>NW_027019640.1:8503296-8889625 GCF_013076305.1 Rhopilema esculentum
TCTGGACTGGTTTGATGACGATAAGATTGTGTGGATTGAATACAGCCCATGTAAAGAACCTTGTTCGCTTTAGAAGCCAAGAGGATTCTAATGTTTATTCTTTGAAAGAAATCTCAGAGCATTGTGGCATTTTTATGATATTTATGATTATTTGAATAATTCATAAGCCTCCTCTCTATTAAGCCCCCTCTACGACCCAAAAAATAAATAAGTTCCCCGGGGAATTAATTGAGCTTTTATGGTTTTTAATTTAAAATTTTGAAATGTTCCTACTGGTTTTATTTTGTTTTAGTGGCCTTGCCAGGTGGTGGAAAAAACAGTGCTTCTGCATGGAGCGCAACAAGTTTGAGCGCATCCCATGCAAGACCACCCTCCGC
This sequence comes from Rhopilema esculentum, assembly GCF_013076305.1. Next base: position 8,503,674 of record NW_027019640.1, read on the forward strand.
TGATCAGAAAAAAAGAGGTTATCAGAAGCCGTGGCTAACAGGGTCAAGAACTGGGTCCAAGTCAGAGAGTCTTCTACCAGCAAAGAAAACTGAGAGACCAAGTAATATTTTATTATTTAAATGAGCTCAAGATAATTGAATGTAGAAATCAAGTTTCTGGTAAAAATATGTTCTTGTGAATTGATAATAGAGGAAAGGAGCCAGCCAGGAGGGTTTCCATGCAGTATTTGAAATCACGGTAAACATTTATACAAATTCGCGTGTTACAAGCCTTCTGATGCCTCTGCATTTGAAGCTGTTTACAGAATTCTGCTTAACTGAGATGAGCAATTCTTTGCAATCTTCTAACTAAGTTTTAGATTTATGGGGAAGCCTCACCATGGGAGAACGGCGCTCGAAAGCAAACCTTGTAGATCTTTTTCAATTTTCCCAATTGTTTAAGAATTTCGGAAAACAATTCGTATAATTTCAGCCAAAAGTTTCACCATGTTGTCACAAATTGCAAACAAATTTTGTTGATTATGTAAACTTTATTTGACTATGGACTTCGATTCAAATTTAGAGAATTTTGAGACGGCTGCAAAAGTCTGCTTTACAACTTCATGAATAAAAGATTTTCTTGGCAGCAGAAGCAAGATGTTGCAGATATTAAAAGGATTATTTATTCTGATTGCGTTGCTGTAGCAAGCAAGTTTATTTAATTGGTCATTGAGACCGCTTTAGAGGCCGTCTGTGTTTTCTACAAATTTTCAACAAATCACCCAAATTTTATAAAATTTGTTATAAATTTTCGCTGAAAACTTTCGAATTCTTGTGAAAATGTTCCTTTGATCTCCGTTAAGAAAAGAGATGTTCGCCTTTAAGAAACGACAGGTTCCTCTGTTCCCTCCTATCTATCTTTAATAAATCAGTTTGCCTATGAATCTATTTTCTACATTCATATACGAAGCTTCATCAAACCTGACTTTTTGTCTCTCATTTAAACTATTTCATTTCTATGAACAACAGATGAATAAAATTATATAGGCAAATTTTGCACAACAGTTTGTGCTCGCAGGCACAACAATTTGTTTGGGAGGCCTGTTTATGGGAAGCAAATGAAACCTGTGTGATGGTTCTTAGGCTGGATTATCAGATCAAACGACAATGTTTTGTCGCTTTCTTTATAATGAGTATCTGATAATCAGGAATTTTGATCAAACACTGTACATGTTTGATAATTAAATCGGCATTGAATAACAAATTGGGATGATTGAATTCAATATCGTCCTTGATATTTTTAAAAAAAACAACATTAACTAGAAATCGTTAATACATAATGTCATTTTTGGTAAAAACCCGTGCAGTGATCATTGTGGCATGAATTTTTTGTCATCAAACTGATTGGTTTTCGTTTTTCGTTTGTGCATTTTTATGCAGTTATTTCTACAAATTAATTACTTGAGTTGTCTCTTCTTAGCATCAAGTAAGAAAAAAGGTGACTGGAACACCGATACAAAAGTTAAAGCAAAAGATTTTGATGAACTTCGTCAAACACAGCAAGAGGAAACTTCCAAACCACTGTCCCCGCAAAATTCAGAGCACGAAAAGCTGAAGAATTATGAAGGAGGCAAGTTAACATACAATTCTTAATACTCTGATCTTTATAAAAATAGTTACAATACTTAACTGCTTAGCAAAAGTTTTTTTAGAGAAACACAGTCAGATCTATAAAGAGCACCACAAAGACGAGCAAGAAAGTGAAAATTTATGGAAAAGTATTGTCTAATAAAAGATTCAGAAATCGTTTACGAATATGCTAAAATATTAATAATTTTAATCTCTTAAAGTATTCTCTATGAACTGATTATTATTTTTATTTCTAATGATACTAATGGTATATTCATTGCAAAAACTGTGTGGTGTGAGGATGGCTCAGTTGTTAGAGACGCTGACTACAGACCCAAGGGTCTGTGGTTCGAGTCCCTGGCATGACCAAATTTTCACCCAGAGTGAGGAGAGTCACCAGCTCTCTGTAATTCCAGGCGTAGGAATCATGAGTTGTGGTTACATCGAGAGAAAGGACCAAGACACTGCTCGATAAGCATAAGCTTCTCAGTGTTCTAAAAACTACCTTTGGATGTTATAAAAATGCAAAAACTGTGTAGGAGATTGGGGCTCGAGCTACAAATGGCTGCTAAACAGCAAGTTTATGCAGAAATGCTCATCAACTATTGAAGATTTAAGACGTGTTGTATGCAAACGTCACCTTCTCCAGTCCTCTCTTCGTTTTGATAAATACTGTTCTGTAGAAAATCTTGCGTAAAAATTGAATTATATCTCTCCCTCTTGTAGTAAATTTGATATTGCGTTAGTTTTTAGTGTTTCTCAGTGTAATGATCAAATCAAAAAACAGTTTTCATTTAATGTATTGAAATATTTCGGTCAAAAATTTGTATCAAGAATTTTTGTTGTATTTAGAGCATTTTCATAATGGTTTCTAATATACATTTCCAGCTAAGTCTTGGGCTGCGGGTGAGGAGAATTTGCCACCGGTAAATATATACTTTCTATATACTAGTATTAATAATAGGTAAAATACTTCCTCTAATTTTTCTCTAAGAAAACATTTTAACAATCGTTTCTCCATCCTTTTATCCCATATTTCTCTTGCTGCGTATTTCATTTCGCAAGTTTTTAAATTTTTCATACAGAATAGGCAGATGAAACTGGTTCAGAAGGCTAAGTCCGTCGTGGACTCTAATGATGAAATGGATTTCAAAAGCATTCCTACAAAATCTAATTTTGAGCCAATGGAAACAGACAGGCATGTATTCAATAGTACAATATAGCATCATCACAGTATACGGTGAACCGCAAGGATCGAGATGCAACTTCCACTTTGGGGGGGGGGAGCTGGGGGCAGCCCTGACAAAGGAGTGCAACAATAGACATTTTTAGTGATATTATAGTATTTTACTCTCGCCACTAAAATATTTTGGGGCCAAGGTCCCCTGCCCCCCCCCCCTCCGTGTTAGGGTCCTTGCAGTATAATACTGCTGAGTTTTTTGAAAAGTTCTCATTATCTTTAGACAGAATTTCGGGCAAAATAGTTTCGAACCTTATTACTTGAGGTAATTTTCGTAAAGTTTTAAATGCAAAGAAACAGCCATTAAAGCATTTTCATATTTAAGTGCTCTTTTTAACTGTCTTTCATTGTTTTTAGACATTTTGGTAACACCACTCTAAGTAACCTCTGAAAACCAAAGTCATCACTCGGTGACCCCTTGTTTTTGTCCAAAATTTCTCAAAGATTGGATCTTTTGAATTACGCATTCTATTTTATGTACTGAAAAATCATAGAAAATCGACTATTTACAAAGTGGTAAAACCTTTTCAATCTTAATCATTTTCAATCGTTTGTTTATGATGAAGTGAGTCAAAATTAAATCTGGATGTGATACTTTGAAGTTTTCTTGCAAAAGGTTACTTTCTACTAAAGTTGGTAGAATTTCAATGGGAAAAATTCGACAAAAAATTGCTAAATTGTTTCATTGTGTATAGATTTTGTGCAATTTTTATGTCACAACATAATGCGGAAAACTCGTAATAGCCGTATTTATTCAGATTTTTAGTTTTAAAAAAGCTAAATTTTCCTATCTTGACGTGGGTAAAGTCTCATTCTCGCTAGGGAAGAAACGGGATCAAAATCAGCAGCAAATCTGTTAAAACATTGGCACACCTTGACAAACATTTTGGAAGCACAATAGATTAGCGTCTCCAATCTTTTATCGCTCGTCTGCCTTTGATTTCACGTCTAAATTTCTGTTTATGTACTAGCCTAGGTGTCGGAGTTGTAAATGTTAATTTTGTTTAAAGAAGACAGCCAAACGTCAGGTTCGTAGGCCAGTACTATAATTGAAATATGCTTTGGTCACTTTCTCACAAAACGTGTCGAATATTAAAGTTTGACTATAATTGTGCTGACAAGGGGTTTTCGCTGACAGATAAACAATTTTGGGGGTTATGACAGTTTTTGATTGTTCGGTTTCAGTGCTAAGATGCCAGATAATAAAAAGAAATCAAAGCCGCACTCAAAAGCAGTTGAAAAACGAATGAAGCTGAAGGTTTGTTGCTTGCATTCAGTTTTATGTAATTTTATTGTAACGATTTTAATTGCTAATTGCTACAATCTGGTGTGTATAGCAAAACAAATCAAAGTTGCTGCCTCAAGCAGACAACTTAGAACTATCTTTTTCTACTCATAAAAGTAGGGGCAACCCTATCTACATGGCATCAAAGAATTAACAATAAGCGATAAAATTAACTCAACCGACAATAATATTTCGCGTGAAATAAGTATTAATATGACGTCACGAGGTATAACAAAAATCTTTTATTATATTTGGATTTTGGTACCTGCCACATACACAGTTTACCCATTATAAAACTCTTTTAGACTTCAATTTCCATTTTACACCTTTTCGGCTACAGGGGTAACAAAAATCCTAGCTTTTGACACCATTTTCCACAATTTCAATCCCTGCATTTAACAGTGATCTACTTAACTTATATTGCATTGTGTTGGTGACTGTTGCCTTTTTTAAATCATATAGGACTGTTGGTTAAGTCATATAGGACTGTTGGTTAAATCATATAGGACTGTTGGTTAAGTCATATAGGGCTGTTGGTTAAATCATATAGGACTGTTGGTTAAATCATATAGGACTGTTGGTTGAAAAAAACAACAGGATATGGCTTGAAACAACGAAGATCTCCTTATTTTGAATTGCATTTTTGATACTAGTGTTAATGTATTCTCTCATTTTTCGTTTATCTCTGAAGATACTCAAGGTAGCTTGTCATATATAGAAATATCAACTGTCGTATTTTCATCAACAGGAGGTTCTTTTTGTTTTCGCAAGATAATTCCTTTATCCTTCGATTTTAAGGCTTAGTGTGTTTATTCTGCTGACATAAACTTTTATCTTGACTAATTTTAAGGCCTTGCTCTCTGAAGAAGCTCAGAAAATGGATGGCATTTCTGACGATGGGGATGAATCTGCAGATGAGGCTGTCGAAGTATTAGGTATGTGTAATCCACAATTTGTAATTCTGACTACCTTTGGTATATCGAACGCACCACACCTAAATCCCTAGCAGATAACACAGCAAGAAGCAACACAGGTTCTGAGGTGATGTGTTAAACGTGGTTCGCTAAAGAAAAATGTTAGCAATTAGCATACATGAAGGTTATAAGTTGAGAATACGACTAGAAGCTTGATATTACAATATTATGAAAACGAACAATTATCAAAGGTTAATAAATGTTAGCAGTATATAGATCTACGTAGAAACTCAACTATATGAGCTACTTATATGAGCTACTTATAAATAAAGTGTAAATAACTACATAATAATACATACAACTTACAATCTATTAGTCCTCGTAGCCATAAAAATTTTGCACGACGGCCAAACACAGCAAGAAGAAACTACCAGGCCAAAAACTGCACGTAAAAACGATAGAAAACTGCCCCCAACACAGCGCAATACAAGACGAGTTAATAACCAACCCAAAACGTGGGGTGCAAATCCTTTATAGCTACCGGAAGTAAACGAGGAAAGGCAAGAACACGCAAAACGGAAATACCAAATATGGGCTAATGAAACGTATACTAAGAGGCGTAAAGAAAACAATGCAATGTGAAAACGAGGCTAGATAAAAATAGCTTTAACTCAACGACCAAGGGCTATTCGCACTAACAGTATGATTTCAATCTGAACTGATCTGTACTGGTCGAAAATACCACCTGTTGAAGGCAAAAAAGGACCAGTAAGTTCTTAAAAGCAAATTGTTATAAATTGCTCTTTGCGCACTGTTTTGAATAGGTTTTCCCTTGATACTAACAGAAGGTGGATAATTTTTCGTAAAATTGTTCTATTGAAGGGCTCAATAATTTAAATATCAGCATCAGCATCTGGCCTGCAACCCCCATATCCCAGGAAGTTGCACACATTTTTCTTTTAAATTTTTAAGCTGACCTTTTTTGAAGGTCCTTTAGATGTACAGCCAGGAATAGGCGGTTATGGCAATTGGGACCTGTTCCCCCAGTTTCATTGTTGATATATATATTGGAGCTGTGCTTAAAGCGCACACGAAATACTTTTGAACGGGGGATGGGAGAGGGGACGTGTTAGGTGCTGGATTATACATGCATGCTATCGGGCAGGTGTTTAAGGGTTTGTATCAACAGCTTCAGATAGGGTGTTGGGTGGCCGATTTTCTAGTCAGTGCCCCCGCCCTAACTTCAGAATGTTTTCAACGTCAACGGGCGTATTTTACAAACTACATATAATTGATTAATTCACAGCCTATTAGACTCAATGTAACAACCTTAATAATGGTTTGTAAGCAAATTTATTCGGCAAAAAACTACGAAACATTGGATTATAGTTTTCCATCAGTCATCGGCTTGGCTGTAACTCAAAAACCTGAGTATGTTAAGTTGTGTTCTTAGCTAAATAGTAAGTAAGTTGTGTTCAGTGTCACTGGTCGCGGGTTCCTTTCCTGCTCTGATCGTATCACATTTTCTCTTCGCGAAAAGTATGAGCTTGTTGTTCCTTTGTAGAGTATGCTGATGATCTCGAAGGCGAGGGCGTTTGCAACGCAAAAACAGCTGGATCCAAGCTCAAGGTGAGATGGAATTTATCTTTTTTACTCTGACTTTCCATAGAAGAATGATTTAAGCAAAAAAGCAATTGGAAATTGATACGGAGATTGATATCTAAGTTTTTCCAGCTCGCAAAGATACTTTTTCAGGACTGTTTGGAACAATGGGAGAGAGAAGAGAGAGGCTTCATGGGGCTTGGATGGGCTCAGTTCTCTTTATGAATGCTAAACGTGGTCGGTTTCTTGTTATAGGTTTTGAGTTTCTTTTTGTGAGAGCCCACTCTATTCTTTTTGTAGCACGAAACTAATTTACAGTAGCTTGTCATTTTTGGCAACACAAGAATGAATCCATACTGTTATCTTTGGCCTAACTTCAGGCGTAACAGGCTATCACGAATTCTTCTTCGTGTTAGCTTTTTCAAAGTTGAAGAATATGTTTGCGATATTTGCCAACAAAATACTGGCCTGGTGGGGGTTCTTTACCATATCCCAAAACCTGTTGAAAAAAGGAGCAGTTATAGTCCCCTCCTATGTCGAATTTACTCTACGGTCTCAATATTCATGTAGGAACTGTCTTCCGTTTTTGTCCTCTCTGACAGTTTGTTTAGTAAGTGTCCCTGTTAAAGGTGCTATGCAAGAATTATGTGCATCTGGAGAGCTTTTCATTAAACAGAAAGCTTTAAAATTAGTCGTATCATGCTACTTCATTTAAATTGAATTACTTCTTTGTTAGATATTTGCGTCACAGAAAAGGGTATGTTTGTCGTTTTTTTTGCCAGATGGAGGAAATTCTCAAAAAGCCTGAATCATGGTAGAATCATCATCCTTTTAGTTAAATATTTATGTTATCGCCAATTGCTCTAAATTAACGACTTTCTATTCAAGAGTCACAAAATCCGAGACGAATCATCAAACTTCCAGATAAAAATATGTGCACGCTGTGCCAAGTAAGTTTTCTATATTGCTTTTTTCTTTAACATTTCACATTTGTTTAACATTTATATTTCAAAACGAGACTCATTGATATGTCAATGAAAAGGTATATTTCAAGTAAAATTGAGAGCTGTAAACCAAAGAGCCGATGAAAATTTTCCTGTAGCAGTATTAGTCAAAGGTGTGCAAAAATACCCTGAGTAGGCTATTTGTTGTTGTTGCTTAACCTACAGAAACATTATAATGCTGATATCATGCCAGTTCACCTCAGGAAGATCCATTTTCAATTATTCAAAACAATTCTGTAAACCATTTAAATAATACTTAGGAATAGGCCTTGTTTGGCTGCAGAGGTGAGAGAAAAGGGGGAGCTTAGACAAGATACGTCAGGCCATATGTCCCATCAGTCAACCGTTCAGAGTTAAATCGAGAAAACATTGAAGATCAGCCGATTGGCTCCGTAACAATAGGTCTATTGTATAGTCTAACCAATGAGGATTTAAATGGCCAGTGAAATGCGTCGGGACATAGTGCCATTAAGCTACTGACATATTGCTTTGCTGGATCATTGGATCACCGTGTTGAGGCGCCAATAAAAAAGGGCACAGGGAGTCCAGATAACCAATCTGTCATTCAGTAATGCTGAAGGTTCTCTTCTGTTCGTGAATATGCAAGTAACAATGTTTCTCCAGATCTATGAGCAACTGTATTTTGCCCACCATTTGCTTCGATTACATATAGTGATTACTGTTAGTGATTTCCCGGACACACTTTGTAATGAATGACGCCCGATCACTTCGTGTTCGTATCTCTACCTCTGTCAACTGAATTCTTTGAATACAAAGACGTTCTTCATTGTTATATAAAGATCCTTAGCAATGGATGATTCTCATCGAATGATAGATGACAGTTTGCTGCCCGGCCAGTGATGCAATCTTGTTGTTTTATTTTGCTCCATCCTTTTTCGTTTCCATCTGTCATGTTTTTGTATCACGCTTTTTCAGGGTTATGACAACAACGCCGTATCAGTTGAGCGGAGGATTCTCGGACAGTAAGCTACTCATACTAATTTCTATCTCTTTAAACTCCCTAACTTGTATTTTTTTCAGCTGAGAGTAACTCCCAGTCTATAAACTCCCGACTTTCAAGGGTATTTAAATGAGTGGTGGCCGCTACAGATTGCTCTGGCCATGTCTCTCTCCATCATTAGTTGATGGTGGAATTTTTATTGAGTACTATGTTCAAAGAAAACAATCCAGTCGCTGCCTTAGTGGAGAATTAGAACAAGAATAGGGAACGGTTTACTCTCTGTTTTTGTTCTTCTGACCCCGAATTTGCTTCCCTTTTTTCAAAAGCCACTTTAGTTTGTTGTTGTCTTGTCACACAGTCACTTCCTTTTTTATTTTTTCTATATCTGTGCCAAACTGTCCTGGTTATAGTAGAAATAGGGGTTTCTAAGCCGCATTGCAAATCGACCCATTAGCCAGTATAGACCTGATACGTCATTATCGATTCTTTTTTCGATCTACCCTGCATGTTTCGAGGTATCAGGTTTATGATGTAATAAGTATAATTTATGTTGTTTTTCAGTTGATAGTGAATACACATCACCCCAGAAGACAGCACTCTCCGACATAACCGGAAGTAAGTTTTTCAGAAAAGCAGAAAAAGAAAACAGTTTTATTTTAGGAAACTTATTTTCCATCCATATTTTACACAGTTTAAAACATGCCCGAAATATTCCCAAAAGTTTCTACCAAAAGTTTGATTGAAATGTTCCTTAAGAAAAAGACATGTCGTTTGGGTACAGTGTTAATCCCAACCTGAATTGAATATATATTCATCCATTCATTCTACTTATAAGTGCATGAACATAAAGCTGGTGAAGCCCTGTACGCCGAAGCGAAATTTTAGTATTCGTTCTATTCAATTCATTTTGAAAATTTCTCTCATTGGATTCTCGTCACCGTTTTGCTTTCTTCCTGAATTTTATCTTTATATTTAAACTCATCGCAAGATTCACAGAATCCAGGAGACAGCATCTCCAGCGGTTCTTCCTTCTAACACATGAACATAAAAAAGGGCGATCATATGGGAAAACACTACAGATACTGGATTTAAGACATCAAATACCACCCTACCTAAAATTGAGCTGCTTTGCTATTGCAAAAAACAGCTATTTTGAAAGTATCGTGGGGTTTATATCCATATTTAACTCACTGGACATGCTTCAAGTCTACCTCTAAAAGTTTTGGAAGGAGAGAAAAAGAGAGAGTTCATAGAGAGGGGTTATAGAGAGAGAAAAAAGAGAAAAAGAGAAGAGCAATCTTTTTCTCTCCCTCTACTTCAAGGGGCTGGCTAAAAGAGATGCTTAAAGCAAATCCAACAGCTGCCAAATGTTTCTTTTTGAATTTACTTTGATTCAGATTGCACAGAAATAAATTATCGAAATCTCTTGCTTTTTGTTCTGTCATCGCTTAGAATGAAAAGGGAACAGGACAACTATAGTATCCTAATATGTAGTAACCACATCAAGCGAAGCGAGAACAAATTATGCAGAGTGAGATACTTCCTTTGATTACTGTTTCAGCTAAAGGATAAAAACCGTATGTCATGAGATTGGAGTATTAGTTGTGGTGCTGCAATTTAAAATGGCGTATACTACACGGTGCTTCTTATTCTGAGTGCAAAAGCTAGATGGTTGGTATTGCAGAATTCACAAATACAAAATGTGAAAATTGCTCAGGCGGAATACAAGCCAAAAGATTCTGCCCACAACAAAGGATAGCTTTTGGTTTCAAATGATATCAAACTGAACACTACTTGTGAAATCTTCATTTAAGTTCAATGGAACTTTTCCACTTGCAAGCCATAATTTATCTTCACATTCTCTAGCGGACTTTTTCAAAGAACAAGAGGGCGTATACCTGTCACTTCCAATTAGTTATCGGAAACCAATATTTTTTCGAATAATCCTCTTGGATTGATCATCCTAGTTAACCTACTGTAATGGACAAGAAACTTAAGAATTTCAAGAAATGCCTTCAACAATACAATTAATTAAGGACTATTTAGTTGAATGGGCAGTTAAGGCTGCAAGATATATTTTGTGGCATATGACAAACATACAGAATCGATTTAATCCTGTTCTTGCTTAAGTTTTCTTTGCATTGATTCCCTCGGTTTGCTTTTTAATCAAAGTAATGACGTTAAGTATTTCATGTACAGGCACGTATGCTGATTGGCTAAAAAAGATTCCCTTAAAGGTTCAGATATCTTTTGATAATCCCAAGGTTTCAGTGTTTGTTCCTGTCTATCTCATGCTGCAACCCAATTTACCCTGCCGGGGCTTATACCAATCAATTTTATATCGGTCTAAATCGTGATCGATTGGTCAATATTTAACGTAGTTAAACGAACGTCTGAGATTCAACAATGTAGAATTCACTGTTAAATCGGGCCATTACATCAGTTGTATTATCTGTTTTCTTCCAAGTTCTTCAGCATCGGACTTCACAAATGTATGCACATGAGGTGGCCACCAGCTTCATTTCCATGCGAACCGAATTTTTCCATCAGCCATGTTTTGTCAACCATCCATCATCTTTGTCATTGGCCCCTGCCATTATCGTGTATTATCATACTTTGCGACTATATTTTCAAAACCGGCCTAATACCATTCTCCATGGAAATACAAAGCACAATCAATTTCTCAAGCCGCAAAGCATGCCGGCTGTGCAAGAGCCTTTAAAGTAAGCTTTGTTTTCAGTCTCCCAAAACTTCTCGCTGATTGCGAAACCGTTCTGCTGTGTTATTTCATAAGACAATCAGTTCCTTGCCTACTGTCCAGGTGATTCAGCAGACAGTTCATCTAATGGCTTTTGATTTTTTCCTTCTTGCTTTCACTTTCATTGTTTGGATAACTGAAAACCAGCTTTGATCTGGAGTTTCCGTTTGTGTTCCTTCACCATTATTCGTCTAAGAATATTTAGATTGAACTACAAACTGTATTACTCATTACTACTGTTTTGATTTTGTTCCTGAGGTTTCAAAATTCTCTTTTTCAGGTGAAGAGGATTTCGAAAGCGTTTCACAAATTGGAGTAGGCTTTTGAATTACTTTAGAAAATTTCAGCGTATTTCAATTTCGACCTTAAAGTCTTTGTTACTTATACTAACTGTTAGGTTCATTATGTTTATTTTATGTCATGGATATTTCCCCTCAAATTAAGTGCAATGCAATTGGAGCCCAAATAAGTCAATACAGAACAGAACTTTCACTCAATTGACGTCAGCTTTATAGTTTTTGCCCAGCATACTGTCAGTCTTGATTCTTGAAGATCATTACCTCATTGATGATGCTGTTTTTCATTAAAAAGAGTTTATCAAAAAATGTCCGGAAATATGCTAGGTTTCTTCAAATCTGGAGAATATACCGGTTCGAATCTTTCCTTCAAAATAATTTTGAAGGAGTTCATTTCTTTGCAAGTTTGTTAGAAGAAAATCCTTCAAGATCAGCATCGAAGGAACCCCCTTTCCAATTACGCACAAAATAAAGTTTTCACAGACGAAATTTACTTTTGTATACAATTTACAGGATCCTAGTTCGCAGAAATGGCCAGTGTTAAAGTCTGAAGAAGGTTCGTGTAATTACCCTTAGTTTTTATGAGAATTGTACTCTTCACTGAAGTAATAAATGTAAGCCATTATGAATCTAAAACATCAATCCTAAGATTTCAAGCTGGGAGAGGGATGGGTTGCTGGACTGATAGTCTTTTGTAATTCATTTTGACAATTTCAAATATTTTGTACAAATGGAGTTGTTGTCCCATGCCAAAGATTCATCAAGTTGCTCTTTATATTTTTGCACTGGATAGATTTTGCAGAGAGATCTTTGAAGGAAGTACCACCTGGGGTGGCACTTTTTACACTATCAGCCATTTCTTTCGCCCAACAAGATGTTTTATCTGACATGTTTAGAACTCTGTTTCTACCACAATGCTTTCATCTTTATCAACCAAGCAGCAGTCATCCAACCCAGAAAGAGTATTGTGCAGTGTGCTTGATTAAATTAATGTACTATATTATTATATATTATAACTAGATATTATACTATTACTATATATTATAACTTGTTGATGATCACCAATGGCAACGGTAAATAAAATTCCATTTTAGCATAATATTTTCATATATCTTTTCTCTGTGTAGAGCCAAAACATTTCTCAAGCAAGATTTTTGAGTGAGTCATTACCTCCTTTTAAAACGAAGCATATTTCATTTCTTGTTAACTTTGGTAAATACGCAAGGGAACCTCTTTCTCATATGATACACAAGGGACCCTCCTTTTCTGTGAGTTGCGCAAAAGAGTCACTTTGACATGCCACGCCTGCATCTAAATCAGCTCAAAGATTTTGTTGTTGCAAATGAATCTAGTGCTTGGTAAAGCGATCCACAGTGAGCAATATATAAACTCCTTTTCTAGCAAAATATAGACCCGAATGATGAATTAGCTTACAATGTCTATTCTACGATTATTTCTTGACAAGCACAATTCAGTAACTTTACACGATACTTTTCTAAGCCTTTCCAGTTTTCTTATATCTTTTTTATTTCATTTTCATGACTTTTGAGTCTACCATTTAAATCGTTGTTCAACGCTTTTATGTACTTGAAATATACTAGAGATATCAATAAGTTACGTTAGTCAGCCTTCTCAAGTCTCTTTTCACGCTCTTTAGTAATCATAAAGATAGGGGACTGAATAATGTAATTGTCTCAAACCTAGAATCAAATAGGAATTAAGACATCACTGGTAAAACAATCAGATCTGTAGCTTAATGTTATTCTTACTATTGCCAAGTTTGTTATTTTTACTTTGGGATGCTGTAGGTCAAGACCCTACTCCAAGGGACTTCGAACGTTACTCCTTTTCATTTATTAAAATTTTATCAAATAACACGAAACATCCCCTGTTTAAAATTCGTATTCTTATCGTTCATATTGTGACCCCTGGCTTGATTCTTCTTTGGTTGGCTCAAGGTTTTGTCTGTCTAGGATAGCTGAAATTTTTGCAAGTCTGTGCGGACAAAGCTTCCGTGAGCGCTTCCCGTTTAACCAACCTCCAGCGTTACTACATGGGGTTTTTCATTAGCAAATTGTTTCACTTCTGTCTTATTCCCAGAACCCTCGAAATCAAAGATAGAGCTACGGCCGCAGTCACCATTAAACAAATAACATCCCATTTCTTTTCTAATTAAGTACAGAATTGCGAACAAAATATGTCTTTCTTCTCTCTTAGCCCCCCCCCCCCCTAACATCCCGAATATGGCGGTAAAAGACAACTGCAGTGGACCAACCATACATTAGGTTGGTCTAATTCACATATACCACGAGACGTGTACAGAACCACCATTGCTTTTCTTTATTTTTCTTTAATATTTTTCCAAAATATTCTATCAAATTCTATTATGATTTTCTTTATTAGAATGTCTGTCTCAAACTAGTATAAATTTGTCACCGTACAATCCCATTTCTGTCATCCTCTGAAGAAGGCGCTTGGAAACCTATATCAGCAATCTTTTGGTGCTAATCCTTCTTTGCATGAGAACATTGATAGGAAATCCATGGGATAAAGTAAAATGTGTTATGGACCACACTGTTGAAATTATGATTCAGTATTCCATATTCAACTATGTCTCTTAAATCAAATTTTGTGCTCTTAAATCAATTCTTTACCTCTAAAATGATTTCATAGGTGATATTTAAGCAAATTCTTTTATCAAATTTAAATGTCTCGATTTAACACTCAACAATATAGACCTTGCTTTATAAATGCACGTATTTTGTCTGTGGCCGTCTTAACTCGCTGTAAAACCGTTCCTTGGGTATTTTGACATATTTTGACAATTCAGATAAGTTACTTGTGACTTAAGTTAATGAAGCAAAGTATTTTTAATTTAGTTGTAACGTTAGGATTGATAATGGGAATAATGAAGATAGAAACAGTAATATTAATAGTAAAAATTTTATTACAGTTAACAGTGCTGATATTAATAAATTCAATAAAATTTTTGATAAATATTATTTTAATTTTATCTAAAGTAATAATCATGCTCGGATACGTTTCTTTTGACTTAAGGTAATAAGGCAAAATATTTTAATATATTATTTTGATGTCGATAGTTGCAGCAATAACAGCATTGATGATAGTATCTTGATGATAGTGATAGCAGTATCAATGTTAAAAGTACTAGTGACAATCTTGTAAACAGTGCTAATAATAATACGGTTAATATTGTTAATGAACACTATTTGTAATGATAATAACAATGAGACTGATGGCCTCATAAATCTCAGGTTGATAGTTTACTTTCAAGGGTGGTGTTCTTTAGTGACCAAAATCACCACCACAACCAATTCTAATTTTGAGCAGTAATGGTGTCTGTGAAAATTAATCTTTTAGCATCTCTCCAAAAATGTCTCTTGACAGCAGAAGAAGAAGGGCTCCCTGTCTTACCTTTCCCTATTCCCCCCTCACATCGATGTGTATTTCTGAGTATGACCCAGACCATTGACAGTTCAAAATCGGCAACGGCGTCTACATTCAAACCCTATAATATCGAAAATCGCGCGGGATTTGCTGCTTATCCCAATATTGACCCGGTCATCGATACGTTACCCAAATGTTGAAAAACGTAATTGACATATGAATTTCTATCAGCTATTCCAATAATATCATTTTCAAAAAACTTGTAACTTTCAGCTCACCTTTCGTCGCCGAGATGATTCTTGATACTCTCTATACTGTGACCACCAAACGAAGGCGTTTGCCTGGAAATCAAAGATCTTCAAAGATTGGTGTTCAACCATATTCAAATAGGGCAAAGTACACTTACCAAAAGTCGTATTCTGGATGTTTGTAATAAAGTTTTGTGTTCTCTGTGTTGTGGGCCGTCTTTATGGTTGGGTAGCCTTTTTCGTTAGGTCCTGTGTCGTTAGGTCCTGTGTCGTTGGGTCGCCTGTGTCGTTGGGTCGCCTGTGTCGTTGGTTGGTCCGTTTCGTGGGTTTCTGTTGCATTGATAGGTCGTCCAAAGTCCCTAATATTAATATCTTTGTCATTGAAGGCATGTCTGTATATCAGGTGCACAAATGTCACAAACCAATTTAAAATCGACCACTTATAAGGCAATGCACTTTTGACCTTTGTCCCATTTTTCAGCAATGTAAAATATCGTATCTTTGAAAATAAGTACATTCTTATGAAAAAAGGAGTTTAAAATGCTGGTTCTAGGGTATGGTGATCTGCGTTGTTTCCTGCTTCTTGCCATCCTTAATTTTGCACCTTGCTGCTTTTGCCTTTTGGCCAGTGAACAAAAACTATTCAAGATCTTTGTACATGAAATAGCAAGTTATTTCACTTGATGAAGTTTCCAACAGACCTTTCCAATCAAGGTTTCTTGAAATATGGCATTTTCATTGGTATTCCTTTTAATCGTCTTTTTTTGTTTTTCAATTAATTTCTTCATCAGCATGTAGCAAAGAAATATGCTTTCTGGTAGTTTTAGATTAATGTTTGAATACAGCTTAACTTTGTTTTATTTTTTAATCCCATTTTTTAAATCTGATTCTGAATTGAATAATTTCATATCTTGATAAAAGGGCATGTTTGTAGCCACAATTTCCTCTATATTTAGTACTGCTGTGTCCTTTTTTGGAGCCTTGAAAGGGAAGGTATTATATTTGCGATAATTCTGTTGCTTTTATTAGTTATCTTCCCTTACACGAATGTCAGCTATAATCTTTTTATCCAGTAATTGTGTAATTACCTTTTTAAGAGGATCAAAATTTGACAAAGAAATACTTTTCAGGAGTTTAAAAGTCAATCTTGTTGCAAATTATGTGGCTTTGCATTGTCTGAGACAGGCCGCTGCATTGATTCAAATGTTGAATCAGCCCCACTGGCGTCTTCTCTTAAAGCTAATCTTGGACCAGTCACTTTGCATGTCTGTTTTTGGCTATCGTTTTATTACAGTGTCGCTTCTAGTCTGGCTCACGTTATTT
This sequence comes from Rhopilema esculentum, assembly GCF_013076305.1. Next base: position 8,520,321 of record NW_027019640.1, read on the forward strand.
AACATGACGTGGTAACCTTAGTCGCGCTGGAATCCTTCTTTGTGCGCAAAAAGAATTCAAAGACTGTGTTTGGAACCTACTTAGTGTCTGTCTACCATTAATATGCATTTCTATAGTTATTTTGTCCATGTTAGAGGTTAGAGCACAGATTTACATCCAAATGCATGCAGCAAGGCTAGCGTTCTTCTGTATCTTCTCTTTACTGCTACAGCAATGGTACAACTTTCCCCTCTCTTGTCAAATCTTATCAAAATTTCATGCAAATCTGGGTCACTGAAAAAACGTTGTAGGTGGCAGCAATGGTCTGTTATCACTTCTTACTCAACTGCTTTTTTTCTCCCAAAGTCATTGACGATTTTGGTGGCCAGCAACGATAATCGAGAATCGATACGATACGAATCGATAAATTAGAGCCACCGATCGATAGTTGTGTAGGTTCTTTCATCGCTAGCAGGATACAAGAGATTGCAGTTTTGTAGGTTTGATAACCTATTCGATGTTGATAGTTCAAGGATAGACAAATTCCAGGACGTGTGGTGTGGTACCTATTATAATCAAAGCAACATCACTCGTATTTAGTGGCAAATTACACCGTATTTTGCCTTGGAAAGTCCCCTTGTTATTTTCGTTATCATTATCGAATTTGAGTGGATGCTAACACCAGTTGTGTATTGCTATCAAAATAACAAGGGGGGCTCTTGCACAAAATGTTGTAAAAAACAATAGCAAAAGTAGAGATTTGCCAACTTTTGGCATCAACAAGGGGGACTCAGCCCCCTTGAACTACACCCCTAGCTAACACTACACCCCTAGCTAACACTTTTTTAGTTTCAATGGCTTTGGTTGTTAAATCGATCTTTCTGAATCTCAATTCTGAATCTTTCTGAATCTTACTATACTGCACATGACGTTTTGTGCTTTAGTAACTGCTCCGAAACGGAGATTTGGCGAGATATATTATTATTATTATTATTATTATTATTATTATTATTATTAAGGAAATTTTGTCATTAGGTCTTTTTCTTGGTTTATGGCTAGGCCTATTGCTATTTCGCAGAGGAATGACGCCATCTTTAACGAATTGTTCTTTATTTTGATCGGTCTAGAGATAAAAGAGGTAGGGTGATTGTTATTTAAGGATTTCTCTTATCATAGGATAAAAAAAGTTAGACCACCTTATCTAGCAAACGTCCAAATGGTACTTTTTTAGTGATTAAGATTGTAGAATCTGTAGTTGGTGCTGTAGAATCTTTATCCTCGATTTATTGTTATCTACATTTGTAGGTTCACACCGTGCTTATAAAAAAATGAAATGCACAATATTTTTGTCATGGTATCATGTTTCTAAGGTAGTTCCATGCAATACTTAACTTCATTTGTAGTTTCAGCGACCTCTCTTGTAGACGCCTTGGTGATTGCAATATCTTTATATGGAGCAACCGGGAGGGGGGAGGGGGGTGTTTGTGGAGCTGCTGCTTCGGACGCTGTTTTCCTACCGCTGAAAAAATTCAACTTTTACGGTTTCACTAGAATTTTCTATATTTCTACGCTACTTATTTAACCATCGAGATGGCTAAAACTGCAGGGGGTTGCAATGGGTTTTTGGTACTATTTAGTTACGGTGTCTTCACTGTGGTTGTAGTGTGGGTTTTTGCCATAAATTATACCCACGGATGTCCTTTTATAAGCAGCTGTTTTCCAATGTAACAAGGGACTTTGGTCACTGTAGGGATTTTTGGCTGCATGGTATTTTGATGGCTTGGCCTTGCATAAACATAGATTGACGCTGGATCATTTATGATATTAATTTGGTTTTTGTTGATCTTTGGTCAGATGAATAAAATTCATGGCCTTCTGCTTCAAGATTAGCCAGGTTTGTTTATGGATCATATGGGGGATTCGTCCGTTTTGAGAATTAGTAGCGTGTTCCAGAGTTTTCTTTGTTATTAACGGAAAAGGTTTACAGCTGAACGTATTGCTGTTTCACGAAAAAATGATCGTCGTCTCTGATGAATCGTCCTTTCATTCGGTTAGGTGAAAAATGATGTAGGATCAGGTAGGATCTGTAGGCGAGTGTTGTATTGCAAGCAAACATATTAGATAGTTAATATTTGGACTTTTGGAGGTGGGTAGGTTCACTTGTGGCGTGGGTGACAATGGCTCAAACAAATGTTTCCCTCGCATAAGGAATAAATCAAAATGCTTGTTCTGACAGCAGATCATTCCGGATAAAGTCGTCATCTTGAGGCCAGATTGCTGTGACAATCAACGTCTTAACAAAGGTTGTGTGACCGAATTCGATCGACGTTCATTCCTACACGTAGCGTCTATCCCTCAGTTTTTCCAACGGTCGCCAAACTACGACAAGATATTTATGGCTGGTGAAAATCTCATTTGATGTTACCACTGATCTAATCTCGCTCGTATTACACCAATTAATGACGTCATAACGACCTTAGAGACTGGGCACTAATTTTTATTTGCATTTGTAAAGCTACATGTGAAGGTCTGTGTTTGAACTAAGACTGATGCACTCGTGCGCAGTAACAGATGCGAGCAGCCGCAAATCCAGCTTATTTGTCGAAGGCAATTACACTAAACTGTGCAAGAGCGAGGTTTATTCATAGTCAAGTTTCTGTGCGAATAGAGGAACGACGTTGAGAAGCTTTTCAATGTGGTGGTTTCAGAAATCAAACGGGATTATTTCATCGAATTTATTCCGACTTAGAGGTCATGGCTCAACGGCGTTTAAGCCCGTCGTCTATCTATTTAACGTGAATTAATGTGTTTTGAAGGTTATTTGTAAACAAGAAGAACATTGCACTGATGTTGATTATGCCGCTAGCGATCCAGTTTTAGATATGTTGCTAGTAATTCTTCAAGACTTGTAGAGTAACCAAAGGACACAGAGCCTCCTTTGTTGTTTGACATTGTCAGCTGCAGCTTTAAGTAACTTGGGAATCAAAAATGGCTTACATTTCTTTTCTTGTGATGCTGAGAGCAATTTTCTTTGCTGTTTACCTTCGCGATGCTATGTTGTGCCTCTGCATGCCAAGTTGTGATATTTACGATACTGTACAGAAGGGAACAATTTTTTGGAATAATGATCTTGATGGCGACCTTGATAAAGAATTTAGAAAGATGTCGTATTTATTGAAACTAAATATAGACGGTTTAACTCTCAAGGAGACGAGGCAGGGCTGTGGTCGAATGCAGAACAGACTAGCAGTTTTATCTGATGGAACGGCGATTTGTATTCGGTATCGAGAAAATCTTGAGCAAATTCAAGGCGAATTGCTGTCGTATCATACAAGCAAACTTCTTGGATTAGAAAATGTCTTAGAAGCTAAACTTCTAAGAATAGACGAAAAAAGTGAATTCTGGAGTCGTTTGGATTTTCTGGATGGTTCATGGGATAATGGGAAACTCGTTATCGCCACGAAATTCATAGATGACTTATATCCAGTCCGTATTCCAGACATTATTTTAAAACAAAACTTCAGACTAGATAGAAACACATCGTTTTGTGGTTTGGATAGACGGACTCAAAGATTTTTATTGCAGTGGTCTGATATGGTCGTCTACGACTTTATTATTGGGAATTTTGACCGTGTAGTAAGCAATATGTTCAACATGCAGTGGTATTCAAAGAGCCTGAACGAACCGATTGAGAATTTATTGCAATTAAGGAATGGTATATTAGTTTTTATTGACAATGAAGATGGCTTCTCGCACGGTTATCGTCTGCTTGGGCGTTACCAACCATATTTGCAAAGTCTCATCCAGAACCTCTGCATCTTTAGAAAACAAACTGTACAAAGGCTCGAAGAGCTAGATTCATTAGCTGCAGAGGCATTGGGGCAACGATTATGGAATTCAGTTTCTAGAAGCTACAATGATTCACGCATATTAGATTATATTCCCCAGATATCTACGAAAAATCTCTACATTTTCAAAAATCGAATTAGTTTAGTAAGAGGACATATCAAAGAATGCGAACAAAATAAGCAATGAAGTAGTCTTGTTATGTTTTAATGCAAATTTAAGAGGATTTGGGGTAGGGTTCTTTGAATAATTATTGCAGTAAATTTAATGAGAGATATTTGCACCGACACGTATCAAAGCTGTTCCTGTTCTTTCTCTCCTGGTGACCATGCTGTTCCCAATTGGTATCACTCGTTTTCTTTTCTAAGGATGGCATATAAACCTCTTAAAGCATTTAATTTCGTTAATCTTACTTTTCAGTGCTTTGTTGTGTAGAGACAGATTTGTGTTCGTTTTTTGTTTATTTGTGAACGATTTCGTCAACTCGTGCGCTTTGGACCTTCTTTTTGATGCACTTTTACTAAAAAGTTTTAGCTCTTGGGTGCTTCATGCCTTTCTGATCGTAGTGTCTTACATTCTACTGAATATACAGAGCGAGGCCCATGACAAACTGTTATTATGAAAACATTTTCTTGAGATCTGTTTGTCTCAGAGTTCTCCAACATGACTCTTTTTATTAGAACCTTACGATAGTGACTGATACGCTGTGGAAAACAGTTGTCTTATTTTATCTTGATCATATGCAGCAAAAGAATGCATCCTCGAACTTCAATGTGATCCTCGTCTAAGAGCTAATAACAGCTAGAGAAGTGTTACTGTCAAAGTTTAATACAACAGCGAACATGTTTTGAAGTTGATTCCTTAGTAACTATTTATATTTGAAATCAAGGTGAAAATTATCAACGTAGCTAGTATAGTAACGTGCAATTAAGTATTGCAATATCGGTGCCCTGAGTTGATGTACACGGGGAAATGCTTTGCAGTCAAATTGTGTATTCCGCTTTTCAGTGTATTCAGAATTGCTATGTGCTGGTTTCTTTATAGCACTACCATGTAAATAGCAAAGAGCAGCTTTCTTTGCCCTTGCATCAGAGCATCTTTGATCAGCCGAAAACCGTCCTTTTCCCTAATTTATACCGAAGTTAAATTGCAAAACTCACTTCATTATGCTCATCGCATCCACTCAACATTTTTTTGTTTTCATAAACAATATGTTTACCTCCACTAAGCCAATCTCTTTTGGATTTCGGCATCTCAAATACCGCTCTTCCTTCTAAGCCCATAGTCAAATAGAGATGCCATTGCTCTTTTATCTTCATGTTTTGTTTGGTTTTAGTTCATATGACAGAAAAACAGACATCTAAACATCTTGCCTATAGACTTGTCGCCTTTACTAAGCACAGCAAACATTATTCAAATGTTTATTCTTCCAATAACTGGCATAAACGCACGTTAACTATGCGTATATTTTTATAAACATCCTTTTAAAAACTTGCCTCTTTCTGTTGTTATTATGTAACCGTATCACTCCTTTTTAATTCTCTGTTCTAGAATATATGTAAAAAATATTTTTTCTATCTTTTGGAAACAAACATTGCTACAACATTAAGGCAGATGCAGGCCCAATCGAGTTAGAGTGCTGCTAGCCCCTACCGTGTTGTTAGCCCCTAGCATGTTTGTGCATGTCTTTATTGCAGGCTCGTTTTAACTAGAAACGTTCCTTTTTCATCCAACAAATGTTTTTGAGTACTAATTTCATTGATTTGTTCTCCAAATTTTATTAAGAAATTCCTTTTACAGTTTTATTTGACAAAGTATTTTGGCCTTGTCCGTTTTCATCTATTTCTTCAGGTTTATGTTATCTTAGCTTCTTGCAATGCATAAGTCTCTATCCTGCTACCTATCATGTTAGGTAAAAGAGACACGGTGCTCCATTAAGTTGTTTGAGATGGCTGCCACAAGATATCTTAAAATTCTCTGCCTTAGCTTTTTTTCTGCTCGGTGGGCAATGAAGTAACCAAAGGGGGACAGTGGCTACCTTCTATTGCCAGCAAAGATCTTCCCTGTAATATGTGGGTAGCCTGAGGTTGAATTTCTCATGGCTGCGATGTCATGTCTCTGTTTATTGGCTATAAAGTAATGTTTTGTAGGCAAGGGCGTATCTATTCAGATAATCAGAAATGAAAGAAAGCAAATTGATTTTCCTCTTCTTATGTAGATTGAAAAAAAATATTTTACCAGTAAACATCAATGAATGATGCTCAATATTTTACAGAAACACCCAGCCTTCTTCTTTTCATTCTTAACCTTATCTGGACCAACCTTATTCAGCCCCCTTCATATTTCCTGACTGTTTAGCAATAGGAGCTTTTAGATTTGGACATGAGACCTGGAAACAAGCCCCCTCTGGAGATCCCTCTCTTCAACTTCCACCACTATTGCCCACTGGAGATCTTGCTACATCAAAAGGGATACAGTGGCCCTACCAGCTACCACCACTGCATCGACATGTATAGGCTGATATTTTTAAGGTCGAGATGTGCTGGTAAATGACTTTGATAGACTGCAAACATCGCAATTGTTACAACATAGGCAGCATACCTGGTTCTTTGTTGACAGTTTTTGTTTGGCTTCAAAATCCAGGATCATGATTATATTGAAAGTAAGATATCCCCTTTCTGCTTGCTTCATCCTTAAACGTTACCGATCTTTATGTTCTAAATTCTGCTTGAATTTGCATGTTTAAAAAAGAATAAAGGAAACTTTCGGAACTTTTGATACAGTTTGTAAATTTAGCATTTATACTTTTCCCATTGCTTTTCATTGAATCCTACCTTCTCGCCTAAACAAAACATTAATTTCTATTTATTTAAGTATTACCCTGCATCTTAAGATGTTTTTAAGGCTTGAAGACTCTTGTTGAGTGCAAATTCATGTGTTGATTTATAATGCGAGCTCACATCTTGGGAGCAGGGGGTTGTTTTTCTCGTAAGTAGGAATGAACCAAGTCGGTGTTGTTGGTGTGACAATGTTCTCTATTTTGTGTGTTTCAAAGATTTTAGAGAACTTTACATGGCTTTTAAAGATATTATAATGCACTTGACACAACAGTCTAACTACCCAGTTGTGGGATATAAGAACTATTTCTTTTCTATAACCTTGTGTTTTGCCACTCAGTTTCTGCCCTTCTGGTCTTAAAAACATATAAAGACCCATATATCCCAGATTAAATGGATGAGAATAGATACGTCATCTTGCTGTACAAAATCTTGGAACACTGATGATAGACTTCCTATTTCAAATGCTACCTTTTGTGCCGCTGTTTCAAAAAATACAGATATTTGAAGAAATCTTGACAAGAACTGAAGCTTTCGTTATATTATCAACTTTTGTACTACTTTGAGATTTCCTAGATACAGTGATGCGGGGGTATTCGTCTGATGTCGTTTGCTAGAATTTTATATGCAGGGGTGTAGTGGAAGGTGGTTCAGGGGGCTGATCCTGGCTTGTTAATGCAATAAAGTCGCCAATTTTACTTGCCTGTTCTTTTTCGCAATATTTTGGGCAAGAACTCTCCTTGTTAGTTTGAATGCACAACACCCCTGGATTTTTGGGATCCGTTTCTAGTGAAATTTGTATTATAGCATAAAAGGTAGACCATCTTTTTGTTGTTTATACATGTTTTAATTTTCTCAGGGACTCTAAAGAATGTCTGCCAAAAATTAATCGTAACACCAAGCAATCTGCGTCGTTTCTTTTGGAGTATGAAATCCGTTTCCTTTTACATTTGTTTTGATTTTAATGTAATATCTAAAAATTCAAATTATATAAAAATTATACATTTCCTGTCAGACCGTAGGCAAAAATTAAAAGGCTCAATGGTCTAACAATGCAACCCTCAGAAAACTCCACTTGCAATTTTTCGGATCTAACTTGCATCAATAAACTTTCAATCCATACTTGTACCTAAATCTTTCCTGGCACCTGTATACAAATTACAGAACAGCTTGTCATAGTAAGAAAGTATGGTTTCAGTTTAACGAAACATCCTCCTACAGCTTCCTACTGTATCCATAACGATAGGAAAGCCTTTAAAGCAAAATGCCACTTAAACCAATTGAAGTCGAGTTTTTTGTTTCGTCTTTTATGTGTCTCTTGCAACTTTCCCAAGCACTTTAGTCTTAGCATCAATTCTAGAGAAAAAGCAATTGAAGTTTAGTTTCAAGCTCACTACGTAGCTATGCTGGTATCGAACATATGATCAAAGCGTGCTTCTTCTACTGGTGATTAGTTGATTGATCTCTAACTCAATGTTTTTTAAATTTGTATTTTTTTATCAGTCAAGCAGAGAGCACTGCATCAGCTGGACAGACAGATTTCTTTGCAAGAAATGCCCCAAGGCGGGGTGAAGGAAGCCAAGAGGAAACGCAAGATAATAATTCTCGAACAGGGGTAAGTCAAGTCTGTTAGCCAAAGCCTTATGTATTTTAAAAGACCAGGATTGATATAACTAGGTTATTTAGTATTAGTTTTTAGTAAAGATAAGTATTCCTCTTTTCCAAGCGATTTTTTCCATCATGCCTTTTGTTTAAAAAACGATGTAAAACATGGCGAAACTCTGTATACTTAAGCTGTGTTATATGACTTCCATAATGCAATCTCTTAAATTGCTTCATGTTAGTGTTTATTAGTGTTCACACTATTGTCAAACTAACAGTAAAAAAGGTATTATTATTATACATTGTATAACTTAAAGGCAGTCTGTCCCCTATTGTACTCAACTTTTATTTTCACTGGAGTGAAATTCACGCACCGACGAGTTTGACCAATAATTAGATGATTTAAGCCAAACAGAGACAACTTTCATTCCAGCACTTTGGATTCAAACGATTGTGTTCCTATTGTAGTAGTGAAAATCCATTTTTCGCACTAGTCAATCATTGAGGGGACAGACTGCCTTTAAGTATGGTATCCAGAGGCGGAAATTCTTTTTTCAGGTGGGAAAGAAATTCTTTTTTCAGGTGGGTAGGGGGCTCCAAAAACATGCAAATGTGAAGACAAATGACAAAATCTACCACAAAAGCGCTAAAACCTGTGTTTAAACATACAATTTAGCTCCCCCCCCCCTAACGCCCCTACAATTTCTGTCCCTGCTGGTATCGTTGCAAATTATCTAAAATAGGTTTTTTTTGGTAGGTTACAAGACAAAAGTGAGTCATTGTCATCTTCCTTTAGATTAATTTACTTTCAGAGCAAAGGTAATGTGTGAAAAGGAAGATTGATCAGTCACTCTTATTTTCTACTCTGTTATAGACATCAACCCTCACTGTTTGTAAATAATTTGGAGTCAAAGCCTCCCATCCCTACCCTGGCTTCCAATTGTAATATCATTTGGTGCTCACTTGTTGGACTTGATGACAAACACATTTAATTTTTCCTTGCAGATACAGTCTGATGTTGCAGCCTCTGATGTGCTAGAATCAAGCCCTGGAAACGCATGGGCAGTTAGGCCAGCTGAGAGTTCCACTGATTTTCAGTAACATATAGATATTTTCATTCTGCATAATTCATCTTACTTGGATATATTTTATGGAATATCTTTACTTGGATCACTTAGTTAGTAGCTTGGATATATTTATTATCTTTAGGGGTTGCTTTAAAATATATGTGTTTTTGGCTGTATTCGTTTTGTTGCAAACAACACCAGCATAGTGTGATGTGCCACCTTGGAAACTTGGAATATGGAATGTTGGAATGTGAAGCATATAGATTTAGGTCTTGGAAAGAAGTGCCTTTCTTTTCAATAAGCCCTTGAACCATAAAACCCAAAGCACATTTAAGCATGTTGTTATACAAGTGTAAAAATCGCATTCCAATACCGAAAATCCTTGAATTAGCCCCCTGTGGGTTTATTTATTTTTGATATTTTTGGATGGGGGCTTATTCGATGGGGGGCTTATACAATATAAAGTTATTATAGACATTAAGAAGACATTATAAAAGATTATTTTACTAGGAATTTCTTTATGAGCTTTTAATTAATTAAATACTATCAAAAGTATGAATTTGTTGTGGTAATTCAATAAAACGCCATAGGCAACCTTAGATAGCAAAAATCATCAAATGGAGGGGTCCAATTCGAGAATTTAAGGTAGCAGTGGGGGCTTGTTCGAAGACGGGTTTATTGACAATTTGTAGTTCTAGAGTGGGGGCTTATTCGAGGGGGGGGGCCAATTCGAGGATTTACGGTATTCCAATTTAGTCCAATGCCTTAACATTCCATATTCCATGTTTTTATGATACAATCCTTGCCAAAACAGTCGAAAAACTTCCCTGAAAACTGCATGCAGCCCCCTTTCCCTTTAACCAAAGCTGAGTATTTCTATGTGGATGCTTTATGCACATTATATTTGATTTGCTAAACTTTGACACTTTCAAATTTAGATCAGATTTGGTAACCAACAATGTGTTGAGGGAGGGGGGGGGTTGAGGGGGAGTGTACATTATTAGGAGTTGGCTGGTTCCAAGAGGTAGAAAGAGTACCGTGTTGCGTTTTTCAAGAGGTTTTGACAAGGACTGTAGCCATAGTGCCAGTGCCACATTTATATTTAACCATCAAACTGCTCGACTGATAGTCGTTTGCAAGGTGCACAGCGCACATCATCAGATATAACAAGAAAAACATTTTTCACAAGTAAAGTTAGTATGTGCTTTGAAGTGTGATTTATTCTATAATACCTTCAGTATATATTTTTACACTGTGCGTTTCATCAGTATGAATGAGTGGCATGAAGAATTAATTATATTTTGGCAGCAAACTGTTTTTCAGTCATCTGGCCAGCCTGCTTATACTCTCGCCTGTTTTTATCCTGTTGCACTGGGTTATGCTCAACCTGACAGTCAATGTCTCGTGCAAACTCTAAAGAGAAATAAATTGCAAGAGGGAATACAACGTGCATCATGTAAAGAGTTTTTCTATGACAATTAAAAGAATATGAAACATCAATTTAAGTGAGAAGTGGATAAAGTGAATCTTGTTAGGTTTAATCAAACTAAATCCGCACAGGCTGTATTTTAACATAATCACAACTGTGACATTCCTACGCTTTCCTTGAATGTTACTGATTTAGATGTTTTTGCTTCTTTTTGAAAACAAGGCCTTTTTCTATCATTCAACATTAACTGGTCTCTCGTTTCTTCTATTGCTGAACAATCATCTTAATAACTTGGGTTCCTCTCAGTAGAGGACCTAGATTGTTTTATCATCACAACTCTTAACAGTTTATAAGTCCCAACTCTGTCCTTCTTTCGAGTACTGCTCTAATATATTGGATGGTTCCCCTATATCTTTTCTTGTGTCTCCTCGACAAAATCCAATCTAAAGCCGTTTGCCTCACCAACAACTGTATCATCAACATCAACAACATCAACATCAATAATATATTGTTGAACGAAATTGGTTTTAAATTTAGCTTTGGAAGACTTGACCGCTCACGCCGATAATTATCAAACATTGTCTTGTATATCACTATTATTTTTCATTGATTAAGTTCTGACAAACCTGGCAACAGTACAGAACTTTTTTTGCTACATTCTATCTTTCGTGAGCGGGGAGAATTTGAAAGGGCTTTGCGCTACCTGGCGTGTTTACTGATCCTTATGCAGTATGTACATACCCAACAATATGAACTCATTTAATATATAAAACTGCATTATGGAAGATGCCATGCACGAATACTGACCATGAAAGGCACCAAATTTAGATTTTTACCTTTGCTGTAGCGTTTTTGTACGAAAAATGTCTTCTGTTATTTTGCTGTCAAGTGATTCTCGTGTACTTGGGGACTCGGAGGGTTCTTGCAACAAAGGAAAGTTCTTTTCACATACAACCAGGAACCAGCTACCAAATTCAACTTTTTAAATAAACCCTTTTGTCTTGATGAAATATAAGAAGTAAAATGAAAGGTTATTTCATGCGTTACCTTGAAATATTAACAGTTTAAATCCATTTTTTGCTTTCTTATTGCCATTGATTTCTAATGACCTAATGCTTCTCTTTGATTTGGTCTATTATCTACATTGAGTGACTTTGTGAAGCATCACACTTATATGGGGAATTAAATTTCAACTAATTGGACTTTAGTTTAAATTGCAGTTTGATTATCTGTCCTTAACTGCCAGGAAGATTGATGTATACAATTAATCCGAAGAAAAATATAGTTGCAAAAGGAGCAGGTAAAAGCACCATATTTGATTACAGGCAGTCAGGGTCCCTCTATGTGGAGGGAATTACAATATATTAGACAGAATCTTAGAAGTGAATCTTAGTATCAAATCATACTCATTTGAAAATGATAAAATGTATAGTGTGATCTTGTAAAGAAAAATCCCTTATATATTTCAAAGTCAATAAAAGGCTGATTGTACTCAAAAATTAATAGTATTGTAAGTTTTCTAATACTATTTACAAATAAACAATTAACATCCCATTGGAACAGCAGAAGCTAGATTCCTGGAAAACATGCCAAAACTGACTTTTGTAACATAAAACAATATAGTATATACATTGGTGACATTTTTTAAAAGCATTACATATTGCATTTAGACCATAAATGATTCTGGTACATTTAGATCTTTCTGGAACAAACTTACAAGTAAACAAATCTATAAACTAGCTTGTAGTGTTTGATGCAAAGTACTGCTATGGAATTGTATGGCAGAGGAATTCTTAATAATTAAACTGAAATTGAAATGCAACTTTTGAGGTGTACCAACAAAATGATATCTACCAAGAAACAAACTGCAGTTCTGAACCATATTCATAAAGTAACAAAAGAGATTTCAAATCCTGAAAACTTCATTGTCAATTAGCATACATAGCTACTGTTTACCCCCTGGTATAAGAAAGCTATGAAGGTTTTCTGTAGCAAGATATACAACATTTATATGTGCTAAGGTGACATGCAGTAAAAAAAACAATGGGGGACACTAAATAAAATTTAATCAGGATGTTTGTGGTGGAAATATGCCTGTTTACAAGAGTATTTTTTCAACTCTGCAAGCATAGACTGATGGCTACTGCATTTCATGCTCTGTGATATCAGACCCCAAACTTTGCTTGGGACTTGCACACATTTTAGAACCAACTGCAGTTCTCACGTAGTGCAATATTGAAACACTGTTTTGCTATTAAGTTTGTGTTTACTGTTTGTATAGATCATCTTTAATTGACCTCACAAAGTTTTTGATTCAACTGCACATAAAAGGTAAGTCTTTAACTTGCTTGCCCTTCCAAATCAAAGTATCCAATCTTGCTATGATGAGTTTTATTTTCATATTTCCGACAGTTTTCTGATTGGCCCTTAACAGGCAATTAAGGATTTTACTTTGTAGACAGTTAAGCAACTGAATTGTCTCTTAAAACTTCATCTAAAAACAATTGAAGTGCCTTAAAGCAATTGATTTTTGTCAACAACTCCATCCAATTTCAAGGAAGTTATCAACTGCAACCTGCATGCACCATGTGTAATGTAAATGCCAGGCATCTTATACATAGAGATTTATGTTAGATCCTCTGCAGATTTTCCTACAAATTTGAGGCCCTAAAACGTGTCTTTCTCTTCCTAGTCTCTATGAGTCTGGGCTCTAGCAGACTTGACAGTAGCCATGATGGCGTCCACACCAATTGAGACTAGCAGAAACCACAATGGAATAAAGACCTCAAGGTAAGAAGCATCTGTTAGGCCATCTAGCTTGGCGCAAAGAGTTAACAGGAATATCAGTTTCAAAACATATAAATAAAGTAGCCAAATTTTCCTCCATTTTCCAATTGTGAATTCAGGGTATGGATTTTGGCCTGATTTGAAATGCATTATGGATAATACTATCAATGAAGTTATCGCCACTGCATCCAAAATCCAAATGGGAATAAACACCAAATGCCAAAGCCACTTTGTATCTCTGTCTAGGCGTACCACACATAAAGTTAAAAATACTGTTATGAAAATAAGGAAGAACCAAGCTCTTTGCACCAGCGCCATGTTGTTATCGTCTGATCTCGTTTAGGCGAAGTTCTCTCCCCCGCAGAAGAGGCTATGATATGAAACTTGTGAGTTTTGTTTTTTTGAAAGTTGTGAGTTTTGTTTTTTGTTTTAAAATCTGGATAAAACGAAATTTTATGAGAGTTAATTTCACGAGGGATGCTGTAGAATTTGATTTACTTGGGGTTTTACTTTTATCCGAATTGTTTTTTCCTCTTTGGGTGTCATTTATCATGCTTTCATTCTAGTAGTTGGTCCTTGTGTGCCATTGTCGATGCATTTGGGGTAAAGGGCAGCAGAAGTTCTATATTTTGAGTGTCTACACAGAATTGTTGGTCCCTTGGCTCCGATGAGGGTATTCAAGTGTTTGGGTGGGGCTTATCGTGATTTTTGGTAGACTTTTCAGCGCTGTTCTATTTTCCTGTACCCTCCCTCCTTACAGTGGCGGGGTGGCTATGTTTTCCCTGGGGTGGCCAAGTCAATTTTTGCGCCCTATCTATATATCGTCACAGAATATCGTGGTTATATAAAGCATGTGTTTCTAGAAGGGAAATCGATTTTTGCAACTTGAATGCAAAATTTCATAAATAAAGTTTGACTAAAAATGCGAATATGTATGGAAAAGTTATGTTATCCTAACATTTGACCTTCTCGATCGTGGTTCGGTAAAATATCAAGCTATTTTGAATATGCTTATAAGCGTGTAATCGCATATATGATGTATGATATACAAACATGGTTCAAGTTTGTTATTCTTTAGTAGTTATTAAATAGTAGTTTTTTCAACAACTTGAAAGTTTCGAGCATTGAATCGCACCATTGAATCTGACAGAGGTGGCGGCCACAAAATTGAATCTGGGGTTGGGCTAAGGATAAAGTTTAGTGACAAAGGAGGACCCACCATGGTTGGGTCCGACGCGGAAGAAAATTTTTGAAATCAAGCCCTCTAGAATGGCTAAAAATGTATCTCCCATAATAAAATTTAACAAATCACTACACCGCTCAGAATAGACAGTTCAACGATGCTCAGAAAGACATTGATTTTTTATTTTTTTAAAAAATTTGGGAAGGGAGGATTCATGCGTTGGAAAAAGAAAGAAAGGGTGACCTTTGGTTCACATCGATGTTAATAACAAGAAGCTGCTGTATTGATTGCCAGGGTGCATTCCATGTACTTAGGCCCGAAGATCTGTGGCGTTCACTCAGGCTTTTTTGGCGTTCCGAGTACGAACTAATAAAAACATTTTTGGCATACGTGAAATCTTCGTTAGTTGGCGTGCTAAACATGAAGCCACGTACATAGTTAAAACGAAAACATATGAAACAAATGTTGATTGGGTCATGGCAGCGCAACGTGCTTCGATTATAGAATCTCGCGTTATTTTAGATTGTTCACAGCAAGTTATAGCGAAGTGTTCTACCCGTGTACGATCACTTTTGATGTTACTAGCCAAATATTACAAGCAAACAATTTTGGCGCCCCCTTAACTCCATTTGCGCCCCTATTCAGGGGGGCCATGGCCCCCCTGGCCCCCCCTGCCACCACGCCACTGCCTCCTTAGGAATTATAGCTTACCTACACTACAATATTCTTTAAAAGGTCCTGTTGTTTTTCAGTTTAGGATGAGTCCGGCTTTTTGTCATATTTTGTTTTTTTCTCTCATACCTTAGGAATCTAAGGTAGAACTGGTGCATCGGCACCCTAGTAGGGAAAAGTGATCTTTTCTTTTCCATTCCCTAACCCGAACTTAAAACTGCTTGCACGTGAGTTAACCAAGCTATTTCTAAGGTTCAGAGGATTTTTTGGAGTAAGGTGGAGCAACTTGTGCCGTACCGTGGGTGCCAGACTCACTATATAAAAAAATTAAGAGAGTCTCTATTGTTTTATATAGAGTGAGCCTGGTACCCAGGGTACTTGTGCCGATGCACCAACGGCCCAACGTTGCTCCCTGTGATGAGGGCATGTAGCCTCAATGCATAATTTCATGAGGTCAATGTTATTTCTAAGGGAGCTATTTTTTATCAAAGTGAAAACAATCCTCTGTTGATGTTATTCTCCCGTGTAGAAAATTAAGTCAATATCAAGTAACATTTTGTTGCTTTTTTTCGTGCTGATAGGCTAATAATTTTATCAAAAATTTAGCGAGAGAGAAAAGGGTAAGTGTATGTGAAAGTCACAGAGGGGACAGAAACCTAAAACTTTTCGCTAATCAAAGACAAAGAGAGTGAAAAATAATAAAAACCTTTACGAAGACTTCAAAAAATTGCCACAGGGCAACAACTTTATTATTCTTGTTTGACATACCAACAAATTTTGTAGATAACAAATAACCAATAACAAAAATCAATTTTGCCTAAGCCGTTTTTTTGCAAATATGGTCATCCCTACAAACTTTTCCATCGGAATTTTTGCTTATATCTTTAATAAATCTTTTGTATTGTATTATATCCTATAATACTGATGATCGACCCTACACTCATTGGATTCTTCAGAACAGTTGCCCCCAATTTTCTCTCATTATGCCACCCCCCCTATGGATTTACCCCTAAATCTGCCTCTAAGTACAAGTGACATGTCCACACAACTTTGGTGAAGCCTCACTCCTCTGGCTTATACAATAGAGAAATAGAAGCTTGTTTTCAAACCGCATTCAGAATTCATCTTGAATTAAAGATGTACACTTAACTCTCTTATTGTCACTTTTGTTGCTAATCAATGTATTTCAAATGCCTATCGTAAATTCTAGAATTAGCTCGAATTTGATATTTTTGGATGTGGGCCTATTCGAGGGGGGGGGGGCTTATATGAGCCTTATATGAGAGGGGGGACTTATGAAATTATTGTAGACGTGAAGAAAAGACCTCGTTTATTTTAGTAGGAATTTCGTTATGAGCATTTAATTAATTACCATCAAAAATATGAATTTGCTGTGGTAATTTAATAAAACGCCATATAGGCAACCTCAGATGGCAACAATCATCAAATGGAGGGGTCCAATTCGAGAATTTACGGTAGCAGTGGGGGCTTATTCGAGAGGGAGGCTTATTGACAATTTGTAGTTCTGGGGTGGGAGCTTATTCGACGGGGGGGGGGGCTTTTTCAAGGGAGGGACCGTAAGGTATGTACTATACAATGCTAGCACTTTCCAGTGCCTTGAACAATCAATAATTTATTGACGACGAGGTATCTTAAAAATTGTTCTAACTCTGTTTATTTTCTTTTCTAGAATAAACATTGACAGCTGAAAAATCGATCGGGAGAAAGTACGTTCCATTTTCACGTTTTTTCAGGAAAAGATGCATATCTTATTTCACATTCCGCTTTTTCGACCAGCTGAATAATCCAGGCAAGTCAAATGACACCCGGGGGCTCACAAGCTTGTCTCGCATCTTGTTTTCTTGCTTTAATTAGAGTGCTGGTTTAAAAAACCCGAAATTTCAAGTAATTTCTTATGTTTTGTTTAACACACGCTATATCAATTGCAAACCTTAATTAGGATCTGATCACTGAGGTAGGGGAATTTGAGTCTTACTAATTATAAGACGTGGCATTGCTCTGGCACTACAAAGCTAAAAACAGATGTTCTCTCAGCTAAGACGATTTATACCAGACCGCACTGGGTTTGAGAGAGGACATGGAAAAAATACATTAAAATTGTAAAATTATACAATGCTTTTCCCCATTGCTATCTGCTCCTTCTTAACTTGCTCTATTTTCCATAGCCAAATAATATGGCAAACAACGGTCTCTTAAGTCAAGCTAACTTGGGGACCGGAGAAGGCTTCATTCGTTCATTTTGCAAGCATTGTTTCTCCATCAAGGCATTAAAAGATAAAGAAATTGAATTTGAAGCAAAGTTTGGGTGGGAGAATAGAAGAAAGCATGTAGTGAAAACAAACTTTTGCAAAAATTAACGAAGGAAGTATAGCTTGAAATGCGCGAATACCTGCCTTTATGAATTGACTAGGCTATCATGTTACACTGAGTATCTCCTGTAAACCTACAGATACTCTTACTCTCCCCTATTCCAGAGTTCTTAATGCTATTGCAGTTCATTATTCACCAGTTGGGACTTTAGGATTCGACTCATGGCCTTCCTGGCTTTTAGGTCTTTTAAGTTAATTTAGATAAATTTTTAACGATAGTCATTTTCTTTTGCCATTTACCCTGTTTGGCAAGCATCTGTTTGCTTGAAGGAATGCTCTTTGTCGATACAACTCTCGGTTTTTAAGCAGAGATGCTGCTTTGGTCAGAGGGAAGGGCACCAGTACAGATACATTTAAACATCGAACCCTTCCAAACAGTGACCTGGCAGTTTGATTAAGTTGCAAAGCAGCAACATAAGTTCCAACTCAAAATCCCTGCAAAAGTTTTTGAAACGCCTAACTTTCACCAATTTGCCTATCAGCTAAACCAAATTGAGGACGATATCTTTGGGGCTTTCAATTACCGTATGTCTCTTGTTTCTGATGCTGGTTTCTCAGTGAGTGAAAGGGGCATGTGCCACAAAAATGCATTTTGATTTTTTTAAATGAATTATCTGAAACCTCCTTGAGAGGGATAACATGGATATCAGAGCCTAGGATGATGGGGAGTAGATGAAGATCTTCTCTCAGCTTTCTCCTCAAATTTATCCACTAGTTTTACGCGCTAGTAAGAGAGGGGAGTAGCAAAGGGTACTGTTAGAACACAGGGTTCCCATTCATTGCAGGACATCACATGACAATTGCATCATTGCGCTGCAATTGCACCAGCTGCTGTAAATTGTATTATTCTTAGGGTATAAAAGGGGTGGCTTTATAGTTAGGTTCAGTCTTGCCGTAAGCTTTGTCGAACTCAGTGTACCTTGTCGCTAGCTTGCAGAATTGTGTTTGCCGTTACATTTTCGCCGTTAGCCATTTAAGATATTTTTAGTCGTTTGCCGTGAACTAATGAATTAGAAGAAGTGTATAGAGAATTGGATAACAGTTTTTGCCGTATTCATCGTGTACGTTTCTGCGAACAACCTACGAACTCACGTTTGTAAAACCCCCTTTTTAAGTGGTTTTACAGTACCATCCTAAAATGTTTTGAGAAGGGTTTTACTGAAGGCAACTTTTAGAAACCCATAACCACACCCATTTTCTTACCATGCTCTTACATTTGGCTCTATGTCATGTATATGAAATCATTCAAACTATTTACCAATCACAAAAACTGGCAGGTAATTGCTCATTCACAGAAAGTCTATAGGTTGCAGGGACGGCGCCAAGAAATTCAAAGTAAAGGGGCTCAAGTTGATAACATTTTTAGACTAAAAAACCAACTTTGAAAAACGCACTGAAATGCTTAACGATATTTTATGCCGATGATGTTATACCCTGGGTACCAGACTCACTGACTCAGTAATGATGTTATAGAGCACTCGTTATGCTAGCGGTACATTGGAAGGCCAGCGAGAGGTTGTAGGGGGCCTTAGGTACACCCAAAGAGGAGGTTTCCTTGCAGAAAATTTTTGCAACCACGCCCTCTAGACTAGCTTAAAGTACATTTCAGAATATTCCTTGCGGTCCTTTTTTGCAAACATTTTGCTTTTTTTAAGGCATGGTTTTTTACGTTTAATTAATTTCAATCTTAAAATGGAATTCGTTACTTTATGGGTCACCATAGACCCCGGCTAATTCCTTTGAAATAAGGCAATGCTGTAAAAGGATTTATCGCACTATTATTTTCTTCTATTTCTATTTCTGGAGCAACCAGCCCCCCACCTAGCGACGCCGGGGGTTGCCAATGTGGGTTGCCACAGAATTCTGTAATTAGAGTCTTTTTTAATCACTATC
Organism: Rhopilema esculentum; assembly: GCF_013076305.1. The sequence goes on from NW_027019640.1 coordinate 8,540,006, forward strand.
ATCGTCGTTTTCCCCATGACAGTACGAAGCACTCAGTCTATAACTGCTATTATCACAGCAATGCTAATACAACAGCAACCCCCTGAATTTTCGGAGCTAGATATAAACATCGAAACCTTCTAGGGTATCAGTAGAATAAGATATTTCAGGTAAAGGGAAGTGGCAACTTTTCTCAACCAGGAAAGTCATGGAATTCAAAGCTTTGCTTGGCATTGCTCTAGTTTTAGCGCATGGTAAGTACAGTTTCTTGAAAAGTTCATTTATGCTGTTTGTCTCATGGCGTGGGTTATGTAGCAAGCTTTTGGTAATGTTATCACTTAAAGACTTTAATTCTGTGGTGAAACAGGGCAATGAATAACTTTCAAAATTTCATTTTTTTGTTTTGTTTTTACAGCCTGGTTTTAGTCATTCTATTTTCTTAACATCAATTTTCAATGAAAACCGATTACCAATGCTAGAAAATAGCGGAAGTACATAGTTTAATGACATCTATGATTTTGCTGTTTTGAGATTCAAGAATTCTTCATAATCCCACTGTTTAAGAGCAATGAATGCTTGAGTGTTGTTTTTACCATTTCAGCTTGCTGTGGATCACGAAAAGAGCGCATAAGAGCAGACTTCTACAACCTTAGTAAGTGTTGTATATAACTTTGGAACCATTATCCAGTATGATAAGGAATATTGTAACCATCAATGTACGTCGTTCACAAGAGATTGACGACATGGGGAGTGTTTCTACCCACATGATGACGTATTTGCTTGAGCATTAATCCATATGATTAACCCTTAGAAAATTGATCACGGGTTCTGTTACAGCAGCAGAAATTGGGAAAGTCGAAACAAATGTAAAACTGAAAATTTGACACCGGAAGAGTAGAATATGTCGAGCAATATAAAGGGACGGAAACGAGACTGTTGGTTATCTTTTCAGGTGCCAAAAAGCTATTGTGCTTCCCATTCGAAATGTGTATTCAAGTCCACTCAAAATAGCTGTTATTCTAGACTAACTTTGGTCTAATAAAGACTATGAGTTTATCAAGTACTGAAATTTTTCTTACTTAATCTCTCACAGAATCGGTATCTAGACACGAAAAAGTACCCGAGAATGTGAAAATACAAGTGTTCAATGAACTTCAGACTCAAAACTCAGGTGCTTATGCGTACGCCAAGAGGTCTGGGAGCGCTACAAAAACGCATAGATGTGATATTGTGGACCAGCAAATCCCAAGACATCTCACTTTCATAACGAGGCAAGCGGGTTTTCATCAACTTTTTGTACTTAGAGTAAATGAATTTCTCATGAACGAAAGGAAATTTTCATTTGCGTCTTTTAGTAGGTTCTTGCAATTTTATATCACCTGTTGATTCCATTTTTCTTCAAAATCAAAGGTTGTTTGCTTAGGCTACTATTCTTTATGTTTATACTGAGGAAGTTCGCTCAAACATGGGCGTAGTCGAAAAGTTTTTTGTTTTCTACCCAAAATATTTTTTATATCAAGGCACAAACTAGCATGTAGATATAATACAAAACTCAAACTGAAAATTTTTTACTTAAAGGCAATTTCTCATGAACGAAAGGAAATTTTCATTTGCGTCTTTTAGTAGGTTCTTGCAATTTTATATCACCTGTTGATTCCATTTTTCTTCAAAATCAAAGGTTGTTTGCTTAGGCTACTATTCTTTATGTTTATACTGAGGAAGTTCGCTCAAACATGGGCGTAGTCGAAAAGTTTTTTGTTTTCTACCCAAAATATTTTTTATATCAAGGCACAAACTAGCATGTAGATATAATACAAAACTCAAACTGAAAATTTTTTACTTAAAGGCAATTGATTCATTCATTAAACTTGAAGGCAATTAACAAATACTAAAGAGGCTTCAGCCAACTGCCAATCAATCATTGGCCAATCAGTGGGCGTGATACACGCTTATAGGTAGATATCTGTCGGTTGCCTTTAAATTCGATGCTTCTGTTCGTTTTTAGGTACAGGTTTTATTCAAAGTATACACATGCGTATGGGATTCCAGTGGTAGCCTCCTCCGTGGTGTCTGATGAAGCTGTTAAGCGAGCTTGCTACGTCGTTCGTTTCCTTTTTGCGGATCGAAGCGACATCAGAGAAAATATGTATAAATATTACGGCAGAGTGGCAGTTATTGGAAAGAACCAAGGTATACTTTACACTTTATGCTTTACTTTTATACCATACTTTTAAAGTGCTTGAAGTTATTGTAAACAAGTTTGGATAATGTTTCCAAAACTTAGAACTAATTATCAAAATTTTGAATTTCTACAAGAATGCTCGTTTTTAAAGTCAGTAATTCTAGCTGGTTCTGATGCTTTGTTGCATTCATCTTTCTGTGAAATCAATTTCAGAATTGACACGGATCCCTGAGTTCAGCCATCTACCTGCGTGGTGGAACCAACGTGCACGTGGTCTCGGAGGAACACTCCATATCCCAGTGTCTTGTGGAGGAGAGGAGAATCTTCTGTGCCTAAGGCAGGACCGTTACTATGGAGACGACATTTTCTTTCATGAAGCTGCACATGCAGTTGCAGTAAGTTGACAAAGGGGTTCAAGTGGCCAAATATTTCTCCTATCCATGCCTTGTATAATGTATCTGTAGAGAATCTTTTGAGCAATGCAAAAATATCGTATTTTCAAATTCAGGAACAATCTAATAGAAGTAATGACTCTTATACTCGTACCTTTTCTAAAAATCCATCTTCTAGAAGTAATTGTATGTCTTCTCGATCATTTTCAACCACAATGTATAATTAAGCAGCATCATGGCTTGTGAAAACACTAATAGCTTCAATTCTAATAGGAGCTTGCAATAAGAGGTGGCCCCAATGGAGACTTGGATGGTTTGTATGCAAAGCTTCTACGAAGTTACAACAATGCCAGACGCAAGGGACTCTGGAGAAGAACGTACTCAATGGATACAGTAAGAGAGTATTTTGCAGAAGGGGCACAGAGCTTCTTCAACTGCCATGTTTCAGTCGACCCTCCCAATGGTATTCACAACAGCATTAGCACGAGAAGCAAGTTAAAAAACTATGATCCTGAACTGTATCGAGTCCTGGAAGAAGTTTTCCCCTGTAAAAATACCTATCATTGGTGCTACAAAGGTAATGCTTTCATGTGCATCAATTTCATCCTACTTAAGTTTACGTTAGTTTGTTTTTCGCTCCAACCACACACATTTATATAAGTTCTATTTGAATCAGCAACAACGAATGCTGTGCGTGTAAACATTTTAGTGAGCAATATGAGGCTTTAATGATATATGGTTTTGGAGCCCCTCATACAGTAAGCTTTTAAGGTAAAAAGATAAATAGTATAATGTTTTGACCTTGACATCAAAGCCAGTTAAAATGCAGATGCCTAACCATTTTGCAAAGAAGGCTTGTGGTATGCTTCTGCTCTTTTTAGGAAGGAAATGGCAATTATTGCCCTTTCCTCTATATCTTGCTCTTTAAATTTTGAGAAATGGGTAAACGATAATAGCAGATGGAAGAATATGCATTTTTATTTGCCAGAGGATGAAGCACTATAGAGCGATGCTGAATTGGGTATTAGTTATTAGTTGATGCTAGAATGAAACAAGGCACTTAATTAGGATGAGCAGTTACTGAATGCAAGACAAACATTATGTAATAATCTCATTTATTGCAATTCAAGGAACACCACCGGACCCAGCCATGGACTGCCCTGTAGGTGGGACTAGACCTAGTCCAAAACCAAGATCAACAAATACGCCAGTGACTCAAAAACCCACAGAACAGCCACCAGTACCAACAGGTTCGTCTGCTCTTATACCCATCCTGTTCTCTTAATGTCATGAAGCTTGAGGACGTCTAAGTTTCTTACAACAGAAATCTTTTATTCGTCGCTATATAATTTATATTGTGAATACTTTGGCGAGTATCCTTTAGTATGTTCATCGTTCTGAAGTTGCACTAAAAGAGAATATATTTTTACACGAAAAGTGAAAGAAAATTATATATTTCAAGTTCTGTGACTATATAGACGAGATGGAGTGTATATTGGTCAACTCTTCAGCGAGTCTAGTGTCAATGGTTAAGTTAAGCAGATTGTTGTTGATTGCTAAGGGCCTAAGGAGATTGTTGGAGTGGCATGATGGGCCTAAGGAGATTGTCGGAGTGGCATGATAGGCCTAAGGAGATTTTCGAAGTTCTAAACGGTACCAAAAACATGCATTTGATTTCATGAACAACTGCTTGTGGTTTTTTCTAAGAAACTGACTTCTAGTCTGTGTTACCTCGATATGGTCGTCTCACCTGGAGGTTTTGCTCTAATGGTTGATTTTTGGTTAATAGCATGAACTTTGCTTGTTTCTCGTTCTGCATTCTGTATGTACGTGTAAAACTCAGCATTTTACTTTTGAAAAAAGGTATTTGAAATTCTGAAAATTTATTTCGAGCAATTTAATTAGCTAACAAACAACTTCAGTCCCATTTTTACGCAATAAAACAATTGTCTTTTACCAATAATTTTTCTTCATAAACTTGGAGCTTTAAGCTGTAAAGAAAAAGCTATGCTTTATGATAGGGTTATTTGATTATTCGTTACGTTTGGTTTTGTAGGTTGTGAAGATAAAGAAGGAAATTGTAGATATTGGGCCAATTCTGGTTACTGTACAGGAAAATGGAAAAGTTATATGTCGACAAATTGCAGAAAGAGCTGCAATTTGTGTGGATCAGGTGACAAAAATAGAAATTGTGGTGCATGGGCTGGAGCTGGTTACTGTCGCTCATCTGCATACATTGATTACATGAAGAAAAATTGCTGCAAGAGTTGTCGTCATTGCTAAAACATAAAGACTGGTATTAACGAGCCACCTTTAGTTAACAAGAGACAAGATTTATGGCGTATTAGAATACGCTGCCTATCTCATATAGTGTATCTTCCGTTTATTAACGTTTACTGAAATACCAAATTATAATAGTTTCCTCTTTTATTATATGCAAGGATGTTATGTTGGCTTTTGTAGTTGTCTCTTTTACTTTCTTTATTCCTGGTATATTAAACAATTTTCGAGTCTTTGTCACTTTTTAACATAAATCTTTCGCTATTAGGCCTATGATAGCCGGTTCTCTGCTCATGCTGTTAACTGTATTCCATACAAACATAAAATGCTAACCAACAGTTGCGCTGCTCTTCAAATTCCAGAGTTGTGTTTACTTAACGTTTAACGCTAATTAGCCAAACTTATTAGCCAAAAGTAATTCAGAATTGATAAAATAATGCAAGAGCTAAAAATCAAATGCAACCTTTAGTCAAATAAATATTGCCAACAAATCAAGCAGCAAAATTACAACCAGGGGACAGTTAAAACACTTTCTGTAATTTTCCCGATGCATTTAACCCAATACTAGCAACAGCAAAAATGTCTTACCAATTGCACTAATCATTTGTCCGAGAGACTCATAAGCGTACGGACCGGGGGGCTGGGGGGCGGTAGCCCCCCCCCAGTTTTTCGAAAAACCATGTCAGTCGGGCAAATTTTCAAAAATTATCCGCAAATAGTTGGGCAGAAATGACCCTGGAAAGTGATGGGACTTACTTTAGGCAATTTGGTTGAACATTCGTGGTATCTTCAAATAACCCAAAGACTGAAAGTTACGAGTCAATATCGTTGCATTATCAAATCGACTAAGAGTAGCTTAAAAATGATAAGATGGTTTTTGAAAATTACAAGAAGCAAAGCGCTTCTGAATCTTATGGTAATAATGCAGCAATGCTTGTCCAGAAGATGTTTCAAGAACGTTTGCATCAAGTACTGCCATACCTGTATGAAGCAACATTGCTAAGCTGAACGGTCATTCAGTGGCCTTCGACGGTTGAAACATATCTCAGATAAACCATGGGCTAAGAACGGCTGAGCAATATGGCACTACTTAGCATCGAGAGGAAATTTTCAAAAGAAGTTTTGAAAAGTGACATGAATGCGATGATTGATACATTTGGACATAGAAAGGGTCGGGACTCACATTTCTATTGACTGTAGTCGAATTCAAGAGTTAATAATAGTATTTTAAATGATATTAAGTAAAATATTGGAAAATATTATACATTGCTGCCCTTATCTATGAGAAACTTAGATCAAACTTTTAGATCTCTCAACTGACTATTTTTACTTTAGATATTTCGGTGAAAAAGAACTCGTAATGTAAATATTCCTATGTGAAGTTCCTTATCACCAACCCCTGTAAAAATTCCGCCGTACGCTTATGGAGAGACTCAAAGGCAAGTTGATTTCCACTATGCTATATACATTAGAATACAAGCCGCGGCTTATAATCATTTTAAGGCACGTTTGTTTGCGGTTTTTAATCAAGGGCGGCTTAAAAATAAAGGTGGCTTATAAACGAGGTAAGCTTTTATTTACCCAAGTGCTGTCAACCTTTTCTACTACCTTGAAGCTGAGAGTGGTAATGTAGGAGGCCCGGAAAAAATCTTCTGGACGCTGTTGATGATCCCACGTTGGACGATATTGTTTTTGATTGAACTTCTAATCTATATTTTGATTTCAGTAACTTCAGTGAACTTCTAATCTGTATATCGTCGATATTTTGGTTTCAGTAAGAATCAGGTTCTTATCCAACTTTGTGTCCGTCACTTTAAACCAAGTACTTCTGCATGATTCTGTGGGTGCGGCTTAGAATCAAGGGCGGTTTACATTTTTTCTATGAACCCAATTTGCTTCAGCTTTTGATCGAATCAATACGATATCTTCTACATCAGATTGTCACAGACGAATTGATCAAGCTCTTCTACATGTAGTGACAAGTTAATACCAAAATTGGATATGCATCTGGTTTACATATTCTCTCTCTGATGACACAGCTGCATTAATATTTCTGATAGCTTCTTTGCAATGGAGTGCTTATTTATCGATACCAGATGTTAAGGGGTTAAGGTTTGGTAATTTTTTGTGTAAAATTCGCCTTTAAAAAGTATTTAGAGAGAAAATAGACATTTTGATAAAGAATTTTGTGACAAGAGAAAGTCATCCATGTCAAGGGGATCTCTCTCTTTTGAAAATATCAATTTTGAGGTTATTTGTCACCAATCTCGTTTACAGGGTCCTAATTTGACGATGGTGTGCAAACCATAAGAAATGAAGTAACATTTAAAATGCTATATCTGTAGATAAACTGGTTTGCCATTTTTTATGATGGCTAACCATTGCATAAGTCTAAAATATTTTTCAGAGTTTTTGTTATTTTTTTGTTTTGTTTGGAAAAACAGTTTTCTCATGTTCTTTGTTTATGACTGAGAGGAAACCTCGTTGGTATATTCAAACAGAGGCTGGCATGTACGTGGTCATCTTGAATTTACGCCATTTTTGATTTCTTTTGTACCTGAGGTTGAGAGTGGACAGTAGGTTCTGTCTTGAAGGCTCAATCATGAAGGCAACAGACAGTGGAATACGGCTCCCAGCTTTCTTGCCAAAGCTATCTCACGATAAACAGGTTTTGGCATTGAAGCTCATTATTCTTTCCATCGCAGTTATTCTTTGTGAGTACTACCTTTACGTAACGTGTTACCTACGCTCTCCTTGTTTATTGTTGTTCATAAGTATAACAATGTAATTTGAAATGCGCTAGTGGAAATTTGCGATTGCCTAACGCCATTCATGCTCAATGATTTTCACTAAAAGGTATTTTGTCTTTATATAGTTACAAGGAGGTAAGCGCATTGCTGCGTGAGCTTTCATCTGATTACCCCCTCATCCTTTTTCGCCTAGGCCCAAAATGATATTGGGACGTCAAGTAATCTCGTGGAGCTAATTTTGCAAAGCTTATCAAGCTGCTTTGCTTCTTGATGAATCTACATATGTGAAGTTTGAAAGGCTTTTAAGTTTCACATTCTCTGTCGACAAAAATTCTGCAACGAAGCTATAACACAAATGTTAAAAAGCATGTCTATGCGTCAAGGTTTTGTATGGAAAGAACCATCCTCCAGGAGAAAAGTAAATGCCAAATCATTGAACTGATTAAAAAAGAAACTGGATGATTACTTTGAAAGCATAAAATACTCATGTGACAAAGTGTTGTCACTGGAGACTCCAATCACCTCAATGCTGTTCTAGCCACTGGAGCCATTTATCAAAAAAAAATGTTTTCTATCAAAATTATAGAAAAGTCTTTTCTCAAGAAGGTTTGATTTTTTGAATTTATTAAAGTCTTTATCTAATGATATGAATGCTTTTTTCCAGCATTTTCTACAAGATTGTTCTCTGTGTTGCGGTTTGAAAGTGTTATTCATGAGTTTGATCCGTAAGTTTGTTTTTTGTTTTAACTTTGTATGTGTTTATGTATCTTTAAGTGCATTTAGAAATTGCAAAATTCTAAGTCATTGTCCAAAGTGAAGGCAATCTATATTCAATCTTCAATTATATATTTTATGTTTGTTTTTATCTGTCATATTTTGCCTTCATTAAAGTTTGCTGATAATTCAGTCCAACTGTAATTAACCATCAAAGAAATAAACAGTAGCAATTCTCAGCATTAAGGAAAAGCAGCAATTCTCATAACGCTAAATTCAAAGTATATAAAAGCACATTGCTCAGGCCTAGCTCAAATTAAAATGAAGTTTCCATAAAGGAAACTCCTAAGAAACTGTAGGTACTCTGTTTCACATATTTAGAAAAATTGCCTTCAGAGCATCTTTTGGAGGAATGCAAAATGTTGCAAAAAAAACAGCGAAAGTAGGAACACCTCCTCTTTTTGGCATTGATAATTGAGATTGAGCTTCTAAAGCACTATAAGCCTGGGTATATGGTATGATATTGTTTGGTATTTATTTGTGCTTTGGCACTCTCACAGCTTCCATTACCACTGTTTTGCCTTAACACAAACATTTTGGTTATAGGTACTTCAACTTCAGAACTACAAAATATTTGGCCGAAGAAGGCTTTTATCAGTTTCATAACTGGTTTGATGACAGAGCATGGTACCCACTCGGAAGGATTATAGGAGGCACAATTTATCCAGGTATGTTAAAAAATTGGAGCATTTAATTTTATATGTAGTTTTTATTTTTGTGTTTCCAGGTACCTAACCCTTCCTGGTCCCTAACCTGATTTCCAAGAGCCACACAGATCAGTCATTCCCAAGACTGAAGCACATATACACATGTTAAGTAATGGTAAAGTGGAGCTGTTAAAGAGCACAGTCTTCGTGTAAAGGGGGGGGGGGCAAAACACACTTGAAACAACGTTTTGCAGCAATCGTTTTAAGAAAGGTTGCCAACAAATGTGAGGTTAATTTAAGCCAACACTGCTGACTCCCTTCTCATTGAGTAGGTTGTTTTGTTGGCAAACCAATTTTAGAGGTTGCAACCCCTCTCTGCATTTTTACTTTAACACCTACTGTGTCAGTGCCAGCCCCCACGCCTGTCATCATCACTGTTGCCATCATAAGGGTTACATATTAAATGGAAATAAGTTCATCAGATATTGATGTGACTGTGTTTTAAAAAGCTATACAAATTTATCAAAAAGCTTATAATCAAGTGATATATATTATTAGGAAAGATGTTTTAACAACACTTCTTTGATTAATCTGTAATTTATGCTGTTTTTTAACAAATCCTAGTTTATTGGTCTCATTTAATAAACCATGTGATCTGTGATGAACCCATTGAAAGTTGTATCCTTCTATCATCATCAGGTACCATCTTCTATCAGAAGATTGGCTACAGTGTGACCAGATCTCAATTTTGGAATTATGCCAAATTTGTCATAAAATAATGCTAGATTTGCAAAAATTATGCTAAATTTCAAATCAAGGCACCCCTGCTTGTAAAAGAGGCTAGATGATGCTCAGAATATCAAAAGTGACCAAAGTTTCCATTTGGCCTTTTTGACATCCAATCTAAAACACAGTGTACTCAAAATTGCCATCTTTTCTACACAAAAAGGCAATTTAGATTAATGGTTTTGACATCCAAATTTCTCAACCCCTTGGCCATCATAAATTGATTTGGCCGAAGAAGCAAAAGTTGGCAGAATTCTGGCAGCATGTTGCAAAAAATCACAAAAAATGCAAAGGAAAATAAATTTTTTACATAGATGATATTCAAATTTGTTTTAGAATGATTTCAAAATTGCAAATAAAGAAACACGAAACAACGTAAAAGATAACAGACAATGTAAGATAAAAGTAAATGAAAGCTTTCTAACCTACAAATCAAATTTTGATTACACTATCATTCCCCGCAATTGTCAAAAATTTAGCTTTTTTGTGTACTGAATTTAGCTGGCTGAATTTGGCTGCCAACCATAAAATATTTGGCTGCCAACCGTTCCAAACAACTGGCTAAACATTGAAAGTGGAAAGTCACACATTCTTGTGTAAAGTGTTTCCTTTTGGTGGTGATAGACAACAGATCAATGGAAACAGCGATTTTTTAAAAACTAGAGCCAGAGTTATGCTAGATTCCAAATTATGCTAGATTTTATGCTAAATGACGATTTTTGGTCAATATTATGCTGAAAGCATTATATTATTCTAGATCTGGTCACACTGGTTGGCTACCATGACCCTCCAACCATCCCAAAATCTGAGTTTTGGTTTGTTCTCATGGTCATAGATAAAACTATACTGGCAGTAAAAACAAACTTCTGATATATTGCTTAAGTTAAATTTTGATCAAACTCTAAGTCCTGTAATTTTATTTTGCAGGATTGATGGTGACATCAGCTGTTTTCTATCACATCATGCACTTCCTTAATATCACGATTGAAGTCAGGAATGTGTGTGTGTTTTTGGCACCATTCTTCTCATCACTCACTGTTATTGTCACCTACTTTCTGACCAAGGAATTAAAGGTATTGGTCACGATTATAAAAAGTTTTGTTTATTCATCAACTATGACCCATACATGGTTATAAACTTGTTGAAAAATAAAATGGTTCCATCTCTTTTGTATATTACCTCCCCTATTTGAATTTTGTTGTAAAATTATATCTATCAGTTTTTTGTGTTCTCTTTTAGTTATGTTCTTTCATCCTGAGGAAGATATTCTCATATATTGTATATATATATATATACATTATTGATACTTTGTATATGTTTGATCTTACATTATTGATACTTTGTATATGTTTGATCTTTTTAGGAGAAAATATGATTTTTCGCATGAACCAATTTGCACTTCTCAATAAGATGTAATCATTTGCTAATGATAGATGGACTTTATTCGCTCAAAATGAATTGGATCATTTTATAAACAGCTGTGCTATCTACCATAAATGAATCACATTTCAGCCAGTGCTGATTTGCTATTCAAAGGCAAATGTGACATTTTTCAAAGAAATGATTCAGATTTTCGTGTTTATCTTTCAGGATGCTGGTGCTGGTTTGATTGCCGCTTCTATGATTGCAATTGTTCCAGGTAATCTTCACATGATATTTTCTATTTCTTTTTTTTGCTCTGATGAAGCCCCGTATGCTGGGGCAAAATATTAGCCTTTACTGATTTACGTGTTTTTATTGTTGTTTATTCTCGGCGTATTGCGGTGTTTCATATTTGCTACATTTCTATTTCTTGTCCATCTGCAAATGTTTTCTGCCAGTTGAAAGCAGTCGATGTTTTGAAGAGAAGCCACCCTAAACAGTAGTGGTGGTGTGAGTCTAGGAGGGATGGTAGCACAAACTGCTATTAAAGCTCTGTGTAGTTATTGATGTTCTTGATTATTTGAGTAAGCTAAGCCATTTGTGTTTGACAACAAAATCAGGCCTTTTATCATCTTCAAAAAAATTAAGTTTACATTGTTACAACCATATATATTTTATAAAGAATTGTTAAAACCTTTTCCAATTGCTTTTCCAATCAAAACCCATTCTTATCAGAGATACTCAGATATTGTTGAGGGTTTTAAAAAGAAGCTGATTTTTTTCAAAGCTTTACATGTGAAGAGTGTATACAAGAACACAGTTTTGCTCCCATTTCTGCTATAGTCTTGGCTGCTGATTTAGAAAAACGTATATGGATACCCTCATGGTTTAGTAAAAACTTGAACCCGTTTATCATTCCTTTTGAATTGAAACTTGAGTTGCCTAGACAGAGCTGTACATACTTTGATATGTAGAATTTTCATGTTTAATGGGATCATCAGGTAACTTTCATATTGATCCCAAAAAATTTATTTGTTTTCTTAATATTTTGTAGGCTACATCTCAAGATCAGTCGCCGGTTCTTATGATAATGAAGGCATTGCCATCTTTTGCATGTTGTTGACATATCTTCTTTGGGTTAAATCTGTCAAGACAGGATCACTTGCTTGGTCATCACTCTGTGCACTTGCTTACTTTTATATGGTAAGTGACCCTGATATCAGTTGATGATACTTTCAGCTTTATGAAAGCATGCAAACATGCAGATTTATTTTTTAATGCAGGTCAGGCTTGTGCGACCTTCTGTTTTTGTTTATTTGTGCTAGCTGTTATAGACCTGCAGCTTATTTCCCATATTGAATTCTAGAGCAGAACCCCATTTGCACTTATTTACAAATCTCAAAAGGATGAGCAGCTAAGTTGGCAGTAGACTTGCAGAAAGTGATCCAAATGAGACTGAAACTCACTATGCATACACATCATGAGTTTACTTCCTTGACTTCATGTCAAGACCACCATAAAAATAGTTTCTTATATAAATATATGAAATAGTTATATATAAATATATAAAAAATGTGAAATAAAATATGTTTATATATAAAAAATAGTTTTTTACGAAAATAAAGAAATTTTTTAGAGATACCCAAACAAATATAATATTTTTAGCGGAAAAAGTATAACAAAGAATTTTTTAGTAAAGCTACTGTTCTTACAATTACTGCAACTTCTTGATAACTTATTCAGTTATATTGGTAAAAAACAACCTTAAACAGTTTACTGTAAGTTGTTTCTTCATTTTTAAAAACCCCCTGAAAACTGCCTTTCAAGGCCCTATACAATTTTTTACAGTTGATCCTTTTTGAATTCATTGGCATACCTATCAATTTAAAACATAAAAAATTTCTTGTGAAATTTTTCCATAATTAGTGAGAAGTGATGACACAAGTATTTCGAAATTCATTGACTAAGAACTCTCTGAAATTTTGAAGGAACAACTAACAATGTATAAACACGTAGCAATCAGGTGAATTTGTCTCTATCTCTGTTTTTATTATTAGATTATTTCTGCCAAATTCAACAAAAGTCTATCAAGAAGTATATAACTTCCTACAAGCAGTATATAACAAGACATTTACCCATTTTATTCTAGGTTTCTTCATGGGGAGGATATGTTTTCTTGATCAACTTAATTCCATTGCACGTGCTCATTCTCATGGTGACTGGAAGATTTTCACATCGAATTTACGTCGCATACAGCACGGTACAAACTCTTTTGTTCTCTTGCTTCAAAGTTTTGTTTTTAATGACATATGTGTAAATGAAACATTGTCTTTGGATAGGCTGCAGCAGCTGATGCTATGTAGGCCAATTAGTTTCATTGTTAGAAAACAGTGAAAGTTAAAAATTGGAAGTAAAGTTTCCCATTGATTGACATTTATACAGTAGAACAACAATTCAAGAAAGCCTGTGACGCGTTTCATTGTCGATCATAGAAAGGTGCACATTGATCACTTTTATGAGGCATTACCAAATCGTTTAGAATTTGTGACAAAACTGTTTATTGCCAAAAGATGACCTTCTCTTGAAAACCTCTCTTAATTTGAGATCCGTTTATAATATTTATTAAAACACTGCGTGATTCAGAATTACTTATCTGTTGTCTCAAGGATTTCATAATTGAAAGCTTTATATTAATTGATATGTGGAGACATTTTTCTCCATTATATCCAGCATTATTTCGTTCTAGAAATCATCTTAAAATATTTGAATATGTGTAAGTATATATTTGAAAATATTTGAATATTTTTGAGTTTTGATATTCTTACCTTTCAGGTTTATTGTCTAGGCACAATATTGTCTATGCAGATATCATTTGTAGGATTCCAGCCTGTCCAGTCTAGTGAACACATGGCAGTAAGTATCATTGCATTCTTTGTGGTAACATCTGACGCTACGCAATTTTTGTCTGTTACAAACTTTGAGCGTGTTCATCTTATTACACGCACATAATATATTATTGTAAAAAGACACAGCATACTATTGCAATCGACTTTAAATTCTCTTTTTAGGGCAAAAACGTCTACAAAAGAGGAAAAAATCGCAATCTGTCTTTAGATTAAGGGGTTTATGGGAATATAATCAACTTGCGTTTTTGAAGGAAATTTTTTTTAAGCTTTTTGTCTGACACAACTTAAAGTTCAAAACGTGAGAACATAGATAAAAAATACTAAGCGAGGAAGTATGTATGCCAAGTTTTGCATCGACATAGGACAATCAGAAAGTTTTAGAATTAAAGTTTTCTTTTAAAAATATCCGTTATTTCTTCAAAATATGCTTAGAATTTCTCTCGGGGTTATGTGTTGTGACGTTAACAGTTAGGAAAGTAAAAGTGATTCCAACAGCAATTTTTTTATGGAAAGGCTTTTATTGAAAAGGCTTCTCATCGCCCTTAACGTTTGTAGCACTAGCTATTCTGCAATTCATTATCTCCTTTCTTAGGCATTCGGTGTCTTTGGTCTGTGTCAAATCTACGCCTTCATCGACTACTTGAGATACCGTCTGACTGGGCCTTACTTCCAAATCCTCTTTAAAAGCTTGATGCTGATTGGCTTGGCTATAGCCACTGTTCTTGGCGTTATTCTCACAATAACAGGCAAAGTTTCACCCTGGACTGGAAGGTTCTACTCTCTGCTCGATCCATCTTATGCGAAGAACAACATCCCCATCATCGCATCAGTTTCTGAACATCAGCCCACAACTTGGTGCTCATTCTATTTTGATCTACAGCTTCACGTCTTTATGTTCCCTGTTGGCCTTTACTATTGTTTCAGTAAGCTCACGGATGCAAATATTTTCATCGTTATGTATGGAATTACAAGTGTGTACTTCGCGGTAAGGAACACGTACAATATCTAGTTTAGAAACTTTCAACCTCTCTTAGTGTTGTTATATTCGTGTTGTAATAGTTTATAAGAATAAGATAATAATCAATATGTATTCTTTCTTCTAGCTCAAAGCTTAAATAGTTAACAGAGAAACATTTCTTCTTGTAAAAACATGTGATTGGATGAATTTTTTTGGATGTGATTTCTTCTGGTTTTTCAGATCTTCTACACGACGAATAACCTTTACTCAACTTTAGTTAATAACAGATCACCTTAGAGCCAAATTATTGTGAACAGTTTGCAGAGTTTTCCAGGCGCTGCTTCTCCCAGTACTGGGGAGGAGAACTCTTAATTGTATTCTACAGTCATACAGTCATATAGCATACAAAGTTTGCTGTAACGATATCCTCTGTTTGCAGGGTGTCATGGTGCGTTTGATGTTGGTTTTGGCACCAGTTGCTTGCGTCCTTTCAGGAATTGGTATCTCATCAATCCTTTCCACATACATGAAGGTAGTTGTTAATTTGAATACATCATTAAATTATGTAGTAAAAGCATAAATTTGATTTTGTTTAAGGATATGTTGTCTGGTTTTTCCTTGATAAGACATACTTTCCAAGATAAAGTTTGGGTACAAACAATTTTTTATCTGATTGGAAAGTGGTTATTACTTCATTTTTCTTAGTATTTTTCATTTTCTGTCTTATCAGCTTGCCACAATTCTAACAACGCACCATGAATTGATAAATGTCTTTCCTCCTTTTTAAAGAATTGCGAGTTTTAATAGATAGCTTAATTGTGTAATCGAAATTTAATATCCCTTTTCTTTCAAATGTTACAGAATGTCGAGTTGACCCCGAAGCCAGTGACTGATAAGAAATCAAGAAAGATGGCCGACACATCATATCCGATCAAGAATGAAGTCTCCATCGGCATGGTCATGTTGATGACATTCTTTCTCATAACATACGCTTTCCATTGCACCTGGGTAAGAGTTCGCGTCGCAAAAGCTAAATTAGATGCATTTTAAAAATGTTTGAAACTATCACTTGTTATGCTACTGACAATGGAAATTGCACTATTGTAGATAAAGGAGAGTCAGAGGAAGCGAGCCCCATCCCCCCTTTTCTGTAAAGCTAGGCAGCTATTTTGTCAGAAAACTTACTGATATTATATCTATTATACTATATTATATCCAAAAATTTTAAAGGTTAATTAAGTGATCACTCGCGTTGTCCTGAATCAGGTTAGCAATCTTTTGCAATTAGGTATGGTACTTTAAAATGCCCTTTTTAGAGGAGAAGACCAGAAATTCTTCAAGTAGTATAATTTTTGACACCTGACTTAAATAAATTATAAATGTTTGTCTTTTGTTCTATTCCTATTCCAACGAACATACAGCTAAAATGTTTTTATGCGTACGCATACTGACATGATTTGGCTTCCCGCGAAAGCTGTGTCGCTCTGTCCCGATTAGAATGATATTAAAAGATATTAGAAAACAAACTCGATTTCGAATCTTTTTTCTAGTTCAATTTTTTGGAGTCCGTTAGATAATTTATCTACATAGGGTACATTTATAGCATTAAGTTAAGGCTTAGAAAATACTATTTCTTATAATAATGTAATAATAATATACTTGCTTATACAGGATAACCTTATCAATACAAAAAGTACTGTTATCAACAAGGGCCCTGTCAAAATTTAAGAATGTCATAAAAAATACGTTATTTCTCTATGCTACACTGCCAGACGAAAATATTCTATGCCTAGACCTATTGAGCAAAGAAGGAAATATTTACAATTTGAAAAGTAAATTTCAAAGTGTTCACAAATCATCCAGCGCTGAAGGCGATATTTAACAAATTTGAACTTTTTTCTACAAATTTACAAAAGTTCATGATGCGGCATGTTGGAAAATTTTCACGATCCTTTTTAAAATTGTGGAACATGGTTTCCCACTTTGACCTTGCCCCGTGTTGTTTTTGTTTAATTTTTTTTAATGTACAAAAAATGCCAGAGCGATTTCAAAATCCAGGTAGAAACAACTACTTGCATTCAAAGCCAATCTAGTTTAGTTAAAAGCTTTCATAAATCTACTGCATATCCTAAAATATTTTGCGGTTTTAACTTGCCAGCTAATTGCCCCCATACTTCGACAATGCTAAAGTGAGGTCTCTTCGCAGTAAAATTATAAAAATGTACGAATTTTCCGGGTATACCGACCAATTTCATCTTATTTCTTGGGTCGTGAAAATCAATCAATAAAAAAACCAGCGTGCGGCATGGTGCCGTTTTTTAGATTTGATTACTCTAAATCTTGAACTCTTTCTCAGTAAAAAAGGCAGTAATTGGGGTTTACTTGCACTGTAAAACTGGTCAAGCTTCTGCTTCATACCGCCATGATCAATGACTTTTGTGCCTGTGGTGAACCCACACCGATGCAAATTGCACTCCCAGGAAGACTGAATCGCAATCAAAGTTCGCATGGTCGGTTGGCGGGAAATATATCGCGCGTCGCCCTCTAACCGTAGCTTGCAGACGCCAAAGCCTTTTGCACGGCGACGGCAAACATTTTTACTCTATCCTGTTCTAATGTAGTTCGGCTGTGTTCAAATTTATGAAAAATAACAACGCTTATAGATTTTTGTTGGAGAATCTCAACTTCTCGCCCCTCCTATGAATTCTCCTATCTACATTACTGGGTAATAGCAAGGCAGCCGTGTCTGTTTTGGTTGAGTTATACAGGCTAAAATTAGCATAGAGCTGTAGGAACAACCCTGTTAATGCTTAAGGCCAGTCTTATTCATTACTTAATCTCCTGAATGTTCTTGCTTTGTAATTTTACAGGTGACGTCAGAGGCATATTCATCCCCATCAATCGTTTTATCTGCAAGGCAACATGATGGATCAAGAATAATTTTCGATGATTTCAGAGAGGCATATTACTGGCTGAGGCAAAATACTCCGGAGGTAAAATGGGCTCTCCCTAATCAATTGTGTATTAAATGTTTAGTGTATAAAATTTTCTTTAAACTTTTCCAGTAAGTTTATACGTAGCTTCGACTGTAAAGGGTAGGCGTTATTTACAGCCAAGTGAGTATCAAGAAAACATGTTTTGGTGAATTCAGGTTTTTTTAGCTAGGACAGAACAGTATGTCTTTTGTGTTTTCGCTCACTACCATGATGTCAGTTTCAGTTGTTTGTGAATGAATACATCTTTGAACCATTGACAACACTGCTTGATTAGAAAATTTAGGCAGTTCCTTTTTGCGTCAAATAGCTTAAGAATCCTTCCCCATTTTCTAAATTCTTCATTTTGTTGCTGCCGTTATTAAGGTACTGTCATTGTTTTAAATTAACCTATTACGATTTGGGCGATCAGATGTGAACCAGACTCTAAATGTACATCCGCTGGTAAATTCAACTTTCTCTCCAGGATGCAAAAGTGATGTCGTGGTGGGATTATGGTTACCAAATCACTGCAATGGCAAATAGGACAATTCTCGTTGATAACAACACATGGAACAACACTCATATTTCCAGAGTCGGCCAGGTAATTCGCAATATCCGCTCGCATTTTGCTCATTTATTTAGCTTAATCTTTTTTCCCCGATTGTTTCCTGAAGTTTATTTTTTAGTAAAATATTCACAAGCCACCCTACTAGAGCGCCGTGGTACCTTTTTTAAGATGAACAGATAGTTGGTATTTCCTTATAAAGCCGGTGGGTCTATGCGCCGTAGGTCAGAATAAAGAAGCTATAAAATACGTCATTCTTTGTTTTACATTACTTGGATTAAAATTCCTTCTTGCCTTCAGTTATTATCGTACGTTTTTACTGTAAGGATGTGTGTCCACTTGTCTGTTTTTTTTCAAATTTCTAGGTAAACAAGCATAAAAAAATCCAAACTACATTAAAACTCCGGGAATTTCTGAAAACGGGGCGGCCATTTGCATATCCTTCTTCTAGACATGTCATCCCTGTCTGCTTTTTTATTTCACAATACAGAGACAGGGTCACCGAGAGGGGGAGAATGGGAGCAAATTGCCTCAGATCTTCGAGGTCTAGGGGGTCTCATAAAGTAATGAATTCTATTTTAACAATTGAATAAATCAAACTTAGCCTTCAAAGTGTTCTAAATGATTGCAAGAAATATTCTGAAGTGCATTTTAAACTAACCTGAAGGGTGTGGTCGCAAAAGTTTTCAGTGGGCCTCGTCTTTCGCTTTTGCCCCAGGGCCTGCACAGAGTCTATATCTTTTCGTGAAAAAGGCCGAATACTCAACGGTTCTTCATAAACAAAATAACGGAGCTTATACGGAAGAAAACATTAAAACTACGAACCTATGTCAGGAGCTGCTAGTAACAGCCACAACTCGTTCAGTTATTTGAATTAAACCTTAGATGCGCTGAGTAGTCATCAATCCTTGAAATCGGTTGAATTTGCTTCACAGATTCCACCGAAATTGAGCGTAGGATTTTGTTGATCATATTGTGTTCATTTTAGGCCATGTCTTCGACAGAAGATAAAGCGTATGAGATAATGAGAGAGCTTGATGTCGACTACGTTCTCGTTATATTTGGTGGCCTTGTCGGATATGCATCAGATGGTGAGAATTTTCGCAGCATTTAACTCTACCGTAGCCAGATAACATTGACTAATTCGTTTAACAGTGTCTCAAACTATTATCACACGTATACTAATTCGGCTATGGCTCAATTATTCATTCTGCTAAACCAGTTTTGAGTAAATGGTACGCCAAGTTTCCGGTGTTGCTTGATACAAAACCAACATATTCCTGTGCGTTTCAAGGCTCGTGCTTAATATTATAACCTGTCAAACGTAGCTATTTCCAACTTGAGCGAGAACAACAAAGACGACAAAGACGGACTAGACTCTAGAAAACGAACCAAAATCATTCATAGAATCAGCGTACTGGCAACATCAAGATATTCACAGAATTCGGAATATTGTTTTTAGGATAATGTTTGTTTATGTTTTTAGGAAGTGTATAGTCTCTTAAAAATATCCGAAGTCTTTCTGAAAGTCTCTTTAATGTAAGATTTCCGTATCTAGCCGTTTTTTCTTGTGAAACAATTCTCTCCCCTTCTCATATTGAAGATCACCTCTGCGGGGCTTCTAACTTGGCAAGCGAGCCTCTCTTTTTTCTTTTAAACAAAATCCTGAGGACCTTCTGCGATTCGTAGGGCACTTTGCATTGAAATTTAGGCATTCTTTCCTCATGGCTGCATAAGTTTCACCCTGCCTGCTACCAGAAGTACTGCAAATACATGCCTGTGGAATTTTTTGCCCAGTTCGATAAAATTAAGTTAACTGTCAGTTGTTCTTAGAAACTGTTTTTCGTGAATTCTCAAAAGTACTAACAGTATGTCCTCAGAAACCACCTTGTGTTTTTTCTCCTTCGTAACCTAAACCTTCTATTAAATAGGAAGAAATTGGCTCATTCATTAGTATACCCTGCACGTTTTTTCATTCTAAAAGTCTTCCGCGATGAAATGAAACTGCTGCGACCAGCGATCAAATATGATTGCTTCATTGTGATGGAAAACAACATACGCAAAAATAAAATCTTGAATTATTGTACATGCCACTTGTATCTTGAAACGAAAAACGAACTCATAATCTTAGTAACAATTCCTGTCCTACTACTTTATCATTGTTGCTATTTTTGACTCTTTGCAGTCAATTTATCAGATGATCCAAGCATATGGTTCTGTGTCTTTATCTCACCGCGTTTCGAGCCTTTTTCTTTAATTACCTCAAAATGTAGCGCTTATTTTGGGAAATCATAGAGAAAACATAATAAGCTGCTAGTGCCCGGTGATAACAGTCTTCAAATCAAACTGCTGAAATAATGTGTTGGAAATAACGACTGTAATTCGTTATGTTTTCGGGTCATATATTCAATACTGTACTTGCAAGGCCGTTATATTAGATGGTCACACTGATGCATTCATCCTATTCTATACACCAATGCTCTTTCTATACGATGTACGAGATTTGATTAACAGCGGGCATGTATAAGCGTATACTGATTTAAATCAGTGTGTACTCCATTAACTCCATATTCTAACAACATTGCCAAGATAATACATTGTGTTGTGTGGGGAATGGTCCCTCAGCCTATTTCATAATGTTAAACACCTCTTTTCTTTCCCAAAGACATCAACAAGTTCCTGTGGATGGTGCGAATTGGAGGCAGCACAGAAAAGGGCAAACATATTAAGGAGCAAGACTACTACACATCATCTGGTGAATTCAGAGTTGACAAGGAAGGGTCCCCTGTGCTGTTGAATTGTTTGATGTACAAAATGTGCTACTATCGATTCGGCGCTGTTTACACAGAGCAAGGTATCCATTTTGATAATATATTGCTATTTGGTTTGTATTTGGGGAATTAGGCCAATGTTTCGTTTAGGCTACAATAAAGGCTTCTCTGAAAGGGTCTATGTGGCTTCCGTGTGATAATGGAAATTTTGGTGTCTGTAATTCTGAAGAGCGTTTGACAAATTTAAGTAAACCAAAATTAACTGTCAGGTCAATTTCTAGAAAAACCCTTTAAAACATGACTGTTAGTGTTCAAAGTTCAGTGGTTTTCAGAGGGTAGAAACTTGACAAACGGCATTTGCGTAGTTGGGAGAGGTCGAGTCTGTGGTGTTGGCAGTTGGGTGACCCTGAAAATTACAAATAGCGGCTTGATGTGTTTTCGAGAGATTTTGGCAAGGATTTTATCTCCACTTAGAATGTTTCATTGTTTAAGTAACCAAATCCTTGAAATTCGCAGAAGTTTTGCATTACGTATGGTCTGGCTTATAGAAGCTTCCGCTTTTTGGTGTATTCCTGTTTAATTTTCCAACGTTTTTGTTTTCCAGGAAAGCCAAGCGGATATGACCGAGTTCGCAATGTGGAAATTGGAAACAAGGTCAATATTAACTGTTTTTTGACAAAATACTTTTAACTGGTAGAATCTCTCTGAAACGGAAAACAAACTATTGTCATACTAGCAAAACCAAAGCTAGTTTCTTTATTAATATAATCGATAAGTCAGACATTATGGCTTTCATTTTGTGAATAGAAGTTGCCCGAAGGCTAAGATGGAACTGAACAAGTTCTTGCAACTGAGCTGTAACGTTCTACCGAAAAACTAATAACAAATTCGAAATCCAGTTAACTTTGATAAAATTAATATACTATAAATGATTAATGAAAAATTTATCAGATTGGACAATCAGATAAAGTAAATTAATAGGTTATATTTAGATATGTAATTTCCAGTCAGTCTGTAAAACTCCTTTGTATTATACATACCTTAAGAATATTCATTTCTGTTGAATGCTTGATCAATCTTTTTTCCTTCCTTGTATCGGGTCTTGCTTGTCAAGTTAGAAGGACATCTCTTTTACGGCAATATGTGCCATAGGCAATGAACTTCTTTCTCTCTCGATGTCTGATGTTTTCTTTACTTCATGACAGGAATTCGAATTAGATGTTTTGGAAGAAGCTTACACAACTGAGCACTGGCTTGTTAGAATCTACAAAGTTAAAGATTTGGAAAACCGTGGTACATAAAGATCTCTTGCAGAAGCTGTAATGGGGAAAACCCAATTAATAGAACTTGGTGATAACAGTATTTTGATAGTATCTTTATATTATAAATGATTTTACCATTTTCATGGAAATAATTTCCTCGTTAATTTTCACTGTCGTCTTTTTTGTTCTGTTCTTCGATCAAATTATGTGTGGCCCCCTCGTTCAGATAGTATTTTTCTTTTTATAATTCAAATTTCCCAACTCGCATCGAATTTTGATAACTGTTATTTTTTCTGAATGACTTACTCTACGAAGCCTAGATTTTTATTTTTTGTTATGTCTTGATTTTATTGCTCTTATGAATTAGTTTTACTGCATTATTGTCACGCCATGTGTTTCTTTTTTTAGTTTGATGTTAGCCACCCGTTTGTTTAGGTTGACGCGTGATGTTTAGGTTTGGGTTTAGGGGTTGCCATTTCTCTCCAAATCGAGTTACTATGGAACTGATGCGTTTGACAATTCAAATAGGTTCATCGTCTTTGGCCATTGATCTAATTAGAAAAAGGCCACCTGTACTTTTTGAACACCACATTTCTTACCAAACTTGTATTAATCTTTTTTGTAGCTTGCCACAGTTTGTTGTTATTATAAACATCACAAGTAGTAGGCATCTTTCAGCATCGGTCTTTTGTTAGGTTGCTTTGGTAGACGAAGAAATGAATAAATGTCACTTTTCATGCAGGTGTTTTCTAACTATGCATTAACTGATTTCGGTACATTTACTGTGTTTCCTTAGGAACATAAGCACGAAAGCAAATCAAACCTTAGAATTAGAAAGTACCTCACAAATTACCTTGGAAAGGATGTCAGTGGATATTTCTGCTTCTATTGTCTTTGATTTTATGTCGCACTTTATTTTGTTACAAAGGTTTGTTAGATTTTAATTTTCTTCTTATGCTGCAACAGCCAACCGTAGATAGCCTCATGCAACTAACTTTACGATTTCAACCCTATGAAATGAAATGAGAGGCTTGTCATAGCGTTCATCGCACAACCTTTCGACGTTAACGAACACCCAAAGCAATTTTTGAACGAGCTTAAAAAAGTTGAAGAGGCGGTTGTTTTCAGGCACGAAATAACACCTGGAAATACAAAACGACCCAATTTCTGGAGGCTGGAATGTTTGCATTTGATAATGGTGAATGCGGTGCCGCGATTTTTCCTATTGTTGTGTGAATGCCAGCTCTGTCTAGATCCATCTAGGCCCCTAGTTGAACACAATATATTTTTAACTAACCCTTTCAAAAGTGCCAAAACGAATTGAACACAAAGGTTTCGAGACCTTCATAGAGAGTTACGTTTTCAAATCGCATGTTTTAAAACCTTCATTTTGCCGATGTATACAAAAACAATCAAAAACGAATGTTTTCAACATAACCAACTTCCAAAAGATGTATCGTGTGAGGCAAAGGCTGTTCTTGCCATGTAAATGCTCAGGAAATGTGGGTATCAATTTTGGGAAAATAAAGATAGCAGGCCTTCTAAAATGGTGTATTTTGATGTTGTTATGTAAGCTACCAGATCTGTCCAATACTTAATAAAATTCCATAATGTAGATATATCGAGATCAAGGTCTTTTAATATTTTGCATTTGATGATGCTTAGTAAAAAGCAAATTAAGTCGTTTAAAGTGACAATCCTCAAGGGTGTCAGTTGTGGTACTTTTGCGCAATTTAAGCTGGGATTTTGGAGTCGCCCCTTTTTGTTTTCAAAAGCCACAATGAACTACTGCCGAAACAACAGATGTGTCCCTGGGATAGGAAAGCCCACCCCTAGTTAGCACGCAGATAAGGCCTTAGTAAAACACCAAAAAGAATTGAAACCTGAGGTGTTTTCAGAATGTACTAGCGTTGTTGTTTAATACCTATCTCTCATAAAATTATTTCTAGTGATGTAAATGAAAGATCGGAAAGGTTATGCTGGCTGCTTTTTTATATAGGACCAGCTATCAAAGCACTTGTGAATGCATTTATCGATTAAAAGGGTTTGTACATCGACTTTATAGTATTAATACCCCTTACATATCAACTGCTGTTACAGGAGCAATGCCTTTCAAGTGCATCATAAAGAGATACCTTGAATTATAAACGTTTTTCCCGTACTGCTACCGAAACATATTTTGCATCTGGAAAATCATTGTTTAAATAAAATTTTTAACGATAATTTTGTTTGGGAATTTGCTTTTTCTGAGTTCAAGGCCCCGTTTACACTACAGAAAAAAGAACGGAACTCTTTGGTTCCAAGCCTGAAAAAGCGACGATAGGCCTTGCGTTTACACTAAACATCTTGGTTCCGTGTTAGTTTGGGAACGGTTCCGTTCTTCTTTGGATTTGCTAAAATGCGAAACTCTTTGGTTCCGTTCCCGAATCGTGCTTGTTTCGTCTAGTGTAAACGGTAAGAAACGGAAGTTTTTGGTTACGATTGAAAACGGGGTTTTATCAAAGGTTAGGGCGAGGCTTTCTGAAAATGTCAGACGTCTTTGCCGCACCACTGCCCATGCTTCACATGAAAGTTCCGATTTTTTGCTGAAGCGTAAACGCAATGAAAAAAGTGATATCGTGCCCAAAGAAGAACGGAGCCAAGAGTTCCTTTCTTCTTCTGTAGTATAAACGGGGTCCAAATCTTCCAATAACACAAAAGCAACGCCAGCCCAATTTATATTCATGTACTCTCACTAAATTCATATTGCTTTACAGCTTGGTCACACATTCAAAGAGAGGACACAATTGCAATCGAAAAAATGGTGATTTTCGCTGGCAGTAAGTCCATTATTTTTTAAAGTACATAATATTCGAAGTTGTACTCCGAATAATGTACTATGCAAATAGGGGCCCCGTCTCTGTCTTTTCGTTAGGGCCCCAGACACCTCCGTTACTCTACTGACACAAATCCAAGCATCCAGGGTTCAACCCTTGACATGACCACAATTTCACTTGTAACGAGGCAAGTCACCAACGCACTGCAATTCCTGGATGAATTTAAAGTGGATTTATTTACATACCTTTGTTCATTAATGCAGGCTTTCTTTTGATTCAGAAGTACGGAAGAGTAACTAGCAAATGATTGATATCAAATGTATGAAGTGCCTTGCACTTGAGATAAAGATTCACCCCCTCGATGTGGGTTTCTTATATTTTGGGATTACGGGGAGTTGGACTAATTTAAGTGGATTAACGGCATCGCTGTGAATACGTATGTTGCCAAGAATATCACGGTCGGCGAATATTGGAGCAAAAAGGCGCGGCTATGCGGAGTTGGAGCCGAGAGGCGCGGCTAGGCGGGTATCGGACCCCCTATAATGAACCCACTTCAATCTCCCCAAAGCCAAGAAGACATGGCGCTCACCTCAGGGTAGGCCAATTAGAAAAAGAAGCATAGGTGCCACGCCTAATGCCGCATTTTAATTGTTTTTATAACGAACTACAGAATGGTTGATGCTTACTTCTTTTCATATCCTCGTGTCTACATACAATGAAGGTCGTGGTTTCGTAATAAGCCTCACGGGCGTTCGTGATTTGCAACATTTCTTAAAGGAAGTCACGAACCAGACGTTGACGAAGAGCCGAATAATAATTTATCCCCAGCTATTAGTTTTTCTCCTTACGTCCATGTACCCATGCATCGGCAATTCTATTCAATTGTTTTTCATCAGTGTGGAGCAAGTCTGGCCTGCATTCTCTTTCTTAAAAGAACAGCGTGTTATGGGAACAGTTCTATAAGAAAGCAGAGGCTCGATTTGTCAAGAGTTCAAAACAACGTAAGAGCTTACCCAGCCCAAGATGAAAGTTTTCAAGAAAAATGATTTGTTTTTTTAAGATTTTCTCTCAAATTACAAAACAGAGCAGATTCTATCAGCTAATGAACGTTCTACTAAGATTGCCATGCAAAACTCTCATTTAGTGATCTTAGAATCAACACATAGTTTATAGTTGTAGAAAAACCAATGTTGAAATAAGAAGAACATCAGAATCTCAAGCAATAAGAAATACTGACGTTGACTCTCGACAAATACTAACTGCTCATTTTTTAAAAAGATTGTATTTTATTGATATGAGTATGCTGTAAGTATTTTATTTATAAACAAATAATTCCCGGAACTTATTATACTTACTAATTAATCCCAGAAAAAAGCCATGCTTTGCCTGCTAACAACACCTATGCCATCGGTTAGGTTCGTTGGACTTAACCTGGAAACAACTTTATGAAACTAAAGAACCTACGTTTCTAATAGCTTTTTCACTTGTTAACGCCAACAAGTAGACAAATTATCAGACAGATATGTTCTTTGTTTTATGTTATCAGAAAGATCCAACGATCTTTTTTCAGGTTTGGTACAACGATCTTTTTGGAGCCTTTCTCATTTGACACCCGTGGCCTACACTCTTTTTTCATGAGAACCAGTAAATTTAAGTTCAGGCTGACTGCTTTTAATTTTTTCGAAAATCTGATGCTGGATTGTTCTTAATTTATTCTTAAAATAATAGGGTGCAAGTAATGGGATTGCTAGCTTTTTCGCTCTAGGGAGGTGTTCAGGCCTCGTTTGCCAACAAAGGGAGTGAGACAACCTTCATTTGCCGACAGGTTTGAATATTCGCCGAAAAAGCACCCACACATGGCAAAAGATCCTCGTTTTTAAAATAAAACGTTGTTCAAAATTGCATTTTGCAGAAGCTCAGCCTCAGCCTATTCTTAATTTGTTCTTAACTTTTGACCAATTGTGAGGCTTGGGTTCTTATAAAACTGTTCTTATAAAAAAAGTGTAATCGTAGTTATTTTACATTAAGAAATCATCGCACACTCTTCGAGCCTCAAAATAAATAAGTTTTAGAATATCATTCATTAGTCAAACAAAATTACTTTGTTAGAAAACACCAAATTGTATCAGAGGCTAGACTTGTTTTTAACTTTTCGCAAATCGAGCCTCAGTGTTTTTATTAAAAAAATCGTGGATTTGATCGCCGACCCCATTCTAAACTTCAACGTGGTAGCTCCTTTAAATCCTTTTGAGGAGCTGTCTTCAAGTAGAAAAATGTTCTAACATTGTTAAATTGAATTGATAAGGCCGCATGATACTTTCTAATCGTACCATTACAATTTACACTCCGTTTATTGTTACAGCTTATCAAGCAACATTTAATGTGAATGTATCCAAAATGTCCATTATATACTGACAAATTTCAGCTTAGTTTATACAGGCGAGCTTGTTTATTTCCACAGTAGTTCTTTCATAACACAGTGTATAATTTGGTCCTTTACGAATGAAACCACAAATTTTAATAAATTTTGAACATTAATCTACTCATTATTAAAACAGAATAGGCCTGCAGCTAAAGGGCTTTTTTTCAAAGATCAAATAAATTGTTTTTATTTCTCTGCTGTGGAACTATACATCTTATCCCAATGACCTTAAAAACCATTTTTCTTTCTTCCAATATTATCCAATTTGAGATGTCTCTAATATTTGACTACGACATCGACGACGGGAGCGATAATTATGATGATGATGATGATCGATTATGATTAGAATGATGATAATATTTGATTATGATGGATCATTTCGAAAATAGAAGCGATGTATAATATCAGGCAAACACATACGTCGTTTTCCACTGACTGTTCTGCATGAATTGTTTTTTAAAGTTGACAATCCTTGGTTTTAGCCCACGACATTCCAGAATGGTTCGCACGAGAAGAACGGGCTTCGTCCCTTCGGCCTGTCTATGTGATGTTTATATGGATTGCTCGTTGTTACAAATACAGTTCTTAGTCTCAAGTCTTTCAACTACACCGCTACAGATATAATTGGTCTTCAGAATCCGTTCTGAAACCCCGTAACTGACTCATTGAAAAAGCAAGCGAAGACATTCTTGTATTGGCAACAAACGACATCGGCGAAATAATCTGACCTCGTGGTGCCGCTTTTATAAAACAGGGATTAATACGAATCCATTTTTTTGACTGTGAGAAAATAGTAACAGGAGCAGTCTTATTTTTTATCCACCTTGAGGAGAAAAATAGCAAAGACGGGTAATGAAAGAAGGTGGACTACTGTAGATTTTCATGTCGCCAAGACTGTATGGCCACATGGTATGGCCGCTTCGTTGAGAAGGGGCAGTTGTTACCACTATTTCTAGTTGTGCCCCTATCTCAATATATGAAGACTGATGAAGTGGAGAGATGCCGAATTTAAAGAAACGTCTTTATCTGTATATTTACCACATGGTGTATGCGACGTGTTGATTGACATCGTGCATGGGTAATTGGATATAACCGTTTTTGGTGTCTTTAATCAATCGATGTTACTACATGATCGAATATAAAGCATCAGTTTAATTATTACTCAACATGTTACTGTGCAGATCAGCACGTATTCTAAATGCTACGTCACAGAATAGAGCAGAATGCTGGGTCGTAGGCAAAGAGGAAGATTTGATGATCAGAAAAGAGATGGGAATGAAGAAATCCGGAAGAGATGCACAATAATGGACATCATTGAGAAAATGAGCGAGGTACAATTGGCATAGAGAAATAGGGTTGGGGGGGGTGGGTGAATCCGCAACGAACTATAATAGGCCCCCACGATGCCCTTGCCTAATTATTAGCCTTGTTGAGAACACACCTGCATCTATGAAATGATCAAACTTTTCTGCTTGTTTTGCATGCTGAATTGTACCATGCTTTCACAGCTGCACAATATATTATCAGGGTTGCCAGGAAGACAATCTATGAAGATACAAACTCGATGTATTGCAAATCCTAGAACCTCCAAAAGTTTATTTATATTATTCATTTTTGAGAGAAATCAAAGCTGATAGATTGTTCCTTTCTATTCTCATGCATGTTTTTCATTATTGTTATATGAAAATGAAAGAATTCTTATATAAACTAGAAACTCATATACTAATTTCTATGGGTGACTTTGTTAAAGTAAAAACTCAGTCTACATGTTCTTATTTATTTGCAGTAAGGTAGTGATGCCAAACATATTGTTTTTTTCTACATCAGAGTTTTAAAATTGATTTGCTCAACCTTCAGCAGCAGAGTGACACTTAGAAAACAACAGGCCATGAGTAATAAATATTCTGTCTCTGATATCTAGTGAAAATTACGAATAAAAACAAGTAGCATGCTTAGAAATGAATACATACAATTTCCTGCAATACTAAACTAGTTATCTGAATCATTTAAAACATAGATAGATTGATGATATGTCCGAGTCGCTTTTATTGTAAAGAATCATAGTAAACAGCCAAAGAGAAACAAAGCCAATTCACTTTTATTTTACATTGGAATTTTCATCTGAAAAGTTAACAAGGATACATATTTATAAAGTAAAGAAATATGCATAGAAGATGTTAAGAAGGACAATGGACAGGTTAAATTTAGTCAAAAAACACAATAACATTTTGGCTAAAAACCAGAGAAAAAAACATTTTCACAACATGTAAAGTTGCTAAAAGCCACATGCTTCATAAGAATCAAAGATAAGAGAGGTCTTTTTGGCTCTCTTATAAAACAACAACATCAACAACAACAGGTACAAAAGAACATGCATAAGCACTCCTGTTTCCAAAGAAAAGGTGGAACAGGGTAAATACCCAGGGTCAATACACAGGGTCATCCCTTGAAAAACATTATAGACCAATCCTTTGTTTGCAATACAAATAGTGATAAAATAAATAAGTAACCCCATAATGATTATTTGTGTCAGCTTGATTGTCAACAGAGAGGTTGCTGGATATGTCAGTTCAGTATTTTTATCCCTTTTCTGGAAGTTCCATTGACCCTTAGACAGATTTGCGACAATAAGGAAACCCTGAAAATGGGAGTTTGTGATCCTACAGCTAGCATTAGTGTATTTAAACACTGAAATTGTATTTATTTAATATAAATACACAATTTGAAATAGTTTTATGGAAACGTGGAAATGATATTCTGACACAACCATGAAGGGAAATTGGATGATCAAGGGAGGGGATGTTATATTCACAATTTTGACATACCTGAACTGCAATTTTTCTACTTCTTTTCTATATATGAAACCATTGTTACATATGTTGCTAGGTACCATACAAAAGTTACAAAATTAGTCAAAAAAGAGTATAGCAAAAAACATAAGGGTTAAAACAATATAATTGTCTTAAAATAAAGATACAAAAAAGTTAAAACCCTAAATATAATCTGCAAAAACTCATAAGTAAATTTCAAATTATTAGAAAATGATAATGTGTTTCCCATGTGATTCCCGATATGACTGGATTCTGATACCATGTATATAAAATTAAATGAAAATATAACCAACATATGTAATTACAAAAATATTTCGAACAAATTATGATAAATTCAAAAGAATTATCCGACATTAACAACACAAACTTCTGTTGTCACAACCCGCTTTATAAGTACATGACACGTTCTATAAAATACAGTTTGGGATTACAGTTGAGAAGGATGTGAAAACCATATCAATCTGTTGGTACAAAGCAGATGGCAAGAGTGAATAGCCTTTTTACTCACCAAATCCAGTTTGCAATACGAGGGTGTTTTATGTGGTTTAAAAGGGTTTTCATGCAAAATATTCCTTTCCACTGACTGGGCTACCTGGCTCTTGTTTAACATATCCGGTAATTGGTTCCTCTAGCGAGTAACTGCCTTCATCTTTCTTTCGCAGTCGATGCACCAAAAGGACTATAATATAAACGATCAGAACAGCACCCAATACGGCCCCGACAATAATCCCAATTTTAATGTAGAGAGAAGGATCTGAACCTTTTTCACGTCCCACTTGTTTTGCAATATTGCCATTGATGTCATCTTCTGTTTCGTTTTCCCCTCCTCTCGTGCGTTTGTCCTTCTTATCAGCGGAATTCGACATTTCTGTTGTAGTTCGCGATCGTGTTGGTTGGTTGGTTTTCGTCGTTGGCGAATTGATAATTTCGATTTCATTCCATGGCTGAGACGCACCTTCGGTTTTTGGTTCAGCAGTTGATATCCCGTTTTCGATGAAATTTGATTCAGTTGTCGTAGTTTCCATAGTTGTACCCGGCGTGAATTTTTTCGTGTCCTTATCAATTTTTCGACGAGTAGAAATTCCGGTGCTTGATTCAGTTGTAACATCATCAGATGATTCAGTGGTATCTTCTGGTCGTGATGTCGTTGTAACACCAGCTACAGTTATAACTGGTTCTGGAGTATATTTTTCATTTACACCGCTGCCGCTTCCAGAGCCGTCCTCGTCATCTGTAGGTCGAGTTGTTGGCCTTACAGTGGTCGTAAACGGAGTCACAGTTTTGGTGGTATTAGTATCTTCATCATCACCCGAACCAGCATCAGTTGTTGTATCTTCAGGTTTAACTGTTGTTGAAAGCCTTTTTGTTGACGATATCCAAGTTGTAGTTGCAATTTGTTCTTCGCCAGATCCCGTTCCTGACCCTTCGACAACCGGATTAGCATCGCCATTTTGGCAACTTACAAGGCCTAACATGAGCAGGCCGTAAAAATGAACTTTCCACGAGCACCACATCTTCATTCTTCCTAACTGTATTCCGCAAGTTACTTTATTATCACGAAACACTTTATTTACGTCTCTATGTTAGATGATTGTTTCAATTTGCAAAACTCTGGTGTGCTTACTTGTCGTGAAACTCTTATCATGGATTAATTCATACGTTCTGATTTCAATCTCTTGCCAGCCAGTGCATTTCATTGGCTGATTTCTTTTAAGACAATGCGTGACTTAAATACTCCTTTGATTCAAAATTAATCAGGCTTGAAGAAGCTTTTGTTTGCATATTACGTTTTTCCGGTGTATCTCCTGTCAGTTAACAAGGAGAGATGAAACATTGTCACTTCGCACTGTTTGCAGTGATTCATTCGCCGAAACAATCGAACAGTAGTATCACAAAGGGAGGCGTTCACCGTGGGGTACCCATCAATTGCCACACTGTTCCTGGTGGTAGATGGGGTGCCGTTGCAAAAAGAAGAATTGCAGTACCTAACATAAACAAATAAAATTGATATGATCTTTCGAATAATTTACTCGGCAAAATTATTATGAATATTGGTTTTCGTTATCGTCAATCCAGTTGGCTGCGCATTATGACAGTAAAAAAAATAATTATAGCGCGGCTTTCATATAATGCTTTTAAAAACGGCGAAAGCAAACATAATTATCGGAAGCTGATAATTAGAATGGAAGACAAAGGAAAAATTATGTCTAAGATAAAAAAAACAATACTCTTTTATCACAGCACAACGATGTGATCCTCCACTCACCCAGTTTGCAAGGAGGGGGTCCAGACTCCAGAATTAAAAAAAAAATAAAACATGGCCCTCCGAGATTCTCCAGAAATGCAAAGAAATTTGTAAAGCTAGGGTTAGGTGAATCAAAATACTTTTCGGAGTCATAAGAATATGTTTGATTGATTAAAATGTATACCTAAGGCTCCAAGGATGATTAAAGGAATTATTCAGGGAAGTGATGTTCATAGCTTTCCTAAGAGGGCCCCTCCCCCAAGCCCCAGAGCACACTCCATGCCCTCTGCCAAAGGGATCATCAGATTCGGCAACCCTACTCTTCATTTATGCCTAAAATATAAAGTTTCCTAATAAATTAGAAATAATTCAACTTTTAGGTCACCCCAGCCTCCTCCTTTTCATGCAATCTTCTTAAAATTTTGCTGAATCTTAGATAAAAATTATTCTTTCGGAATAATGTACAATGTCTTCCGATGTACGGTTTAAACCTGTTTAAAAATGTTCCTCCAAGTTCCCCTGTTCCACATATTGAATTTTCATAACTGGTTTAGGGATCTATTAATTTCGGAGAGGACAAAACAAAATCCATCCTTTTGGTAGAAAAAATAAACATCCAGACAGAAAATCTGGGCATCAGAAGAGGCGACATCAAGATTAAACAATACGCTTCGGTCACGTATCTAGGCTGTGTTCTTGAACAGGGCCTGTCTGGCGAATCAATGGCTACCAGAATCATATGCAAAATCAATGGCAGGTTCAAATTTCTTTACAGAAAGCAACATTATCGTGACTTCTTCCTTCGTAGATTGCTAGCAAACGCACTAATTCAGCCCCACTTTGACTATGCAAGCAGTGCTTGGTTTTTTTAACGTGCAGTTCTTCTACACAAAGTGTGCAGTTCTAAAGAAATCAAGAAAATTGTTGCAAAAAACATACAAAAACAAACACATTATTGAAAATAAACAAAAGTTTCAATTATGAAACAAACAAAAATTAACAAAGATGGCGCTCAAAGTAAACCACACCTTTTTGTAATATACGTATAAAAGGATGTGGTTTATGAAACTTCGTGGACGGCTTTCGTTTTCAAGTTTCGCATAAACAGGAATCTGTTTAAACTCTAAAATCTAGAGCCAAAAATATGTCATCTCACACAATTCGAATCTAAATTTTACAGTTGTTTGTTCAAACGACACAGACAGTCGTCAACTAAATTTTCAAGTTGTTGTGCAATTATTACTTATATATAGGTTTGGGGCCCGAAACAGCTTGCAGCTTTGACGTCATCAATTTCGTTTGTATAAATAAAGACGATATTAAAGTTTTGTAAACATTATTTTTTAAAACCCTATAAAAAGTCGGTCCATAAAAGCAATTTTGTTCTTGAGATTCTACATAATTGAGTTCGGTTCCTTGAGATTCTATATAACCGCGAACTCACTATTTTTTTGCATGTTCAAAAATTTAGTCTTCTATTATAATGTACTTTATAATTTGCTTGCAGGTTGAATCAGAGTCAAGTTGAGCAAATTGGCATAATATTGAAAACCTATCAGGAAATATTTTTTTAAAAATAGTGTTAGATATACCTTTCATTTCCCATAGGCCCAGGGACCACGGAGGCGGACGATACTGAGAGGGCTTTAGCATAAATGTATCAAAATCATACAAAAATTGCCTTGCTCTTGGTTTCTAGCATGTTTACCCTCCCAAAATGATTTAGCCCCATAAATCTGTAATATGATCCGCGGTTCTTGTATAGGCATGGCAATAAAACATGCAAAATTCCAGTGTCTACCTGTACCTGCGTTTCAGGTACATTTTGTTTATTCTCATAAGAACTAAGAATTATTCCTTCAACACAGTACTCCCGAGAACAATATGCAACCCTAAATTTTCCATAAAGACCCCTATAGGAACAAAAAAGTTCAAGAATATAAATTGGCTCCCCACGAAAGAGAGATTTGAACAATGTTTTAATTTTTTTATAATTCAGCCCCAGCCTACATGTCAGAGTTGTTCTTGCCAGTTGACCAGAGCCGAATAACTCGAAAATCTAAAAACAAACTTAATCAACCTTTCCGAAAGAAAAACATGGGGCAAAATTGCCTCTCATATCTTGGTCCCAAAATTCGGAGCAATCTACCATCAGAACTAAATACCTGCAAAGAACATCAACAGTTTAAGATCAAAGATGAATTCTTTGAAGATCTTCAAAGTCAAGATGATAGCCTCTACATATATTATTGAAAACCAAAAAACAGCTAACGAAAAGGTTCTGGGTAAAATTTTTCAGAATAATTGTTTTTCAAAGTTTTTGATACAAAATTCTTCTTTCTGAATATATTTCTTTTGAAAGCACCACTGGAGGGACCATCATGGAAACAAGGTTGTATTGTCATTTTTAATGCTACCTCTGCCATTTTTACTCTGAGTGTTTTTTGATTACGCTTTTAGCTTTTGTTTGTAATTTCATATATCTGTAATGAGACAACTTTCCTTTTCTTAATTTTTAAATTGCAAAATTTTAATGGTAAAATTATACACGCAGCCATCAATGCAGTGTTAGAACATTTGATCTGAAACATAACCTCGATTTGAACTTTTATCTATTGAAAGGGAGGCTTTTTCAAAATGTCAGATAAATAGAAAATATACCATCGCATCGCATTGGAGTATGTTTGTTGAAGTCTGCAGAAGTGGATATATTTTCTTTTTGAAGAATATGCTTACTTTAAAACATAAGATATAAAGTAAGAAGGAATGGCGCAAAGGAAAAAGGAATGGCACAAAGCGGAGAGCTGGGTCCGAAGGTCTACTAGAGGATGCACAGATTTTGACATGGTCAACGATGATTACGTACCAAATATTAATGAGGGCACTTTGCAATTACCCACGTCTCCAAATAGAGAATGCGAGGGAAAGGAAGAAAGTGACACTGCAGAAAATCAAAACAGGCACCAAAGCATTCTGGGTTCTTCTGCAGGGAAGAGAAAATGCCAGGAGCCAGTGTCACGTTCTGAAGATATTTGTTTGTCCGATCAACCAGATATATATCCACCATCAGCAAAACTGTTCCCTGAAAACAATGATAAAGATGTTAAGAGAAAAGGCAGCAAAAAGCCAAATGCTGGTGGAAATACAGGCAATAAGAAAATGAATAAACTATTAAAGCTTTCTACTAATGAAAAGGGTCCTTTGAGTACATCAGATGGTGGTGCATCAGAAAATTCAAACAATAGATCAATACTGGAATATGAACCTGTTGAAAATAGCTCAGTATTTTCTTTATCCTCAAGTAGCAATGACGGTTTACCAAACAAAGCATCTCTAAAACCAACTGAAACTAATAGTTCTCAAGCTGGTTCAAGTAAAAAGATTTCAAAGAAAAAAGGGAGACCTAGTAAGTCACCAAGAGACACTAACAAAACCACGAAATTAGTTCAAGATGAAAAATGTTTGGATGATATTGCTACATCTTCACCAGAAACTGTAAAGGCTGGGAAAAAAAGTTTGGTCAAGAAGAATGAGAAAGTTAGTGAAAAATCACAAAAGGCTGCTAAAAAGAAGGAAATACCAAGAAAAATACATGCTGATGTTATAATGAGTACAGAAATGAATAAAGATAATCTTCTGGTTGATCATGAAAAGGCTGACAAAGAGGAAGCAAAAATAGTTGTTAAAAAGAATCAAAAGACAAAGAAAATGCAAGCTTGTAGTGATGGTAGCTTAGATAAAGAGCCAGTTGATGATTGTAAGTCAAGAAATCATGAAGCCATATTATCAACAGGGTTTGAGGCTCCTCAGGACAAACAAAATGAAGTTGTATACAAAGAAAAAGTAGGAACAATTTTGAAAAAGAGAGGAAAACCTAGGAAGGCACTACCTGATTGTGATAAAATGATGCCTGCAAAATCTGCAGATGGTGGCAAAGACCAAGGTAATGTAGACACATTAGTAACTGGGTTTAAGATCCCACGACACATGCAAAATGAAGTGACATTCTCCAATAAAGTAAGCAAAATTTTGAAAAAGAGAGGAAGACCAAGGAAGGTTTCTATTTGTAGTGATAATGATATAAGTACAGATCAAAACGAAGAAATAAATGAAGCTACATTATCAACAGTATTAGGAAATTGCCAAACCAGGGAAGGTGAAATTGCAATCCATGATAGAATGGGGAACATTTTGAAAAAGAGAGGAAGACCAAAGAAAATACCAAATGATGGCGTTATTATTCCGAATGAAGAATTTTCTGAGGACTACAAGTTATCTGGTCATTTAGTTACATCATCAACTGAAAGTGAAAAAATTCAAGATGATCCTGATTGTAAGGTGCTGAAAAAGAAAAGAGGAAGAAAAAGGAAACTGCAGCATAATAGTAGTGAAGTATTAAGTACAGAGTCAGATGGAAATGGAACTATGCTAAGCGATTTAATCTCTCCTGTACTGGAGACTGATGGTCAATTTAAAAAGCCTTCGAAAAAGAGAGGAAGACCAAAAAAAGTCCTGACTAGTAAGGATGTATCAATGATTGAACAATCTGGTTTTCCACCAAATGACTCTAGGAAACTAGTGTCTACAGCTACAAACAGTCTATTTGAAAGTGAACATGGTATAACAATTCCACATAAGACCAAGAAGCTAAGTGATGCTAAAGTATCTAAGAGGAGAAAAAGCTATTCAAAATGTAAAGAAAGCCTTTCAAGTATGGAAGAAGATGAGTCATGCTTGGAAAGTAGTCTTTGCAGGGAATCATCAGACGAGTCTTTTGAACATGAATCCTATATTCAAAAATCAACAAAAAGGAAGCCAAAAGAGCAAATAATAAAGAAAAGAGGGAGACCTCCAAAAAAACCAGTTGGAAAATGTAAATTGAAAATGTTATCAACATCAAAGGGAAAACTGCAAATTGATGAAGAAAAGCTTTCTCAGTGGGTAGAAGAATTTACAAATGGCATTTTCAAATGTGTTATATCAGACTGCACAGAGGAGTTCAACACATGGCTTGGTTTGTTTAAACACAGCAATAATCACAATTCGGAGCAACAAGTATTTCCCCTCACCAAATTGAAAGTACCTTGTCATGTTTGTAAAGAAATTTGTACATGTGGACCCATGTTCGCAAAGCATATGAGAGTTGTTCACAACGATGTAAGTTTTTAGTATTTTTTATTATTTTTTGTATGGCTTTGCTCACCAGCCACTGTAATAAGACACTGTTCACAAGAATCACCATGGCTCCATTTCGAGCTTTGTATGAATACATCCATATACAAGTTTTTTTGTTTTCTGACATCATTTTATGCTGACAGCAAAAACTCTTTGAAATTGCAATGAAAGTATATTCCTTTTTATGAAAAGTGTTTGAAAGAAAAGAATAACAAACTCACTTATTGGCTTTCATAATCTTTGAGTTATTAAGCAAAACTGAAAAAGCTACCAAACGATTGTTGTCACTTTAATCCCTTAATTTTTCCAAAGAAATGCCCATGTCATATTCCAACCAAAACCTTTGTTTAATTTCAAATATGACCATCTCTTTAATAGGTAATATTTTGTGACATTTACCTTTATGTAGAGTTTGAGCATACTATTCTTTGTAACCCCTTACTAGAGCTGGTATTTTGCCAACTATTTGTATTTTGATAACTCTTGTATTATACTTATCTTTGTAAACAATCTTTTGGTGGTACAAAACTTGAAAATGGCTTTGAAAAAAGCAAACATTTAGTAAACTAAAGCTTTTCGTCTGACACTCTTCAGAGTTTAAAATGTCAGAACATAGACCGAAAACTCTACGCTAGGAATTATATACCCAGTTGTGGATCGAAATAGGCCAATCAGAAACACGAGCACATGACTGTTGAGGTTGACCAATCAGTGCCGCTTGCCTTTTGAGAATTTTACCAATGGAGTCCTAAGGTGAAAACGAACTCCTTTTGTCTACACAGTAGCGGTTTTTCCGTGCTTATGTAGATAGATTCCAAAACTGCTAGGTGGAACAACGATTGGGCTTTACCAATAAATTTACCTTTGTGTAAAGTGTAGAGTGTCTCATTTTTGTTATTTTCCCCCTCTGGTCCTGCCATTCTAGAGCCCGTACTATCAAACTGCAGTTTGCCATGGTTGACACAGGTCTATATTCGAATAGATCTTTTTCTTAAAATTCATTAAATATGTATGATTCTGTAGTTTCTGTGTTTCTAACACAGAATGGAATATTAGAAATACTAGGCCCTGGGAAATAAGATAAACTGTATGGGAAGGACGATGATACATGAAACCATTTTTATCTTCAGAATCAAACTCACTCTGTCAGTGCTTCAAAGAAAGAGGAGCTTGTTGATACTTAGGAACCATTAACTATAATCTTTTTAAGAATATCCATCACATAAACTTAATTTGATAATCACAAACATGGATGAAGAAAAGGATCTTAGTTTCATTTGTCGTTTTTGCCAAACGTTCCTCGTGTTGAAATTTCATGACACACTTTGCTAGAAATTCGCATTCAATCAAAAATTGATACAGCAGTGAAAAGGGGATAATGTTTTCTTCTTGTTTCTAGATATATGATCTTTCTATGATGCTGGATGCTGGTGATTTAACGAAATGTTTTAACTACACTTGCCAGGAAGAAATCCGTTCTTTCAATGAATGCATTGAACATGGTTGCCGTTGTGGCAGTTTGGTAAAATGTGAGAAATGCGAGAAGACATATAAGACAAGAAAGTACTTTTTCAATCATTCTTGCCCTGCAGTGAGTACAATTCTGGAATGCCTGTTTATCATGTTTTATTGCTTGATACTTTGAGACCTATTGATATTTCACATGTAAACTCTTGCTTTTATTGTTGTAACTTCAAGTGTCCCTTGGTATTGTTTTCGAAGGGCTTGGTATCAGACATTTGGGCCGCAAGGCAGCTCGCCCAAGAGGTTGTTGTATCACCAAAATAAAGAATGTTAGTTATACCTAGTACTTTAAAAGTAAACTCATGCCAAGGGCAAATCTCTTACACCCTGTCAAAGATGATAAAATCTCGTAATTTCCACCCAAAGCAATGAGCAAAATTCTTCTATATGATTTTAAGACCTTAAAGGTTTGGAGCAATAGGCCAATCTAAGACACTGTTACATCATTCGGAGTTCCTAATATAAATGTCTACCAATCATTAAAAACCAAATGTTTCTTTCAGGTTGAAAGTAGGGATGTAGTGATAAGGGACACTGGAAGTGCGAACTGCCAGCTGGAAATATCCGGGATCGGAGCAAGAAAGTCTGCAAGAAAGTAAGTAGTTTATAGTATGTTCAAGACATCGAAATAGCATTGGATATTGCTAGTATGGGACCAGTTTGCCCAGAATAGTTTATAAAGAACTCGATGCAAGTTTGGATGGGAAGGAGAATTTATGACACATGGTATAACGTTAACCTCCTTTTCTTCTGTATAGATTTAATCTGTATAGAACGAGGATTACTGTTAACCAGTATGTCATACATGCTCTAATTTGGTGTGCAGAACAAGATGGTTTCCTTGAAAAATTGCTTCTCGTGTATTGCTTCAATGCGATTATAAGGCATCTGGTCCTGCGTTTTATCTGTGCTTCTCTGTATGCGAACAAGTAAGATAGTAATCTTATTGCCAGTTGGACGTGCTTTTCTGCGCTGTTGCGTATTCAAAGTAACAGGGAATTTTTGAAGCAAAATTTGATAAAATAAAATAACGACTTTTTACAAAAAATGAATATTTGGTACAACGTTTTGAGCTTTACTCTTCATGACCTGATGATGCTCATTTTCGACGTGCAACACGCACAACATCATCGATTATCAATTTTCGAAGCAGTTTCAAGCCCGTTACTTGATATTAGCTAGGGATCTGCTAATATCAATTTATTTAGGGGCCCTGGACAAGATCTTGGCAACAAATGAAAAGAAATAGTTTTTTGCCATGTAATACGTGGATAATAATGGAATATGTTTGCAGTAGTGTAATGCATGTGATTTCCTAGATTATAGAACAGAAAACAAAGTATTCTGAATGACTATCTGGAATATTATAAGTGATTTGTTAAAGGAAGTGATGGATAACCGCATTTATTGGTTTATTTATTTCTTTGTTGACATACAGATAAGTATAGGCATCAATTTACGAATTAGTTTCTATACACAGATAACTTTGCGTGGTTATAGACTTTTCCTTATTCCAAAACTAATGTCCTGGCTTAACTCATTGTTTACATTTTTTCCAGAGCACTTAATGCGATCAGTAGACTGGACCTTACTGAGGAGAACCCAAAGCGATCGCGCAAAGCTAAAAAGGTGATTCAATTTTTGCTCTGGATTATATCCAAAAGATTTGTTTCTATTTCTGCTCTCAAAGTTTATTTATAACCGAGCTATTTTGGAAGTCTAAAGTCTTGCAGATTATTAACTATTTAATTGCCTAAAACCTCTAGTAGCAAATCGCTTGCACAGTTTGGTTACCTTTTCGGCCTAAGTGCAATATGCAGCAAGAGAAAAAACATTGCCCCTTCAATGGCTCGACTTCCATATTTTTATTGACAATCCATTTGTTCCTATTCATTAATGACACAACTCTCTTCATGAATATCTGTATACTCTCTCAAGAAGATATTGTAGCTAAGTCACATAAAATGAAGTTCTACCTAGTTTTTTAAAGCTGTTTATAATTCTATGAATTCGACAGGAGACAGATTTCATAGCAGGCTCGAGCGAGAGTGAAGATTCTGTAGAATTTGAGCATGATGTTGATAATGATGATGATGATGATGATGATCAAAATCACGCTGAAGATAAATATGATTTAGAGAGAAACAGCACGCATATGCCACCAGGGCATACATTTTCGTCGAGTTCAAGAATTTCTGGCAATCTTTCTTGCAAAAGAGTCAAACCTTTGAAGCAAAATATTCAGTGGCTAAAAAGCTGGTAAATCACTATTGCTTATTATCTAGCATTGATAAATGTATGTTGTATGATAAACTTTAAAGATACTGTATCCAATTTTTTGCGAAATAGAATAACCTCCGGTGGAATAAACAAAATTGCGAAGTCAGAGAGGGCATTTGTTTTCTGATAACAAATTTATGTGCTAGGAAAACAAATACCTTATGGTTTGGGTGTGGTGTTGGGGTCTACGGATTCACGGACTGTGCGTATTTTTATATGCGGATCGTACGTAGATTTTAGGGGGTTTAAAACGGATTTGCAGAACCAGAGATCATTGCAAGTATCGGATTTAATTTATGGAGGGTATTTTGGATTTTCAGCGATCAAGCTAATGGATGCTGGACCAAATGATTGCTTCAGATTTGTTTCATGCAAAAAGTGGTCTTTTTCATATGTGCGAGAATTTTACGTTATTTCAAAGGTTGTACTTAAAACCATGATCGACAGCTGTTTAATAAGGTGACCGCGGCCTTCCAATGTGCTTTTATGATCTTTCTTTTCGTTTTGAGGAAAATTTGCGCTTTCAAAGCAATAGTGCCCCACATTCTTCAATATTTTGATCCTTTTTGACACATACCAGTTACGCTTCTCTAACTGTCAACGCATTCCCAACCTTTGTACTTATTATGTTTTGCCAATCAGAAATACTCCATGTCACCCATATGAACTTTCTTTTTGGACCCCTTCTTTTAGCGATGTTATCTCAGTTCTTCATCGCCCGTCATGTTCGCCGTTCCTTACGCATTTCATCAAAGGGGCAAATCACTTCATGATAATCCTATTGTTTTATCAGAAAATCCTTGAAAATCCTCTCGTTTTCGTGGAAATTTCGTACGCTATTGGCAAGAGTGAATTGCCCCTCGATTTAATCATCAGAACTAACTAAAAATGTTTGTTTCTCTATAGGTTTGAAGTCAATCATTCTCTTTGGCTGTATCCAGAATGGGATTTCTCCAGCGGCAAAGTGTCGATCGTTTCAGAGAGGTTAATATCTTAATTATATTATAATAACAATTTCATAAGAATACGAGCCTCAAAATTTGTCAATAGTTACGAAAAAGCTCAGGCTAAGGTACTATGAAAAGTAAATTTTTTAGAAACACCGTCTCGAAATCTAAGAAAGATAAAGAAAAACCCAGCCTCAAAATTTCGTGCAGTGCTGTAACGCAGTGTATGGAACCTTCGTTAGATAACTCAAGACTACTGATCAAAAAGGGCTCTCAAAGTATTATTTATATCATGTTTTATGGTTAACCTTATTTTCAATAACTCATCAACTCCCTTGTTAACGAGAAAGGTTTTTTATTACTTGCTATTGTGTTTGACATGCTCTGCCTACACCCTTGGACGAGACCTTTTGCAGACTGTAAATAGTGACAGTGGCGCAGAGAGGGGGGGGCAGGGGGGGGGGGCAATTTGCCCCAGGGCCTTGGCCTGAAAGGGGCCCCAAAATTATTCTGAAATTTTTTTTAAAATATCTTCTTTTGAGAAACTGAAAATGCATTTAAAGATATATTTGTTAATATCGAAAATGATGGCAGTAATTTCATTGGGTCCGTACCTGAGTCTTGTTTGAATTTAAGGCCTATCAGCTTTATTTATTGAGTCTGGGGCCCCGAGAAAAGCTGAATAAACCTT
This sequence comes from Rhopilema esculentum, assembly GCF_013076305.1. Next base: position 8,583,526 of record NW_027019640.1, read on the forward strand.
GGATCACATATTTTACGGATTTATCTTTTAAGCTGAGTTTCCCTGAGTTTCGCAAAATCGTACTTATTGGGGGGAGGGAGCCCTGATAAGAAATTAGGTAACCCATATAATCTTGTTTTAATCTATGGCCCGTTCAAATGAGTTATGTTTGCATTTAGACTCGTTGCATAAAGCTATATTATATTTTTGGGGCCCCTTTCAGCAAACTAGCACTAATAAAGAACCGCTTACGTTCAACAATGACTCAAGACAGACTATCAAGCCTCGTGACTCTTTCGATCGAGCACGAACTAGCAAGACAAATTGATTACGACAATATCATTGATCAATTTGCAACTGAAAATACAAACGTGCGCAAACATTTGGAAATAATGGGCGTTTTCATTTTATAAAGGGCGTGGTCTCAAAAATTTGTTGTATCCGACTCTAGGGCCCCAACCGGGACTTTGCCCCAGGGCCCAGGCCGCCTCTCGGCGGCCCTGAATAGTGACCCACCTCAGTTTTTCCTTTGGGCTCCAGATACCTCAATTACGTCATTGATGCCGGGTAGCATGCATATGTGATATTATACAACCTCTTTCTCACACAATTCAAAACAAATGTCGGTTTAATTTGATAGCAAAGATATCAAGATTTATTAACCATTGAAGAGGGAGCGCAGGGTTGCTGGGGTAGGCTGGCGAATCTAATCATCAAATGTCCAGAATTTTAGAGAAGAATCATGAGCAGAAGGGGCTGCGCAGTGGTCCCTTGTCATTCAGCAACTAGGCTGGAAAAGCTGAATGTGTGTTTCATTTTTTGCAAGGAATGTTTACTTTATTTAGAAATTTATTGACTATGAACAGTTATAAGAAAAAACTAATGGGCAAACAAATTATAAGTCAAATGGTTTGGAAGTGGCAGCATGAGGATTTGATCCCCGACACCCCGACACCCCTCCCTTTATTTATTTAACACATCGCTCCTCATTTGCACCAAACTGTAATCTTTATTCAATTATTTACCCTACAATTTTTGTCGAAAACTGTAGCGTTACAAATGGGTTTTTATTTTCACTGCATTTATGCTGAGTAACTTTCGTATTGTAGCGATGCAAAGGGGTTCTTCCCAAATCGACCAAAGTCGCCATTTTTCAACATCGTATATGAAACCGCCTCCAAACATGCCTGCTCGACCCATACGATGCAGTTGGAAATCTTTCAGACATCAGATCCACTTGAAGGTCAGCTTTTATAGTAAAGTCTAATATCTGCATAAAAAGATTGTTTTCTTCTTCGGGGACCAACTCCATCTTTGGGGATGATTTTCAAGGGCAATAATTATTGTGTAGAAGCAGTGGCCGATTTAGGAGGGGGAGCAACTAGGGGTAGTTGCCCCTCCCTCAACGAGTTGAAGCAAGTCTTGCGCCCCTTTTTTGGAAATTGTGCGCCCCTTTTGAAGAATGAGAATCAGATGAAAAAGTTTCTTGGACCGATAGGTTAATCTGCTTCAAGGATTACCTCAAAGTTTTGTTGTTTATTCTGAAAAGATATCTGAAATTGTTGTATACAGCGTACTCTCGTAACCAATTTTTGAAAATTTTTCAGCGCCCCCACTACCAACTGCCCCTCCTTCAAATTTGCTCTGGATCCGCCCCTGTGTAGAAGATAAGGAACACCGCAATAATTATTGCAGCTATCATGTTTAATGTTAGACCCCCCCCCCCCATCACCCAGGGATTTATTGTTTCATCAAATATTATTTTGGTGCATATCTTTGAAATACATATATATTTCTGCATACGTTTTGAGTCAAAAATTTTTTACGAGAAATAAACCTTTGTTTCTGATGCCATGCAGCCCAATTTCTCTTGAAAGCTGTTTTTTCAACTTTGCTACATTCACGATACGTTGAAAGACGTAGTCGCCAGTTTGTACCATGATTGTTTACTTTCTCCCTATATTGACAAGTATTAATTGATCTATATTGATAATTACAGGCTCCAAGATATCAAATCATTTCGTCGGTGGCTCAGTCTTAGCAATGGAATGGTGTCCGACAGGTGGTAAGTATCAACACGTTAGTCCCCCTGTCGTTGTAATTCGAAATGTCAATATATATGAATTGCCACTAACGTAACGTAAATTCTATATCCAGTTAGATGATTTAAAAATAACGAAAATAGACAAGTGTGAAAACGCACGGGTAATCTTTTAGTTATATTGCCTATACAGTTGTGTGTGTCGCAATTAAATCGTTTGGTTTCTTTCGTCATGTTGATTTTGTAGTCAGCACTTTATGATCAGGAGCTGATCTAACACCTCTCACATTTTTACTTGATAAATAAAATTGTGAAAAAAGCTGGGTGTTTAATTTCAGAAGTTTGGTCTAATTGTAACCAATTTGGCTACGAAATATATGATTTGGCCTCACCTGGAAATTTGGCTACAATTTGGCCCTAGATTTGGCTTATCTGAAAAATACTTTATCTCAATTTGGTAAAAAATTTGTAAAGAAAGGATTACACGATCAAATTCGAGTTATATTCGCATCATATCTTTCGCGAAAAGAATATAGAATGGTCATCATATTCAACTTTTAGCACCAAAATTCTCATCAAAGTTAGAGAAATGTTTTTGAACTGAGATCAAACGTTTTTCTCTCATAATCTTTTCAAAGGAGCAGACCATTAGCCTTCTTTGGAGTGTTAAATAAAATTCCTTCGAGTGGTATGGTACCCTCGTTGAATTGAATTGAAAATACCCGTCTGATGTCGTGACGTACTTCAAGGGAAGAAAGTTTCGTGGGAAGAAATTTTCGCGAATGGAGAAAAGTGCGAAATTTTGGAATTTACTTTTGCGAAAGAAGCAGAATAGGACCTTTCGTGGGAATAAACTGTTAGAGTTTTAGTAAATTCACGAATTTCGCGAAAGGATCGTTCAACTGAGGTTTCATAGCTATATTACGTCATATCCATTATTTTTGTCATTTATTTCAGTTATTGATGTGATTTTGCCATCCTTTTTTTCATTCTTTTGGTTTTTCATCTTTTCTAGGAACATCAGACCAATATTTGGCTATCAGTGCTTGCGAAGGCACCGAGAAGGTCAGTTTTTATAACGGTTTAGGTTGTTAGCTTATTTCTACCGTTACATAATACACAGGACGGGGAATACTTTTAATAAATGGATTGGCCTGAAGTTCTACTGCATTCTAACTACCTTTTTGGCCGTAAATAGCTGCTGAAGGCAATCTATATAAATACTGTCTGAAATTGATATTAAGCTTGTTCAAAACTTGTTTTCTATTCATCTAAAGGCATGCCCGAAAATATGAACATATTTTATGTATGAAATGTTTTCAGCGAATTTTGCCATGTCTCTTCATATTATAAGTTATAACATCCAATTTTATTACCCTCCTTCTATTTAAGGTTTCCTCACCACAGAATAGTTTGCAATTTCCCATTTAGTCTGATTTTCCATCATCTACAAACAGCTTTCTCAGAAACTTCATCAAACAACTCTTTATACTTCATATCCATACAGACTCTGATACGTGATAAAGAGGTTCCTAAGAAAAGTCTCATTCAAATTTGGAAGATTCCAGCATGTAGAGAGAAAAGGTATTTTATCCTGCTTGATTATCGATCGTATTCCCAGCGTCTGTGTTATTTCGGTTCACAACTTTATTTCTTTTGTCATTCCAATCAAATAATAATTGTAAGTTGAGGGTACAGTTTTCGCATTAACACCTACGGGAGAATAACTTGGGTGAAGACCTTCAAAAGTGGCCAGCATCAGGCACCGCGGAGCAGGGGGGCTGGGGGCTGGGGGGCTTTAGCTACCCACTTTTTGCAAAAGATGCCAAATATTAAGTAATAAACTACCAGTAAAGCCTCTTTTTATACGTTTTAGCCCCCCACTGTTTTTAGACCCCCCTTCACTTTTCTCAACGCTCCTCCGCGGTGCCTAAGCATGGACCCCATCGAATGTCAATGATAGTCGTGAATAATTCATATCTGGTTTATATTTCAAATTTTTCCCAAGCGCCCAAGCAAGCTGTCACCTCTGAGCGTTCGTGGTTTTCCTTTCAATATACGATATTCACAACCAGTTCAACTTTTATGTTAATCAAAATTTTGTTATGAATCGACCGGAGTCTTTTAAATGCTTAAGAGTTTTATTTACTGTATCAATGTTATCTCCTTTATTTTGCATCTTCATGTCCCCACTCCCGTTATTCTAACCACTTATCAAATGTTTCAAATGTTTCTGATAGTCCGGCCCATCTCACTTTTTCAGACCGCCCTGGTGTATTGGGCATCTAAGAATTTCAATGAGATCTTTGCTACTTGTAATTTTTCAGCCATTTTTAGTGCATTTGTTTTAATTATTCAGAAGCTGCGATCAAGCGGGATTTGTCATGGGTATTTGTGTTGACCACGGGCCAGTGCATTGCTTGGAATGGTGCCCGTCGGGATCAGCCAAGGTAGGAATCAGTTGAATTAATGACGTAATGTAGATTTGCGTTAACCCTAAAAGACTTGTTATGTTGCTTTTAGGATTGATGCTTGCGTAGGAAAGATAAAAACATATGATATTAAATGTGATAAAAGGGTAAATCGAATTGTTCGTAGGAAATGCTGATACTCAAGAAAATGAGCACGAGAAGCCACTGGGGGTGTTTTTAGATAGGAAGTCGAATCTATGGCTCACGCTGAAATTCTTTGCAAAAAGTCAAATGCAATAATTGATGCTTTGTGCATGTATCAATCCTTATAGATAATCAGAAATTGAAAAAAATGATCCATAATGTCCCAGTTTAACTACTGCCCATCAGTTTGGATGTTTCGTGATATAAAACTTGATAAGAAGCGAAATAAGTTACAAGAGAGAGCTCTAAGAGTTACATATGAAGACTTTGAATCCAACTATGTTGAGTTGCTAGGAAAAGGCAGTTTGGTGTCAATTCATCCAAGAAGTCTGTAACTGCTTTGTTTGTCTTGGTTGAAGTATGTAAACACATAGAACCTCAATCCCAGTTGTATAAAAACAATATTTAGGGAAATAGATATCACTTACAACCTAAGATCTAGAAACAGCGAACTGATGGTAAAGACCACACAAGCTATAGAACTTTCATTCAGATTTGCAGTAGAGAGATGCTTCTCGTGGATGTAAAAGAAACTAGTTATATTTATTGCAACAGCTCTGTATTGCAACTCTGAGTTTCACGTTTATGGCAATTATCAAGACAGTTGCGTGATGATCGTATTATAGGCGGAACTTGGAGTTGCGGTTTAGAACCGTTGTGCCACTCACCCAAATGCGAAATCAAATTTGCAATAGATCTGCAATTTTTCTTATGCTTTGTCCTTTAGGCATTCCTTAAAATCATCCAGAAAAGGTGGAAGCATTTAAGAGAGTTTGGGTAGCCATTTTATTCAGAATATCTTTCAAATATTCACAAACTGGCTCCTTTGTGGACCATGTTACCTGTAATACCAGAGACCGCTAATGCCAGTATCTTTTCTCATTTTAGCAGAATGAAGAAGCCACCATTAGACGCCTAGGTTTACTTGCAGCCTCGGGAGTAGATGGTTGCATTCATATTTACAGGTAGGTTTTGCTTTGATTAATCTTGTACTCTCAAATACTCCTGAATAACATTTTCGAATGAATATATGTCATGACCTTGGCAAAATTTTATACATATGATAAAAGTTTATAGATCGAAAAACTGAACCTACTTCTGATAGGAAATGATATCAAGGTCTGAACTTCTTGTCTGAAACTAAAAAGGAGTAAGAAAGCATTCAAAGCAAGAGCTACTCAGATATGGAACAAATTACCCGATGGAATAACATCTCTGTGTAGCATTTTACAATTTAAGTCATATTTTTAGATTTGATTTGGACACATATATTAAAGATTTTAATGCTTTTATGTGCTTTTTTTTCTTTTAGCTTTAAAATTTAATTTTTACGTTACTTTGACAGTGGGCCCTATTGTAAAGAATTTTTCTTTTTGTAGATAAATTATTATAGGCTACCCACTTTAAATATATCATATTATTATTATTATTATTATTATTATTATTATTATTATTATTATTATTATTATTATTATCAGCAACAAAAACAGTATCTCATTTCTAAACTTTCCAACATTGCCATCCCTACTACGTACTACATATTTTGTTGCAAAAATAAGCCATGGACAAATCCGGAATTACATCCTTTTTAACTTTAGTTGTTTTATTTTATTTTTCTCAGTTTTTCCTTTTACCTTACGATTGTTATAGTTTTTTTCTTGTAAAACCAGGCTAGCCAATTGCAAATTACCTTGTAATAGTGAGATTTGTAGTTGTAGTTTAAGTTGAATTGAAAATGAAATGTTTCCATTATTATTAAGGAAACAGAGTACCCTATTTTCTAAATCTCGATATTATTATTGCATAATTGCTTGAATTGCTTAATGACACAGATCGTGTTATTCTTCAGCATCCCTCACCCTGAAGACTGCCTTAAAGTAAAGTCTGAAAGCGGCAAAGAAGATGATGCTACCAGTTCAGATTCTATTAAGCGCGGTAAGTTTTCCCTAGGTTTGATTTAGAAAATGTAGGTATTCTTTATGGGTAATGGGATACAAACAGTACATGCCGTAGCCTGAACTTTCATCATAGAATTGGTCATCAATCTACATTTCGGTTTATTTCATCCCACCACATTTGAGATTTGTAGCTAAGTCTTATATGCGCACTTTGGTTTGGAATTAAATCAGTTTCATAGCAGAAATGTAGTTGCTTTCCAAGTGTACTCCTTGTTGGACTTGCTACAAGTCTCCAGATTACTAAATTGATAGAGAGAGACTTGTAGCAAGTCCAACTCCTTGTATGCGTAAACATGCATACTTTTGTATACTTTACATCAGTACAAATTTTTACGTTTCCTGTCTTAATGTGCAACTGAGAAGTTCTTCAATGCGAATCGCTTATTCTCTACGTCATTACATTCTTGTTATTTTGTCACTGTTTGTTACGAATGAAACATAAAAGTAGAGTTTCTAAAAACAATTGGCATCAATTGCGAAATATGAACGCCCCAGGAGTTATCCTGAAGGCTGATTTTTTGCAGAGTATTGATCCAAGTTGTCAAGAAATTATCTTTATTTTCTGCCAATCCATGCAAGAAGATAATCTTTGTTTATCAATTCCTTCTTTGTAACATAAACCTAGAAAATTATCTATTATCTCGCACATCTTTAGATCGCAAAATTATCTATTATCTCGTTCAATTTTTACAAACAAATGTCTGTATTACACAGCTTCTTATCTAGATAAACAAAATGTCGTTATGAAGCCCAGAAATCTTCATATCTCTTTTATCTTATCACTCATCCTGTTGAGTTGCTTGCAATCTCAATCGCAATATCAATCAGATCTTCCTCGTTTCAGTGTTTATCAAGCCGAACCCTGTTCTCGTTCTGGCGGTATCTCGATCAAGCATCACGGGAGCGCCTTCTTCAAACATAATCACCTGTTTCCAATGGCAACCGACACTTGGACATAAGAAGATTGCTGCTGGTTTTCAAGATGGTTAGTTTAACAAATCTCCATGTTTTCAAAATTATCTACTCTCCATTTTTTACATCAGGGATTTTGCTTTTTGTAAATTAGGCTGAATTGACTGGAACTTGTTACGATAGAGAAAAACCATACTTCAAACTGGTTCAACTCTATGCTGTTATTGGTATTAATATTTTTATTGAAATGTTTCTTAAAGTCACAGATAGGGCAGACTGCCTGCGAATATCCTTTGAACTTGAGCAATGCGAAAAAGTGTAGGATTAATTTATACTGCCAATTAATATCTAATAAAATCACATTTATATGTTGAATTATATTGAATCTAGTCTTTTAACACAGTGATTTTTTCTACGTTTTTATGCATCAAAATGATTGTCCTGAAGATGTGAGATTGGCGACTGAACTTCATAATTTTCCATGGATACCTTTCAATTTTAGGATCACTTTGCATTTGGGATTTGACGTCCAGATCATCGCTTCTCCGTCACTTTTCGCAAAAGAATAACACAGAATGTACGTACATAATGTACATTTGTTCTAGTTCAATTTCATGTATAGCATCATTTTATTTTTTATCTCAACAAGTAAATTTAAGTAGATTTATTTTTCTCACATGTATACTGTATGCTATTAATTCATTGTGCCTGAAATACTTTGAAGCTGGCTGCTTACTCTGGTGATTGATAAATATTATCAGTCCACTGTTTTGGTAAACTATTGATACATTCACTTCCCAAAACTTTCTGATACCCTATGACAGATTTTTGCAAACAGATTTAACTTTTCCTGTCTTTCTTTCCACGATGTTTGTTTACACGATTTAAAAAGATGTTTTATTGTCAAGCAGATTTCAAGATCCAGATAAAGTGTCTTCTTTTTTCAGACACTGCCCTCAAACTTGATATAATTTTCTCATAAAGACAATGAAATTAAGGCTCGTTTTTGGTGTGATTCTTTAGTTTCTTTTGTTTTCATTGGCCATTTTCACGTTTCTTGACCGTCGGATATTTCTTCTGGGCTTTAGTTGATCCCGATAAATATTATTCATTTAAGGGAGAGGTCCAAATAAAATATTAGCGCTCCAATTCGCTTAATATGAGGAAGAATGGCTCAAGCTTAATAACCAAGATCTAGATTTTTGGTTTGCTCGACTTTCTAAGAAAAGAAAACAAGTGTGACTTTCTCGCTTAATGTTTTGAAATGAACTTATCCGGTATAATGAAGAAACACATAACCAAACATTGGAATTCTTTGATATTTAGGTGAATACGCTTTGTGGCCCTCAAGACTGATATCAGGCTTTAAATAATAAAAATTAATAATACCGAGGCTCAACAAAGATTTAGGTATTCTTTTATGCAAAGAGTGTGTACATAGAGCTGTAAACAGTGTTTTAGCTGCAAGGCATTCCGTGAAATTTAGATGGGCGTTGTATGTAACATGGCTAAATGGTCGATTTTTTTCATTCTTTTGTCGCCCTTTAATTTTTAACATGGATATAGGAAGTCTGACCTGAGTATTGTTCACCTTGGATCTATGAACGTGCTTCATTCAGTATCATTTTTCTTATGAAACTATTTACGAACTATTTCAAGAATGCAAAGTCTTTCTTTTGATATGGCGATCCTGTTTCTTACTTTTCAGATCTGCTTCCGTTCTCAAGAATTAGTGCACACAACTGCCGAGTTAATTCCCTTAGTTGGTGCCCCGGTGATGAGAATTTTTTGATGACTGGTGAGATTTAAATTGCTATGATATTACTGAGGTAATTTAAAGAATACAATTGTTTTGTGCTTGGTCTGGCTCATTTATTAATCAGACCTATCTCTCAGTGGGACCCCGCTCTTCAAATATTCCCGGAATGGTCTTCTTGAATCATGTCAGGCTACTGTCTAGTTGTAGACAATCCTTGTGTCTTTATAACTCTCTCTTTATTCTAACATTTTCTTCTATAACAAGTTAGAAGCTCAAGGTATTAAATGGCATTATCGAAGAAACTTTCATCTTTCAGTGAGCTTCGAAAAGGTTTTAAAGGTATTTGACATTCGCAGAAGGCACACGATTCCCGAAATTTCGCTGAAAAGAAGTAAGTGAAAATCATGCTTGATTTGCCGTAAAAGCAATAAGTCTACATGCAAACTTCCATGTCTTTGCTTTTGCCAGGAATGTATCGAACCCTTCAAAGTACGCCTTTTTGGGTAAAGAAAGGGCGGTTCTATGTTGCTACTCCGGGCTCGCGCTAAATGCGATCATGAGGTAACAGTCCTATCCTTGTAATGTTAATCCTTCAAGGTGAAAAATTGCTAGGTATTGGTGCATTGGTTCCATTGCACTGATTCTCTGCTATCTCCATCGCAATCGCTCTCTTTTTGAGGAATTTTGTCATTGATTTATGACGCTCTACCGAAATGGCCATGGCATCGCAGCCCTTTGATATATAAAACGTTACGGGAGAATAGCCTTTCCTCGAAGGTTGGAGAAAATAATGAACAAATGCTAACACAGGGAAGTCAGAGACTAGGGTTTTAAACAGACTCAAACGGCATACGACATGTACAAAAGTCGCATTGTAAGCATAGCTGTTCTTTTCGGTATAACAACGGTTTAATACCTCACGTGGGTGTGACTTAAGGTTTTTGCCACATCCTTGGCTTGCTTTGGTTTGCTAGTTACCCTGCGGCATTGGTACCAGACCCCTCTTTGGAGATTCTCACAATCAAGTGCACAAAATTAGGTATATAGGAAGCAAGAAAACGCTCTTGTGTTCTGGGCGAGAAGCACTTTTAGAATGCGCTGGTAACATTGCAGCTCTTTTTTGCATGGTTCAAAACAACATAAACACTCACATAAAATTGTGATACATTTGTAAGAAATTGTATGGTATGACGTACTACAGTAGTTGTTGCTGTTGTTGTCTTTTAATGTACACGTGAAGTATGCGTTCGGAGAGATTTGAGTTGAAGTTGATTAGAGAAGACCTAAGTTAGAATCTACGGAATTATACAGTCCTCTATTGGAATTAGAATTTGAGCCTGAACCATATATCGTTGTCTTCTTTATCTACTATCTGTAGTACTGAACTTGAGCCACCAGCGTATATAGCAATTTCGCACAACATTCAAATTGCCTTAAAAGTCTTTTTGCATCCGCATAGATTCACGAAGCTTTTTTATTATTTTCCGTTCCCGAAGTTTAAGATCTAGTAAATTGGAAGTTAAACTAAACGCGCCCGCTCGTTCTCGCAAAGCTAGGATTAATTTCTTACATAATTCGGTGGAAAAAGAAAAGTAATGAAAAATAAAGTTTAACTTTTTTCATGTTCTAATGGGCCAATGACTATTAAACTTAGTGAGAGAAGCTCGCTGTGAAAGTTTTTTTAATTACCGTGAACTGGAAGATTATAATACTGCTCAGAATGCAGCGCTTTTCCCCAATGCGATTAGGGGTACCTGGCCTTGCCGCACATCTTGTCTCTATGGCATTAATCCCTGCTAAGGCTTTCGATTCGGTGAGAAATGCGGTCAGCAGATGGTAGTATTAACTCTGCTAAAGAAGCATCAGGAAGTGCCTCGGTTTTCCAAAATCAACAAAAACGGAAACATTGTTTTAAGAAGCAGAATACAAGATAACAGTAATTAGGTTATTTGAAAATTCTCCTTGTTTGCTATTGAATTGGAAGTACTGTTGTTTATAATTTCAATGTATTGAATTATGAAATTTAGCAAATAATTTGTGCGAGGTTTTTATGATCCATTAACGCAATGATTAAATGTTATGCGGGATAAGTCAATTGAGAATTGAACCGGGAAGTCTTATGCTAAATAGCCGTAGGGGAAAATTGTAATTTCTAACGAGGTTTTAAAACATCGGCGGAAAGAAATGGTATGTGAAATTCCGGGATTAGAAAATGGTTTCTCATACCTCGGGATCGCCCAAAGAGCACCACGTACAATGATATAGAAGCTTCGATATCATTGACAACGCAGCATTAATATGGTTAAGTCCGTCCTTCTTTCGTCTAGCCTATGCTAGTAAGTAATGGAAAACGGCAACAGACAGTAGCACACAAAGCATAAGCTTATTGACCCCTCCCTATCCTTGCTTTATTTTGTAGATCACCCGCAATCATAATAGGCAAAGAAACTAAGATGTATTTAGTCGTGGCAATTGACATAGTTATGATTAAACTGTTGCCACTTTTCTAGCAAACGATAAATCTTTGCGTTACTAACAGGATTTTCTATGTTTTTTTATTCGCCATATTCTCTTTTAGACAACGCAGATGTGAACTAAAATGCTAAGCAATTAATTAATAAACTTGTGGCTTTTATTCTTTTTGAAAGAAATCTTAGTCTTAGCGCAAGGATTCCGCCTTAAGAGGTTCAGCATTTTGAATAGTTGCGAGGAAAGTTGCTGCTAACAGTCGTATTTATGTTGCAATAATGTTAAGAAGTTGTTTATAACGTAAAACGCTATTTGGTTTATAGAACATGACGGTTCTAAGTTGCTACCCTGCGTTTCACCCTCAATGCGATCATCAGACAATGCGATCATCAGACAATGCGATCATCATAATGTATAATCCATATATAGAGATATTGATATTTCTTCACTTTATATTCTAGATTTATTTGAGAATTGTGCATTTATGCGAAGATTGGCTTGCTTTGTTGTGACGGAAGATGAAGTTTTTAGTTGCATTCCAGCGGGGTCGAGGTACATCGACATCATATCAAGTACAAAACAGAAAACCATTTTACAGATGAGTGACCTTATTACGTCACACAACGCTGGCTGCAAAGTAATTATTTTTGAAACACTGTTACTCTTGAATCTGTATCGTGTTGTTTTGCATAGTCTGGGAGTTTTTAAAGAGATGATAACGAATCATAGACCCCGTTTACACTACAGAAAAAGAACGAAACTCTTTGATTCCTTGCCTGAATAAGCGACGTTTACACTAGGCCACTAGGCATCTTGGTTCTGGGCTAGTTTGGGAACCGTTTTGTTCTTCTTTGGTTTCGCTTAAATGCGAAACTCTTTGGTTTCTTTCCCAAATCGTGCTTCTTTTTCAGTGTAAACAGTCAGGAACGTAACTTTTTGGTTACGATTGAAAACGGGGCTTAATCTAGGGTTGGGGCGAGGCTTTCTAAAAATGTCGGGCGTCATTTCCGTGCCACTGCGCATCCTTCACATGAAAGTTCCATTCTTTTTACTTAAGTGTAAATGGGGTCAAATTTGGTTCCGTTCCTTTTTGCTTTAGTGTAAACGCGATGAAAAAAGTAGTATCGTGCCCAAACAAGAACGAAACCAAGAGTTCTGTTATTCTTTCTGTAGTGTAAACGGGGTCTTAAACCTGCTATGACGCTAATTGTTCGTAACACTAATTGTTACGAACTAAAACATATCATGATATTAACGTCAAAAATCAGTCAGACTCAAAATGAATTGTTTGCTTCGTCTCGTCTTGAGAATGTCACTTTTACAATCATTTTGCCGTCAGAGAAAATTTTCTAGACATCAACAATTACATTTATCGACCGCTGATCAAAAAATCTTCATGAATATGATTTTGGAATATTATAAAGACAGTAGCTTAATTAACAGATTTTCTTAAGGTGGTCCTTGTTATGTAAATAGGACCTACTTTCTTTAAACCTGTTATTCTAGGCTCTTTCCACATAATGTTTTTTTTATGTCTGAACAAATGTACAATGCTTTATTGGGGCTTTTGATGTATCATCAGGGCTTGTCGCAGAATGAATGGATAAATGGGTTTGTGACGTCATGCACTGCTGGTGAAGTCGTATTTAGAGCATGCGCAAATGAAAATAGTGGAAAGGCCGGAAACTCCCTTCGCGTGGTAAGCTGAAACTAATTTCGATATAATTTAACGCAATTGTCTCATATCATATGACCATGGGCTCCCACACAAGTTGGAAAATGCAGGAGCTAAGGGAAAATTCAACACTGATAACAAAAGATTTTGAAAAAAACTCTAACGCTTTGCAAAAAGTGGGAGGCCCTGCTGATGTTACAAGCATTTCCTTTATTTCCTTACGACAAGATTGGTATGTTGTTGAGATCATTTCCAGCCTGTATGTCTGCCTAATCGATGAAATAATGGCCATTTATATTTTCAATTACCGAAAACAATTATGTAATTTAAAAACTCCCCCAGTACTTATCTGGCTCTTCCTCCCTTAGTTCCAATCATCTTGATGCCTCCATTTTGTTTTATTAGGAGCATTAGGTAAAAACCTTCTTTAGTAAAAAATATTTCTTTTCCTTAGGAATAAATCTCGTTTTCCATAAGGAATAAATCTTGTTTTTCATTAGGTATAAATCTTCCGTTTCATTAAAAAAAGGTTTTGTTTTATTGAGAAGCAATTATTTTGTTTCATAAGGAACAAAATTTTCCGTTTCGTTATGAAGAAAAAATTGTTTCATTAGGAATAATCTGCTTTTGACAGTAGGGCAAGTCAATGTGTATACCCATTGGTCACCATTTTGTTTTTTGATTTGTCTTCAATTTTCTCTACCTTGTCTTAAATCTCCAATAACAGATTGAAAATCTCTTATTTTATTCACTGATTCGGTATGATTCGGTAATATGAAAAATGTGAGTTAGATCAAAATTTCTTTCTAGCCAGTGTACAGGGTACAGTGCCTTAAGAATGCCAAAGACAGCACACCAGAATCACCTCTGATATGTGAACCATCAGCAGTTTCTAAACACCCAGAAAAGCGACATTCGAATGAGCTCTTGATATCAGCAAAAGAAGAAGTTGGAAAACAAGTTGTCAGACTAGAAGATGAGATTATGGAGAACAAGTTTACATTTATAGACAGCAACTTTGTGAGTTTCATGTCTCTTTGTGTGATTTGCTATGTTTTTAGAGTTGCCAAAAACCGAGATTTCGTCGCAATCTAGATTTGATGAGAGTAAATTTGTGTGCCCCTAGAAGGCTTGAAGCTTGCGTCTGTAGCATCTGTAACAAAAACTTTTTAACAAATAAGAATCAAATTTAATGATGATTTTATGCTCATCATCATGCTTTTGGTGAGCAATCTTGTCTTTGCCTAGTCTGGATGATCCTAGCTGTCATTTTGACCTTTTTATACCTTGGATGGGTCTATATTTCTAAATCAGACAAATATTTTAAAATTCTCATATTTTTATGGTCTTTTGTTGTAGTTCGAGTTTCGAAATAATCCGCAAAAATGTGGACTAGAAATGGATCGTTTACGACATTCGAAAGAAATGCAAATGACCGCGATTCGTCAGCAAGAAATGCGTCAAATTACAAAGGTATCATTTCGTTAAGTCTGATACGAACAAGTTAATCCGCTGGTGATATTAGGATAAATATGGGTAGAGGGGTGGTTTCCTTTGGTTTTAAACATGCTTCTAAGCTTCGGTTTTACATAACGGAAAAGGTGCACAAATCCAATTACAGAACATCGAAAGCAAATTATTTTGACTGGTGATTGACAAACTCTTTGTCTATGTAACAATTTTTTTTTCTCGAATAACCTTGAAGCAGGGATATTGCCTAATGACCAATAATTTAATGCATATAATAGTCCTGGTTCATATAGACAACTTTATAAACTCCTTGGCTTTTCCAGTCTCTCTTAAATTGATAACATAATTTACTGGAATCGAATGCAAGGATCCAACTGGTCAAGGAGGCTTTTTACGCAGTTAGCAAATTGCAAATTTTGCACTCTTTCCATGACATGCCTCTCTTATAATTTCTCTCCATGATTCTTTAAACATGTTTATGTAATAAAGTTTTTGGAACATCTCTTAGTCAAATAAGGTTTTTGGTAAAATAACAGCTTCCAACCTTGGAATACAGTAATACCCTGTCCCCACAAAAAGATTGGTTGAAAACTGTAAAATTTAAACTTTCTGATAGAACTACATTGGTGAATTTTAAGCTCTAAAAATTTTGCTTCGAGATCGAGGTCCACATTATTTCAAAGGGTCTGTCACACACAGTTTTTTATTGATAGGTCAAATGGAACCCTAATTACGGAAGTCATCAAATGCTAGCATCAGGAGGGGTGCTTGGTATTGTTCGAGTGCACCATTTCACAAAATGGATGTGAAAGAAGATTTTGCCTGGTAAATTCTTGAATTTATTTATTGTAAAAAGAAACTCGTTTAGGATACTATGGACTGATAGCTTGTAAGCTTCATGTGTGTTATTTGTCACTTTGCGAGCTTCTTTGGCGTTTTTCATCCTCTGATTCGTTAGGAAACCAATGAAACAACCATGCGCGGATGATCGTTCGCCCAGTTTTTCATCCATCTTAGCAAAGCATTTTTTTTTGCCGTCAAAAGCGAGTGCATGTTTCAAACTACTGGTTGCAAGATTGCTATAACAAAAGATTCTGGCAGTGGATTTTGCCTTCAACACAAATTCATTTGTGAATGGTACATGAAAATGAAAAAAGCCACAGAGAGAACCAAATATGCAAACTGTATCTTTTATTGCTTCTAATTTTGTATTAAACATTTAACTGTCAGCAATCATATGTTTTGGTATAAAATATTCCACTTTGAAAACACGACTGTTTTTTGTTGGTGATTATAAGAGTCTTAAATTGTCATAAATAAAAGCTCAAGCTAGAGAATTACGTTTTCAAATACAATGTTTTAAATTCATCAAATAATGATAAAAAAATTGACAGGGAAATAGATAAATCACATTCTAAAAACACCAAACTGTGTCTGTTCAACGGGGGCATTCAATGAAGCGCTGATGCTCAAGCCGAGGACAGTTCTTGTGTCGACAGGGTCAATCACACCATCATCCCATAACCTGAAAAATGAAAGCAAAGTTAGAACGATTCACTACTAACTCATGCATATTACTTTTAAGTTTTCCTGCAGTTTGCAGTTAGAATTTTGCAGTTCTTTTGAAATCATCTTAGAGAAAGTCCAAGACAAAGCTTGCAAGCAAGAATTTTGGTCTTGTTGCCATGCGTAGTTAAACTACTTGATTCGCGGAAAATTCAGTTTATCAAACAAAGGGAGTTTGGTCGTGTATGAAAAACAAATCATATGATAATTCCCACACAAATGGCAAGATGAAGAAACAAAGAAAAATTGCCTTTCTGAAAAATAAAAGTTAAAAGATTCAGATGAAATATCGATTGATAGACTGAATGTAATCTTCTTTACAAGGAAGGTAGAATGAGCATAGACTTAGGCCTATCATCGCGGTATCGCCTCAAAAATGAATCAGGCTTTGAAAAGACGTTTTTGCAAATATTTCAAAACCCAAATAAAAAACCTCTAGATTTTTAGTAATAAATCCCTTCCATTTCCGGACAAATAAATTATCATCAAGAAGAACAAAATTGTTGTTGTTGGCAAGGCGATTGTTGTCATACTCATGCTCAAATGACACAGCATGTTGGCTAATTTTTGATTTTCACAAAAGAAGCTTTAGGTCGTCTCCCCAGAGTTACAAGACTTTTCTCAACTTATCCCTTGAGTGGGTGGCGTAGGTCTTTACATTGTTTGCCAAATCGCATTCGGTTTTGTTGCTCAAAGAAAGTTTTGTCATTTTTATTGGTCAATTTTGAATCAAATTAAGGACAACGAGTGATCAAGCAGAATTCCAAGGAAAACTTAAAACTTCCCGACACCCTTATTGGAAACTGCAGTTTTTTCTCATGAATAACAAGCAAAATAGAGAAGTCCTCCATATGGATGTTGGTTGATTCTGTAGTAAGAGGTGCCCAAGTGTGGGCTGCTGGTTTAATACTCTGTGTTTCGTGTTCTCATTAGAAGATGAAACAGTGCTTTTACGTAAGTACGGAAGAATTAAGGTGATAATGACACAAATCATTACCTTGCACTTGAGAAGTACGGGTGGCCTTCCTCTTCAAATCTTTTAATAATCGGGTCTTTTATTGCCTTTTCTTCTTTTTCAGTCAGCTTGATATTAAAAAAGTGAAAGGCTAAATTTAAATACAGTTAAGAGCAGTCGAGTGATGTCACAGATCAGACTGTGTAAACTTTGTTATCAGGAAACTGATTTTCGACACGAAAATCACTTATTTTCAGAGAATATGTCTCCACGATGTTTTGACGTCACCATGATGATTTTTCCATACGTTTGACGTAAAAGTCTTTTTACTCTTTCGTATATGTTAAAAGTGATTAAGCTTCAAACGCACACTCAGATAAGCTACAATGTTAAAACCGTCTTAATCTATTAAATATCTCAATCTGATTTGATATATCAATTTGTCTAAGTTCATGTTTGAGAAAAGAAAGTGAGATTGTTAGTCATAATTATCATTAATTTCCATTTCATTTTTGTGCAATCACCACGTCTAGAATAGGACCAAAAAGTATGCGGTAATCCTATAGTTAAGTCGATTTAAGGATTTTGCGAGTAAACGCATGCGAAAACTCTCAACTCTTCGCGTCGCGCGAACAGATTGGCCTAGTGGGGACTTAAATAATAGCATACCATTTATTATGAAGTACCCCAGGCCCCCTCCAGGGTGCATTTCAATTTTTCTGGGGTATGATTAACCCTTAGAGAGAAATTGGCAACGAGCACAGATTTGATGTGTATTTGGCCTAAAATCTTGGTTAGCTTCACTAGATGTTAAACAGTAGAACCAAAACTGTGGAAACCTGTTCATGAAACATAAAATCGTATGAAAGATAACTTCTGATATCACCTACCTCTTTACCCTCACGCTGTTTCTGATTTTTAGTAATCGTAGCAAGAACCGTTGCTGCTTGCTCACCTCCCATCACCGATATACGTGCATTAGGCCACATGTAGGTAAACCTTGGGCTGTCATGATTGCAAAATAGAAAATAAAAAATGGAAAAATAACTCGCTCACATGGCATTAATTGATCTAAATTGTATACCTATATTCTATGAAAAAGCAGATATTTTATATGTTGTCTATGAAGCTGTTACTGCATTTAAAAGCAGTAAAGAGTTTTATGAAAATAAAATAGAATTAAATCTCAATTAAAGCTCGATTTACAGTAACAAGACATGAAGCAGAACCAATGCGTAGTTTGTTGTTTTGTTGTTTTCATATATATATATATATGAGAAATGGTACTTCCTGTGAAGAGCAGAGGATTACAGCGAAATGTGAATGGAAAATCTGAACCACAGAAGACAATGGAAATTAATCCAGATCTATGTGGGTTATCGGAAGGTTAGGAACAGGCTATTCAATTTTTCATAACAGATCAGCAGACTTTCTTGAAAGACTGTGCAAGATGAAACGAAATTGAAGCAATTTTTCAAATTTAAAAAAATGCTACGTTAGTTCTTCTCGAAAGAACGAGGTCAGTGAAGTGATCATTACCTTTGAGTAGAATTTACAATCTTAGGAAACCTTAGAAGAACGAACATACACAAGATGCCATAATTAAATATCGTTTTATTATGATCAGCATAAAAGGAACGAAGAAAACGTTCCTGAAGTGGCCTTATAAAGGATATGACAGATTTTGGGGATGGACTAAACAATATCTTTTTGAACAAAAACCAGTAGCAGACGGATTTCCTAGAACTGTGAAAGCTATCAACATACCTGTATGCTCTTCCACACATGCCATAATTTCCTGCTCCAAAACTTCCTCCTAAGATAACTGTAAATTTTGGAACTTTGGCACAAGAAACAGCTGTCACCATTTTGGCACCATGTTTGGCTATGCCACTTGCTTCATATTCTCTTCCTACCATAAATCCTAAAAAAAATTTTGGTTAGCTCTTCTCTTGTAGAACTGACATGCTTTGCAACCGTTTTCGCAAAGTAGATGTTTTCACGGTGCATGGAAATGATCCAGCCTTTTACATAATTTACGTGGAAACATGCGAAGTTTATTCTTGAAGAATCGTTTTTTAAAAGAACTTTGTCGATAGCATTCATTGAACAGTATCAAGCAAAAATTCTACATTCTTACCCGTAATGTTTTGTAAAAAGACCAGTGGAATTTTCCTCTGACAGCAAAGCTCGATGAAGTGGGTTCCTTTTAGAGCAGACTCCGAAAAAAGAACACCGTTGTTGCCAATTATGCCAACAGGATATCCATGAATCGAGGCAAACCCTAGAGGTTTGAAGTTCCACACATAAGAAAAGAGGAAGATAAATTGTAAAAAGTTGTCTCGATTTCAGCAAATAGAGGATATCAGAGTGTGACGTCATCAAATATCTGTTTTAGAATTATTGACTTTTTATCACGTTACTTGAGAGACCACTAATCATTTAAATATGTTGCAAACTGACTGAGATATAGCAGGCGAAAGAACTGAGTTTTGCTAATAAACTACTACTGCTTTGGCCTGGCCAGACATGTTTACTTTCCCGGTTTCGCCGGGAGACACAAGGTTTTGCTTGCTTTCTCCTGGTCTTCTGGTCTAACGGTCTCCCGCTTTTTTCAAATTCCCCCCTGTTTCTCTCTTTTCTTTAAGCAGAGGTTTTCTTAAAATAAAAATCGTTACAAAGACTTTTTACATCACATAGTTTTTGTCAGTGCCCACAATATAACAAAACAACACTAAAAAGATTATGAAGAAGTTTCTGATGATAAATTTCATCATCAACTATTTGCAGCACAACGCGTTACAGGTATGTCATTTATATAATACATAAAATTCAAATGATTCCTTGTTTTCGAACAAAAGACCAGGTTTTCTTAAGAAAAAATCAGAACTTCTCCAGGTTTTTAAAATTTTAGCTTAAAAAGTCTGTCTGGTTCAAAGACTATTTCACCTCGATCAAGTCACAGTGATTTGTTGTGGGAAAGAGCTTTTGATTACTGAAATTTGGAGACCAAATTTCAGTAAGCCTTTGACACATTTAAGCGATTTGGCACATTTAGAGGTATTTTTAAATGTTCTTTCAGGTTATCTGGTAAAAATTCAAAAATTCTGCGAATGAAATTTTTATGACATCATTTTATTTGTAGAAAGAATAGTGAAATATGCAATACGAAATATGCTGGTATAAAAGGCGAAAAAGAGGCAAACGGTGCCTGTTTTCAAGGATACCAATTATTGACTCAAAGAACTCTGCAAGCTTTAGTTTTTAAGTAATGAAGTTCTTAACACAGGTTCGAAAGCAAATATTTCTTGATGACCCACAGGTTGCATTTATTTCTTAACGAACGAAGTAAGCTTTTTGGATGATATTCACCTACGCTGAATATCAAGGCGAAATCGTTTTTTATTGGACCTAAAATATTTCGGGGGTATTGCCCAGATTACTTTATTTCGTTATAAAGACTTGGTTACGTGGGTAAAGATTAGGATTGAAACGTGCCACTTCATGGAATTCTACCTTGTACAAAGAGCAGCTAAAATAAACCCCACGAACTCCACACTGCCCGAGATGTTCCTTTTAAGAAGGAAGTAAAGCGATGGATGGATGGTAAAGGATGGCAAAGACGCGATTGGAAATGATAATAACAGAACAGTTTTTCATTAGAAATACGGTCTATCGTTTATTTGCAATGAAGAGAGATCTGCTATAACAGTACAAGCAGATGTTCTTTAAATACCTAAAATGGTACTTCAATTTCTTAAATATAGATAAATTTGTCTTGCTTGATGAAATTACCTGTTACTAGAGTGTCTCCATACATTGCTTTAAACTCATCAAATTTACTGCCATCGACAATTCGTGCAATAACCTGTAATTGATGGAATTAAATACTGTAAATGAAGGTTTCTGCAAATCTTAATTGAAATAGACAAATTATGTTATAACGCAGTGCAATAGGCTTTCCCACGACAAAAGATTTTTGTCTCAAAGAGAAGACATTGCCTCGTTTCTTGATTAAATTTACCATAATATCCATTATTGACTCTAAAGTCTTTTAATCAATATGAATAATTTACCTCTCGAACGTCGAAGGACTTTTTCAAGTTATCTCCAACAATGCCATATAAATCATCGGCTGGGTAAATTGGGTCGATAGACTCCGAAACATTCATCTATAAGAAATGCAAAAGAGTTGATTTACTTAAAATTCTTTGCTGCAAAAAATGAAGGCCTGTGAACAAAAATATCAGCAGGCAATACGTGTTTTAGAAATATGTCGAGACCAAAGAGGAATCGACTTTGGATAAAAAACGAAAACAAAACTTACAAAAGAAATGTCCTTTTTTCTGTTCAAGTTTCCAATGCATTGCCTTGCTAGATGTAATGCGTGGAAGTCATCCAAGGCATAATGGTCCGTTACGCCAGAATTCCTTATCAAAAGCATATGTAAAAAAATTAATTGCGTGGGATACATTAAAAGGCGATAGAATGGGAGGGGTAATGGTCCAGCTTCGTTATGCACCGATTTGGAACTGCTTCCTATATTCCTAATAGGGGTTGACATCTGCTGTATTCAAATAAAGACATAAGTATATGTAGGGATACATGTAAAATAATTTTGAGAATTATAATTTTCGAAATATTACCTGTTACCGAAATATTTTCAGAAAATGAAATTCGACAAGCAAGGAGAATTTCTATCAATTGCAGTTAGAGGAAATACCAATGAAAGATCTGGGAATTCACGCAGAAAGAAAAATCACATCTACATTCAATAAAATTGATGTCAAAGGCTCTGACAACTTCAAGATTGGCAAAAAATAGCTGAGACAATTGAACAAAAAAGGAATTCATGTGTTATATCTTAATTTTATATGCACTGGTGACCCAAACCCCTTTCCCCCTGGGGTCAATGTTGGTTAAGATGGTTAAAGAATAAGTAGGGATTACTACATTTGTTACCAATCCAATCACAACATTGATTTGAGGGGAAGGGGGGCCGGTGATTTGTAAGTAGCTTTTTTGCCAGAGTCTCAGCATTTTTTGCCAAGATCGTTGTTTGCAAAGAGTTGAAAAAAGGTTCTAGCTTCGACTTTTTAACTTCATCTGCCATTTATTCTAAAGAAAATTTCCTAATGAGTTATTTTCTAATGTTATCAAGGATAGGCACCTAAAAGGGCAATTATTTACTAGATTATGTTGTCAGTCTTGATGTAATTGTTGTTTCAAGCATTTCAAAGTAAGTCTTTCCTAAATTTTTCTCACACAGATGGCAAGCCCAGCCAACTGGGCCTGTTTTAGGAAACAGTTGAAGTTCCTTACCTTTCACTTAATCAGTTTAGAAGCAAGTGTAATAAAAGAGTTAAAAAGGAAAAGAATTCTCAAGGTAATCAATAATTAACACTTTCCTTTAAAAAATTTTTTTTTATATTAACACAGTTGAACTTCAAATAATTGTTTTTGAGAAATGAAAAATGGATATTTGTAGCAGTAGAGTTACTGAAGTTTACAAAAAATACAATTTTGATAGATTTGAGGGCTTTACCTACAGCTATACTGATCTGGGTTTTGGGAGGTTTTATTTGAGCTTAGAAAAATCTTTCAATGTCATTTTCACTATCAAGAAGATGTTCCATTTATATTTGTTCAGTGGGGCATATTTTACTAGCACATGGAAACTTGTTTGAGAAAAGCTCTTGGATCCCCATTTTCATTCTACCACACCTTCTCTGCACAAGCCTTAGGTCTTCACAGGTGTGTCACATATATGCCCCAAATTTTCATTCAGTAAACGGAAGTTTGAGCATTTGTGAAGATCACTGATTTCAAAAAGAGATTGAATTCAGCTTCTCCAGCCCAGGGTTGATTCCACATTGCAGCATCCATGTTAGGACCTTGCCATGTTGCTTGAGACTAGAGAGCTTCAGTTTACTTGGTTTTAGTTTACTTGCTTTTTCATAGAAAAATATAAAATAAGAATTGAAGCAAGAACTTGCAGCATTCCTAATTGATCAAAAGCTTTTGACATTGTATTTAGTTTATGAGGGAGAATCTATTGTTTGCTTATTTTTTTAGGCCTGTTGCTTGTTAGATTATTTTAAAATTCAATGATTGATGCAAAATAAAAAACACATCACTCTGTTTGTACTGTTTTTACCCATGGAAGCCCAAAGCTTTAGGCGCGAGAGGTCCCAACATGGAAAGACATGATTGTTCTTCCTCATGCTGATGTTGGAGAACAATAGGTTGTTCAATCCATTTCTGCCAAAAAAGGAAACCTGTCACCTGAATTTCTGAAACCATGCGAAAGAGTAAAAGCAAATTTCTTCAAGGATGTCAGATCTAAAATGACACTTACCGACAGTGCAAATCTGCACCTCCCAATTTCTCAGCTGAAATAACCTCTCCTGTTGCTGCTTGTACCTAGAATATGGAACTTGTTTCAAGTTTGGTTGATAAAGATAGTTCAAGGGAAGCCAGCAAGGGGACTAGTTGAATGACCACAGAGAACATTATAAAGATATGGAAGTGAATCAGGATATGGAAGTACTGAGAATAAAGGAGGGATTGAAAGAAGGGTTTTTATCTGTTTATCAATAGATCAGACAAGATTGAGAATAATGATCATATGTTTTGGGCCATGTGTAGGAAAAGATGAACCAAATATATACAGACAAATTGTGGTCAGTACATTCCAGTGTTGTGACCAGACTTAAATTCTGTTTATAAATAGAATGGATGTTGGCCACAACACTGGAATGTGCCGACCACAATTTGTCTATAAACATTTGGTCTAGCTGACAATATCCACACAGTGATATCTTATTATCAAAGGCTACTTACCAATGGA
This sequence comes from Rhopilema esculentum, assembly GCF_013076305.1. The sequence goes on from NW_027019640.1 coordinate 8,607,775, forward strand.
GGGCCTCCTAGAAAAATTGTTCCTTGCTCCTTAACTATAATGCTTTCATCTGCCATAGCTGGTATGTAAGCACCACCAGCAGTGCATGAGCCAAGAACTACAGCAATCTAGCATAAAATATATAACAAAGTATCAGTTCTGTCAACTGCTTTGTCTACCCTTTCAATAATAGCTCTCTTTAGTGTAATCTTGATCATGTGTTGATATTAAAATATATGTAAAACTCACTTATGCAAAAGGCTGCCAAAGGGGCAATTTTCCAGGTACACAAGAAAGGCTTCATGACTACTTTAATTTCATTCTTTTAAGGGTTTTATAACAGGGTTCAAATTTTCCAAAATATTGGCAATCATCATATCACCATTTTGCATTTGGCAATTAGTGTACTAACATATTACATAATTAATGCTGAAAATTTTATTGTTTTTGGCTGTTCTATTACTAAACAAAGTAATCATGCTCCTTTTTGGTCCTGCATTAAACTTGCGATGATAAATAATAACTCTGAGTGGCAACACAGTAAATTATTCATAGAGAGATATCAGGGCAAGCCTAAGAAATGCAAGGGTTGAGGCTAGCATAAGGCCTCTGTAAAAAGGCATATATTATCAAATATGATCAGAAAAAGCTTAATAAAAAGTCAATTTATGTTTGATAGCATATAAAATAATTCTGGTTCAACAATTTCAGTCATTTGGAATTTAAAATGGGAGTGGTTACCTGTGGAATGCCCAATGAAGACATGGTTGCCTGGTTATAAAAGATTCTTCCAAAATGATCCCGATCTGGAAATACATCTGCTTGCAAAGGTAAAAATGCGCCACCAGAATCAACTAAAATGAACATGATAAGTTTGATTTAAGTTTCTATACATAACTCTAAAGGAGAAAATTAAAGTAATATTCAAGAACATGAGATGTATAGTTATATAGTGAAAACATACCCAAGTATATACATGGTAGCCTGTTTTCTCTTGCAATTTCCTGGGCCCTTACATGCTTTTTTACTGTTATTGGGTAATAAGTGCCACCTTTAACAGTTGGATCATTTGCAACTATCAAACATTCCGTCCTGAAAAAACAAAGAAACAATTACATTATGAGCTAGTTTTGCAAAAAATGGTTCTTATGTATGATGTTTCTTATTGTTGATATGACCTCTGATATCACAATACAAGAAACTACTATATTCATTTCAATTGTTTTTCTTTCTTTTTTCAGTATTTTTTCAGTATTTAACCAACAGGCTTCTTTTGCAATATAGTAGCACAAGGAACCCATTGGCCATCTAATCACAGGCAAACATTTTTAAAGATATAAAATGTTTGTTTTAAAATTGTAAAAAAAGGTTAACTGTGCTTTTGATCCTTTTCTAGAATAAAAGTGTGTTAACACTATATCTTTCAAAAGGTAGAAAGAAATGCCAATTTAACATAAATATAAACCAACTCTAATGAAGCCAGAAAACATCTAGTTGCCTTCAAATAACTGGCAAGTTATCTCTCAACAAAACTTGGATATGCATCTTCGAACCATAGTTACTTTTATAACTGAACAATATCTGTAACAAACCCGGAGACAGTGCCAATTCCAGTTATAATGCCACCACAGGGAACTTCATCTTTGTATAATTTATATCCAGCTAGTTGGGAAAACTCTAGAAATGCTGACCTAAATAAAATGTGATAATAATCTTGAATTTATTTATCACATAATGTATTAGCTATTAAAAAGCAAGATCTGCATTAATAAAAAAGTTTATACTTCTCAAGTTTCTTCAGTTCTGCTGATCAACTTAAAAACCAGTGTAGCTTATCAGATTTGAGAAAATTTATCATAAGATTATCAAAAATCATAATATACAAACAAGCTTTCCTTGATAACATGTTTTTAGTTTCCTTCTGCCATTAATCTTAATAATCTTCTAAGGCAGGCTGGAACCAATTAACTAAACAACCACTAAACATCTAAACAGCAACTGTTTTCGAATTATTTAAACTGAATGGCTATATGTTTAAAATTCTTAAATGTTTCATAAACCTTATGATAATCACAATCTGAATAAGAGCAAGTCAGTCTGCTAATAATAAAACTCCCAACTAACTAAAGCTCAATTTTGCAGATTCTATTTTAAGATATATTTGCTTATGTATTTTTGTTACGTTTTCTTAAAAAGTCTTAAAAAGTGTAGTCATTGGTAATGTGCGAGGATGGCTCAGTTGTATTGCAAGGATGGCTTAGTTGTTAGAGGCGCTGACTACAGACCCAAGGGTCAGTGGTTCGAGTCCATGGCATACCCAAACTTTCACCCAGAGTGAGGAGAGTCCTGCAATCTGTAATTCCAGGTGTAGGAATCATGAGTTGTGGTCACATCGAGAGGAAGGGCCAGGACACTGCTCAATAAGCATAAGCTTCTCAGTGTCCTCAAAACTATCTTCGGAAGGTAGAAACAAATAGAAATTGGTAATATGTGCAAATATCTATGACATTTAACTAATGTTTCAATAACTATTGTATTTTGAGAAAACATACCCTGGATCTAACAACTGTCCAATACGTTCTCTTGGTAAAAGCTTTCCAGATGATGTTACCCTTTCTTTTGCTTTTGATCCACCCCCTAAAGAGAAAAATGGCATAAGACACTATTGGTTACACTCTCCAGAACATACACATTATTGTTTATAGCTTTTGCTTTAACAATAAACATGGTAAGCATTTTTTTACTTCTCCATATTTGCACAAAAAATTCTGTTATTGAAAAATTTCAATATTGATGTTCTCAGAGACAAATATTCTTGTCTTGGGTTCTGATTTAAAAACAGTACAAATATCAATTACATATAATCAGAAGTAACAAAAACATTATATTAACAAACCATCTTTGATGACATAAACCATATCTTTTAAGTCTTTTACGAGGCTCAGCATACTCTTTTTGTTTTCCTGAAATCAATTTGAAAGATTTTGTCAAAAACTTTCGTTCTTAAAATGATAAAGTACATTGGCAATTGATTAAGTACATTGGCAATTGATTAAGTACATTGGCAATTGAATTGATGTGTCTTTGGTATTCAAATTGTTCAAATACAACTAGCATTCTAAAGAGCCTGGCAATATTTGTGTTTTTTACAGAATTCATTTTAGCATTTTGTAAACTGTTAATATTTATATTAAAATTATGTCTTATTTTATAAAAATAATGTTTTGTTTTGTTTAGAAAGCTTGTGATTAAGAGTCCTCCCCAGCTTGTGATTAAGAGCCTCCCTGATTAAAAACACTGAACTGAAAAAAGTTAGAACAAAATTGATGATGTCAGGGTATGATATGATGCTGATGATGGAAAAAGCGAAGATTGTGTGTAGACTTTCAAAGTGAAAACGAACCTGAAACTCTGAAGATTCCCGCTCAATAGTTGATTGAATAATTCCAGCTTTAGAGACATCGTGAAAATGCCTTGATTGCAGGACTAACTTTGTCGCGTCCTGAATTCTTTTTATTCGTGCCAGCTTGGCAAGCGCCATTTTGATCTACGCTTGGAGGTGTGTGTGGTTGCTGTTGCTGTGCGTCCTCGTTATTTTTCTTTCGCCTCTTTTTCAACCCGAAGTGAAACGTCAACCCCTGCGATAGTTGATAAATCAGGTTCCCACGAATTTTACAAGAGGGGGTATAGCTGAGAAGGGTAGCTGAGTAAAAAATAATTCTTTGTTAGGAGATTTAGCAGAAAAGTAAAATATGGTTAAAAAATAAAAATAATTTTCACCTAACACCCCCCTCACACCTCACATGGACAATTTCAGGCCGATCTTGTTGGAGAGAAGAGCAGAGCGAGCGAAAATCTTCGAATGAGGGAGGCAACCCTCCGTCCTGAAGTCAAAGAGTATGCGTAATAATAACTTTGTTTCGTGCGCATGCTCTTTGACTCCATGACGGAGGGCTGCCTCACTTATTAAAAACTTTCTCTTGCTCGTCTCTCCAACAAGGTCTGAAACGCAGATCGGTTTGAAATTTGATGTTTGAAAAAGCTACAGGGCATTGCAGATCCGCATTTATTACGAATTCAAATCAAAACAAACATGACCCAAAATAATTCACGGAAAAGTTTTATTTTGTATCAGTATTGGAATCTACTTTAGCAACTTCATTTTATTTTGCTTCTTTGAGTGATGTCTCAAGTAACCAATCTCCATTAGGAAATCGTTCTTGCTTTGCCCATAAAGACAAAAATCCTACTTTGCACATATATTGGCAGTTGTCCAATCAATGGTCAAATGGCGTCGAATTCATTAACCATACATCCCAGAATTTTACTTTTCATCCCAGAGTGCAATCTGCTTTTCTGCACGAGATCCATTTCGCCCAAATTTGAAATTTTTTTTGCTCACATGTGGATTTCTATTTGACTTGAATTTTCAGACCGGCCTGTGCAACCGAAACGAATTACGGTCGACCTGAGTTTCACTTCGCCCTTTTTCATGTGAGCACCCCAAGGGCTCAGACCGCAGACTGAAATGAACTTCAGGTCGATCTGAGTTGCAGACCGGCCTGAAATTTTTCATGTAAAAGAGGCTCTAAGAAACTCGTCAACAATTCTACAACTGTGTAGAAAGACAACATAAACTCTGCCACTCCAGCATTTTAAGGTTTTAAACCTAAAGCAGCGCATTCTAATCGGAATGCTTAAAATTTTAGCTAGTTAATTTTTATCGTTCTCCTATTTCAAGCAATTAATGTAAGTACCATTCTGGTATATAGAGAGTTTATCAGCTAAGTCTGCCATAAAGCGCATTTGAAATTCGTGATTTACATAGGACCATTAATTTCTCTATTTTTAGGGTTCATTCCTTATTTTAACCTATTTGATCTTATAAGTCTAAAGCCAGATTTTGATTTTCACATATACATTAATTTTTTCTCAATTTTGAACATAAATGTCTTTCTTGCTTTCTTCCTTCTTTCCTCTCTAATTTTCTTACGAGGAATTATCGAGTATCTTTCAGAGCTGTGTCTTTTATTCACACGCTACAGAAACCAGAACAAGCTTAGGACTTATTACTTTTTCCTTCAATCACAGTATTTATATGCTTATATATCATGATGTTATGCATTCAAGTGCTATTATAGCGTGTACAGCTCTGCCTATACGGTATAAAGCACTAGGCGAACAGCCAGTAAAACAGTAATTTTAATTAATTGTTTTGGAAGAAATTCTATATTAATCTGTAATGTAAAGAACTAATTCTAAAATTAACTATATATTCAATGCAAACCCTGTTAACACAGATATTGCCTTAGAAATTCTAGCCAATTAGTTTTGCCAAGTCCCTTCATTATGTTGTGTTTCTGTACCAAAACCTTTTCTGTCCTGAGTCTGCACTATTTCCCCACAACAAGCAACTTCCTACAAATTTGCTTCGTTGCTAAATAATCTGACTATTGGAGAGTAGCTAGTTTTCCGCTGTCCTCAGTAAGAATGTGAAACTTTTGGTCGTCTATCTATATGTACATGGAAGTATTAACCATGGGTGCCCTGAAGGGGGCTCGGGGGCTTTGTCTCCTTGTTGAAGTTCAGGGAGATTTCAGGGGGCTCAGCCCCCTTAACAAGCAAGAACATTGGCAGCATTTTATTACGCTATAAACTTTCAGTGAGTGAACAGTTTCCTATCAGTCTCTTTCAGTCGGTGAAAAGTATGAATGATTCTATATATGCAACAGAAATTTTTTGTGACACAAATGTGATTTTAGGTTGTGGCTTCTAGAATATGTCTACATCATGGCCCTACCCAACTTTTTAGGATTGCGCCCCTGGTATTAACACATGTCAGCAATAGTATACTATTGATTAAGGTTTCGTAAATGAAGAATTTTCTTCGAATTTTCTTCTTGAATCATCAAGTATTTTAAAGACTTTTTGTGGAACAAGGTTATCAAAGTAACAGCAATTCCTGATAATGAAAACTTCAATTCGAAGTTCCAAAAATGTATTTAAATGCGTATCATATGCGCGTACAAAACCAGGAAATTATAATCTATCTGATGATTCTTTTCTCATCAAGGTTTTCGTCATAATTATTTAACAGATATTTAACAAGAAAGCTTTAAATTGAAATTAAGCATCATTTACTGAAAACTTTGCTATATTACGAAATTTCGTGATTAATAATGGATTCTGAAAAGCTATGCATAGCACCATCAAAAGAGGATTATTTGAATGAATTTTGCTTAGCTGACCAAATATAGTGACCAGCTGTGTCTTTGTTTTTAAAACTCTTCTACTTCTGCTAAAACGGTATGTTTGTGCACATGAGTATCTTACCATGCAGCTTGAATGCAAATCTTATCTACAAATCATAACTTACATGTTTTATGCTTAATTATGACTTTCAGTGGTTTGTCAGTGAATAAATTTTGACTGTTAACAACTTAGGATCCCCATTTTTAAACGCCTCCTTTTCCCTTGCTTAAGTTTCATGCTAAAAAATTAATGAGTGAAGTTATGATTTTGTATGATTATGATTATGATCAAAATGTGTTTTAGGTACTTGAAAGATCAAATCTCCGAGTCTATTATTAGCAACACCATTGAAAACTGAAATAATGGTCTACTCATATTTCGAAAGTTGTTCTTATCATTGAAACGACCTTTTTGCTTACAGGAATTCAGTTACTTAGGTAGAATGAAAGAATAGACTTGCAATTTTTCAACACATTTCTCAAAATCTATATTTTAACCATTGTCAAAGATACCTTTGCAATACGTAAGGTCTAAAAAGTAATAACACTTAACTCGTTCCGTCTCCACAATCTTTGTTTTTTGGGCGGGGCCCATGGATTCGTATCTATAAGGCAAGGATGATACCCAATAATCTCAAAACAATTTTCAATAAAGGGGCTGAAATTGTTTGCAATACATTTGGGCCGCGATAGTTTTTTTACTAAAAGAAAATTTTCCTCCATCGGCTTCCCATGACTTTCCCTGGGTAGCATGCTCCAACGAGGAATTGTCTCCCTCGGTATCCCCCACTAAAGATCGTCTGGTTCCACAAATTTACTAAACAATTTACTCAAGACTTTATAATCGTAGACATTTACATGCAATAGAGTGTGACATAGTGTGTTTTACATTCAACAACATTCCTGATCAAGTTGATCAAGATGTATATTCAGTGCGGACTATTCCGTTGAAGCTATTAATATCACCGTACCCATTCTGGATGCAGAATGACGGAGACAAAAAGCGATGTATTGCGATGTGACTTGTTATCCTTAAGAACGGTGCCACAACTTTTGCTTTGACTAACCTGTTGTGTCAATGCTGTTGTGTCTATATTATTTTGTCATATTTAACGTTCGCCTTTGCTAATGCGCTCAAAGTCTGACATGAATCTGGGAAACGCCTTTAAAGATGTAGTAAACAAAGATGGCTTTGTATTTTGATAGTCAGTGTAATTTGCCTTGCTAGCCTGTAACTTTTTGAGCTTTATCCAGGGTTGTCTTTGAAACAGGTACTGACTGGGCATTAATAAGCAAGCGCGAAAACATTGTCGGTGTTTCGATCTAGCATGTTTCAACAATGACTTACAGGTGAATAGCTGGTTAAGTAGACGGGCTTTTCAAGAAAAACAATAGAACGGATGGTACCTATTTATTCTTGGGTTGTTCATTGTAATAGAAATCAAAACATTGTCTGTTACATACGTGCATGAGTTCTTTAAAGTTTCAGAGTATGAGAAGTATTTTGCTATGCAGAATAGCTGAGAATACGGATTAACATCGTCTTCTGGCTTGTAATTTGCTAAGCGTACTTAGAATTTCCCTTTGCTGTGATACCACACACGGTAAGTAAACTTTTAGTATTTGGCCTGTATAGGCTAGCAATTAAATGAATTGCCTTTCTCTTTCTAACCACCAGCTATTGCGTTAATGTTATCCATGTGGCAAGAGCATTACATAAAGACAGGCTTAAAATGCCTTTCTAGAAGTTATAGCAAAGAGGTTTGCTGTTATAGTGAAATACGAAAGAATTAAATGGGTGTGTAAGATGATGGGCAACGTGTCACCGGATTTGCAATGGTTTGTATTTCTTGTTTGAAATACAATGGTCGGTCATTAGATGAACCAACCAATGACCTGAAAGTCATTACAATGAAAAAAGTACACAATTAGATCATCAATGTTGGTCTTAAGAATTGTCGATTTATTTTTGATCAATTTATAGAATTTTTAAAGTCATTTACTCAAAAAAGCACGTCAATGCTAGTACTAGTACTTCATTAGGAAATCTTTTTAGCAACCCTGCAGATAACTTACCCAAACAAATCACTGACCTTAAGTGAGCTAGTAGGTGCCCGTGATCATTGGTCGTAGTTGATTTTAAGATAAATGATAATTTATGGTATTATACAAGAGCTTATCACTGAAAAATTGCGAGGCAGGGTGCCAAATCAAAGTGAATTTAAATACACAGTTTAGACTAGATTTTTCTGCTTATTGCTGTCAAATATTTATGCTTCATTACCAAACCATCCTTGTTATCAGCAAACCAGACTAATCAAAGAGTGAATACCTCTTATTTTTATTAAACTTTGTTTAGATGCATGGAAGATGCTATTTTAAAGCTTCTGTTAAATTAAAAGTCTTCAGGTTGACTGTCTATTCTGTCTAAACGAAATTAACGTATTTTAATGTCTACCACTTTTCAATCTTTACAAAGCTTCTAGTAGAACCTTTTATCGCCCATTCGCTCTTCACCGTTGCTGTAAACGTTTCGTTTCTAGTGAATGCATACTACGTCAATAAATAGAAACTTGATGTAATTTCATATCAACAAGAAAATATCACATGCCGTCTCTAGCTTACTGAATTACGAATTTAAAAACAATGGCAATCGCGAAGCGAAGATACAAAAAATATGATCATTTGATATTCTTCGTAATACATTCTGTATATTGCAGTACAGCAAAAACCCGCATTTAGAAAACTCACTGAACGGGCAGACTTTTTGGAAATTATGTACCAAATTATAAGAAACTTTTGAGCCTTTATGCTTTTCATTTTCTTGTAACTCCTTATTCAGAAGAAGCTTTTGAGTTAAAATGAATGTAAAAAGCAGTTTTCAAGAAACAAACTAGCTCCAAACTTGTTAAAATTCATTTTCTAGGCTTTTCTTCATCAAATAAGAAACTCATTTTTGTAGAAAAACATGTGACTTGTTCAATATGTATTCCTTTTATAAGAAACTGAATGATCAGAACAGAAAATAAGTTTCTTATATATAGGCTTTACTAATTACTTTTGCCAACAAATATAGAAACGATCTTTGTCGCTTGAATATATTAGATCAGTTTATTTTCTCAGGTCATTAAATGCAACCGTGTTTATTCACTAGCACAAATATGCAGCAGGAAAGGACTAATTCTTCCTGAAAATAAGCCAAATGCTAAATTTTATAGCTTTTGTATTACATGGAATTGCCAGACACCTCGTCAGATTGCTGCCCTGAGCCATTATCGTGAAAATAGCTTTCAATTGGTTTTGAAGAATTTCAAATAATATTTTACCAACTATTAGTTTCCTGATAAAAGGTTTCAAAAATCATTACATTGATAACATCAACATAAAGACTTTTGTCCAACATTATATTGCCTTATATTTGAATAATTACCTTAAATACACAGCCCCGATATTCAAAGCAAATAAAAGACCAACATCTCAATCAACTTAGCAATGACCTGTTCATCTATCCAGCAAAATATTGCGTGACAGCGTGTATGCAACTGTTTCTCTTATAATTGTAGGTCAAACTTTTTACAGGCCTCCATTCATTCCATTCAACACGGGTTATGTAAATTTAAACTGTTTCACGATCTTTCTAACTGTTCAAAGCCCATATTAATTTCTCGCAAAAATTAGGCCCGTGTCAGTCGTTTGTTTAAGCTTAGTATTTCAATAATGAAACGTTGTAAAAATGATAGCATCGCTTTAACATACTGGGATGTTTAAAAGTATTTACAAGCTTATTTGATATGTGTTTGTTTTGAAGTATATATATATTTCCAACACCAAAAATGGGCGATAATATTGCATTACAAGTTTTTTATCAAGTCTCAAATTGGCGTAGTTAGACCTTCCAGAGTAGGGGAGGAGAGATTAGTGAAAGTAAAATTTACCGACGAGGACATACACACGATAAAAATCGATGAAAAAATTCATGATTATTTCACTTACGCCTGGCGACTTTACCTTCCAGCTAACGATTTTGAGGACCAACTAAAGATTTTCCTACAAATTCATGAAATATTGAGGGTTTTCACACCTCCTGCACCTCCCGTTTCAATATTTATCTCGAAGTTTCAATGTTTGAAATGGGTGTTTCCAGCCTTGCACTGATAGGCCTTCCTCTGAAATTTGTTAATTCCCATGAACCATCCTTATTCCTTGAACATTTTATGCGAAAGTAAGATAGTTTCCTGCTATCTTCAAGAAAAAAGGCAACATACCGTTAGAAAATTCGATTTTAAAGAAGAGCTGAAAGTAGAGATGAAAGTGGAGAGAAAAGTTGAGATGAAGCTAGAAAACAAAGATATTGTTTTCTGTTGAACAAGAGCATTGTTTATAGTTTACTCGCTGCCCATTGTAAATAATTAGTGAATTAGTCGTTGTGGAGGAGATTAGTCACGATTCTGCTGAATCCACTGTGATGTCATTTACGGCCGCAAGGAATGATGGGTGCGGCATTCAAGGATTGATTATGGCCATATTCTGGAAACGCGAAATGATGGCGAGGGTCTACGAAGCTAATCGGGTTTGTATCAATTCATCGCTTGGAGACTTCAGTTTAGCTACACTTGGCAATGCTAAGCTTTTGATTTATGTCTTCTTGAATTAGATATTTTTCATTTCTAGAACCACTAGGTGGAACCTTTGTGTATGGATGTTGCTTAGGCCAATGTGCTCGTTCCGGGCTGCGGCAATACTGTGTGAAGCATATTTAATTTTAATTTTCCTTTCTGCAGATCCCTCGATGAGCCTTTCATGTCTTCTTGGTATGCATGACATTATCTGGAATAATAGTAGTTCAGGCAGTTTCCGACAAAGGAACCATGTCAGAGGTTTGGAGAGAGTTAGAATGAGTACGGCCCGGTCGCCAGCCAGCTCAACTATCACACCACAAAATATTGATGAGTTTGCAAACGTGTTGAGGGTTAAAAATCAATCTTCTAACAATCTTCAATTTTTATTTCGCTCAAACGGATCAGATAACTTTCCAGGACGGACATCACAGAACGGTTTTCGTGCTGATCAGTGGAGTGTACCAGACGGATCTCAGCAAGAGGTAAACATCGAGGCTGATAAATTTATGTTGTTTGTAGGAATCTTTCTATTATTAAATGTTTTGTCTTCTATTACCAACAGGCACCATTAAAACCAAACAACTGTTGTTCAGCATATTTTGGAAAGTAGCTTAGAAAATAAAAGATTGCAAAATAAACAGGCCAAGCTGAAGGATCATTCATTGACATGACGACCCCATTTATTTGCAGCATTAATTTGGATCTCATTTCTTCGGCTCTGCCTCAGATTTTCTCGTTGTGAAATTCCCCATATAGAATTCAAAACTTATTTTAACAAGTTAAGGTATCGTAGCAGATATTAGGAGCATCGATGAGTTGTCTCCTGCTATCAGATGCCTCATCTTAACAACATTACCCGTCATATTTGCATTGTGATTGTTAGCTTCCGCAGGTACCTGACTTAAGAGTGACGGCAATTCATTTTTCGTATTGTTCATGCCGACTTATTTTACTGTTAGTATCCATACTTAGGTTAAAATTGAATCCCTCAACACAGTAATGAACGCAATATGATTGGCAAATGTTATCTTTATATTGTTTTGTGAAATGATTTAGAAAATTCTCTTATGATATCAATAGCAAAAATATGTCGAAGATATTTAGAAAAATTGTCCGTAAAGGTAGGCCCAAAAAATTTAATCTCTGTTAGCAAATTTGAAAATAATTCTCAAATGCGTCATGGAAACCAAGCTTTTTGTTTAAACACTGTGCAACAACCCTTGACCAGGTAGCTAGAAATATTTTGATGGCTTCCTACAGCAGCCCTGTTGAAGATATACCCCTATAAACAAAAATGGGGTGTTTATTTCAACAAATACAGTACCTCTATTTTTAGAAAACAAATTTACACTCAGTGATGGAACTAGTTAGCTTCTCATTATCAATTTTCAACATCCACTTACTGTAGTAACAAAATTTTAATAAGTGACTCTGCAAAACAGGTGGTCCAACTGTAAAACAAGTCAAACTTTAGGCAGGGGACCATGAGCCTTGTAAGTCAAAGAACATGGTTGTGTACTTTCCACCAAAAGTAATCCTTGTTTTTTCGTAAAATTGTTTTTCTTTTTGGCCATTAAATATTTTCTGTGAGTAGAAAATTTTCTATCAGCAAAAAATTTTCTGTTTTCAAAAGATTTCTGCCAGCAACAAGTTATCTCACAACCATTACTGAATTCACAACAATGTAATGTTAAGTTTAATAATTCTGTAATAGTCAGTGCACATTTTTGCACCTGAGCACATGTCTAATCCATGCACATCCATGTACAATTTCCTTTTTTAATTTGGAATTCTGTTCAAGTCCCTATAAAATTTTTTTAGGTGATCTGACAATGATTTACTATTAAAATACCAATTTTTGCAATATGAAAGGTTAGGGCCAAGGAACAAATCCAAGGATAAGCATATGGCTAGACATAAACAGCATGTCTGAAATATTGGCTACTTCAAATATTTCAAATGCCAATCAAATGCACCCACAATCAAATGCAAAAGTTGACTTCTGATTTACCATGTCCTTGTTTTCTTGTTTTTCAGATATCTCATCAAGCCTTCAGTTTTAATTTGTTTTCACAGGCACAGGGTCTAACTTGATGCAGTATAGAAACTGTACGGCTTTTGAATAACGTAAAATACTTAATGATTAAGGTACCAAATAATAGGAAAATACCAAATGAATATATACTTTTTACTATTTGAAAATCTTGCCCAGTTGAATACATTGTTTTCCACATAATGCTTCACAGCTGATTTTGATTTCATAAAATTAAACTGTAAAACAAAGAATCATGCTACATCAGCTTAATTTAGAAAAAAATTGTATGCTTTAAAGATTCATTGAAGCATTTCTTTAACAATAGAAAAGTTACTATAAAGTGACAAAAGACAAACTTAAACATTTGTTTCTTATACATACAAACTTAAAAAATTACTGACAAACTTGAACAAACTATATTTCATTAATATATGAAGGAAGAAAGACCTGATTTTTGCTTTCAACAAGGAAATAGAATGCTTTAATGAATGTTAAACATATTTTCTTGACCTTTAGAACCTAGGGTATGGTTCTAAACATATTTTAATTTTTCAAGTAAGTGCAGGCTTTCGTGGGAAAAATATAGCAGGCGTGCTAACCACTGCACCCCTAAAAACATCCAGGCGTGTGATGGCGTGTGACATTTTTTCACAAAACATTCTGGCAATTATGATAGATCTACGGAGAAATTGTCATCACGAAAATGATGACAGCAATAATTTGATGAAATTTACTTCGCTGAATTCTTACCATGACTACTTACATTTTAGCATCTAGATTTAAAGCATAGAGATATCTAAAGAGGGGGCCGTAGTGGGTAGCGAAATCCGCAAATAATCTGCTATTTTTTATCGCATCATTAGCAAATCGGCCAATTTTTATCGCATAACCGGCTGCTTTCGCTAAAATTGCGATCGAAAATGAAAATCTTGTTCAAAACACTAAATGTTCCTCTTAAAATTTGGGGACAAAAATGTCTGTTATAGTCTTCTGTGTTTGAATTTGTTCAATGAAATGCCATTTAGCCTTGAAAAGGTGCAAACGTTCGCACAAATCATTTCTCCTTTTTTGCATCATAAAAAGTGCATGTTTGCCAATGTATGTTTTGTCGCTGACAATAATGATTCCACCGAGAAATAGCGATAAAAAACAGAGAATAAGTAGACCAAAATAACAGTGAAAAGTTTTGAAAAAAGTTCGTCATATTGAGGAAAATTATGATGAAGGGACTACAATTAGGTTCGTTAATATACGAAAATTCGTTATATACGGGATTAGTTATACCGAGAGAAGTTGTGCGGAGGCAGAAATCAAGGGGCCAGATATCTCTTGTCATGCCGGAAAATTAATTATACTTGTAGCCAGATCAGGTTTCATAATATCGGGATTCCACTGTAGATTAGTCCCATGGTTATTTCAAAATGTTTTATTTAATCTGCAATCCTTATAAGGTGTTAAGCCTTTTTGAAGTGGCATGAAGTAATTGTAACAAGGAAGGATAAATATATTAACTAATCTCAAAAACCCACAAAACCAATAATTATGAATTTTCCTTTGATAATAAAAGAAGGCGTGCGATGTTTTGCACTCCTGGAAAGCGGTAGGCGTGTGCCAGGGCGTGCGCGTGCGATTGCACGCCTTTCCGACGAAAGCCTGAAGTGTCAAATGTTTTCTAATGTATGATGGAACATGAACCTGAGATTTAAAAATGGTCTTGATTATTTAAGGTTGAAGAATCTGGCGGTACAGAAACAGATTATTCAGGCATATCAAAGAAGGATAGCAAAGAGAAAGGAATACAGGAGGTTTGTATACTGAGCACCCTTTGATATCAGAACATTAATAAGATGTAAAGCTTCCATATTAAGCAAAGTAATTAAGAAGAGCCAAGTTGCACTAATTGATGAAAATGTTATTGCTAGTAATTCTGTTCTTTTATTAAGAAACATGCATTTAATTTAGTTAAAAGGCTACTTTTGTTTTGTTCAAACTGTTTGAAGTTTGCTAAGATTTCTTTCTGTACTAACTCAGCTGTCAATACATTGTATAGATATGCTTTGAAATCAATTGAAATAAAACAATCTGTGTCTTAGACAGAAATGTCTGTAGACATTCTGATGTGCTAGACCTTTCCAGTTCTGGAACACTCAACAGAGTTATATATATATATACGTTTATGTGTGTACATTCCACATGTCAAAATGTAGAATTTTAAAGGTAGAAGCTTGATTTGGACAATGTATATGAGTTGCTGAATTTTAGAATTTCATTTCATTGCTTCTAAAAAATTTATAATCCGTTAACATAAGAGAGCTCATCCATACTTCTTATTTGTATGAAGAAGCAACATCAGCCAAAAAGAAGATAAAGAGCTTTGGTGGTGATTTTAAGGGAAAATGTTGCCCTCTCTTAACTTTGCTCCTTTCTTTTGTTTTCTTTTCTTTTTCTTTCTTTTTCCTTCTTTTCCCCTATTTCTCCTTCTTTTCTTTTTCCTCTTGATCTTTTCTTTTTCCCCTGTCTTTTCTTCTCTCATCCTTCTTTCTGGGTGACTCTTCATGACTTCATGTACTTTTTCCACCACTGTTTCTGCTAAAAAGTAATGTAAACTTTAATTATATATATATATACATATCTATATCTAAAAGGTTTTATGTTATGCCTTACTTTTAATTTTTTGATATTGTCTAGATAATGCCATCAAAAAAGAAAATTTGGAGCAATGACAGTAGGGTGGAGAAAGAGCCAGAGAAGCCCATGTTTTTCCAGCATCAGTGGCAAGAAACCCCTTGGGCCATTGAAGGAGAGACAGACAAATCTGAGCATGCAGTTTCTCAGCCAATCATGGTTAAGCAAAGAGGAAATCAGGGTTTCAACCCCCCAGAGCAACAGTCTTCAGTTGTTTCTCCAAGATCAGCAGATGGGCTTGGGGTTTACGGAATGGTTGAATATGTTCTTGCATCATCACCTGGTGGTGGGGATTTGGAGGCAACAATGAAGGGGATGGACATCAATGGAACTTTGGTAAGGGTTTTCTAATCATTCTTTTACTAAGTTGCCAATAGCATTAGTTTAATTTAATGTTGCAAAACAAGCGAGCTTGACTATATAAAGTGTCTCAGTCTTTGTCGTTTAATGCATGCGATGTGCACGCATCAGCACACACATGGCACCAATGCAAGCAATTAATAACACGCACAAGTTGTATATTTGACCATTGTTTTGACCTACATAAAATTGCTTTCTTCAATGAAATATTGGAAGTATTGTTTTTCATAAGCTGAGCAACATCAGCTAATTCTTTGAATAATGCCTTTTCTTTCATCCTATTGTGATTTTCCCCAGACAAACGGGGGTCGTCAGGTAGTGCCAAAAACTTCTATTTTCCCGTTTTCACAGTGATCGTTGTAAATATCGATCAAAGTGCTTAAAGGAAGATAGGCTTTTTCATAGATCTTCTGATGATCAAGGTTATTATCAATCAAGTGACGTAGATAGGAAAATTTATAGGAGGGGCAAGAAATTTATATAGTTTTTCCAACAAAAATTTTATAAAAGCTTTTATTTTTTCAAAAGTTTGGACATGACCTCATATAGGTCACATGTCATAAATTGTACTACTTGAAGATTTTTCTTGTCTTTTCCTCTGCAGAAGGCATTTTTTAGCTCTCAATATGTAACACTTAGATAAAAAAGAAAGCCATGTTAAATTTCCAACAAGACCAGAAGTTTCCCTACAAAACAGCAATTTAGCTTTACAGGGGTTTTTTGCACCCTCTGACCCCCTCTTTATCTATGCCACTGTATCAGTCAATATTTCCCTATAGTTGCCCTGTAACATCAACTGTTTTCAGAACATACACAGCAGAAAAACACTCAAGCACTCAGGCTCTCTGTAAATCCAAAAATTAAGCTTCACAGACTATGAAATAGCTGTACTGCATGTCAAGAAAATGTTTCACAACATCAGGCTTTCAACAGAAAGGCATGTGATTGCACGCGCACGCCCCGGCGCATGCCTTCTGCTTTCCAGGAGTGCAAAATATCACATGCCTACTTTTATTTTGAGAGCAAATCACTGTTTTTGTGGGTTTTTGAGACGGGTTTGAATGTTTATCCTTCCTTGGTACTATTACTTTGCGGATTAAATAAAAAAAATTGTTGAATAATCATAGGTCTAATATATAGTGGATTCCCCATATTATGAAAACCGATTACAAATATTCAAATGGTATGCCAAAAAATGTCTGTCCCCCTGGATTCTGTCCTCCTGGATTCTACAAATTCTCCTGGTGTAACTAATCCCGTATATAACAAACTCTCGTTATCACGAACCAATTATAGGTCTTTTCATCATAATTTTCTGCGATATGACAAACTTTTTTAAAAGTTTTCACCGTTATTTTGGTCTTCTTATTCCTGGTGTTTAATAATCACAGTTTCTCGGGGGAATCATTATTGTCATCGGCAAGACATATATACATGGCAAATATGCACTTTTATAATGCTGAAAGTTGGAGAGGGCCCTCGGTGGCATGGGTTTAAAGGCCAAAAGGGCCATTACAACCAGATGAACGCCAAGCCCTTGATGACTCTGCTAAGGATTCATTATTGAAGCTGATGAAAACAGTTTGTGACATGGCAAACTTTTTTTGTACTTGTAGTGCCGTTTTTTGCTGATATATAGAGTAAGCTTTATACTTGGGTAAGAAACTAGCGCTTAGATTTAAGTAATTACACTAAAAATTCAAGGAAGAAAAAATTTCATCGAAATTATTGCTGTCAGTATTGTCATGTTGGCAATTTCCATATAGATCTATCAGAATAACCTTAAATTTTGGCGAAAAAAAATGTCACACTCCACTACACACCTGGATGTTTTCAGGCGTGCAGTGGTAAGCAAGCATGCTATATTTTTCCCTCAAATGCCTGCAACATCTTGCCACATTGATTTAAAATCAAGGGCAACGTTCAGGCAAAAAACTTTAGTGCCTTTTGTCACTTTCATAATGCATTTCAGAATCTAAAAAGTGAAGAAAATTTGCCGGGGACTCAAACAGTAACACTGTAATTTCAGTTGCTTTTGAGGTTTTATACCCTCTATTTAAGCAATTTGAAACCCTGTTTATACTGTTCCTTGCAAGTTTGGTACCTTGAAGAAAAAATGCATGTGGTTTTCCACATGCATAGTGATTTCTTTATGAAGAAAACTGGTGTCTATGAAACTTAATAAAAGAGGAATAGATTTGGCTATAAAACTTCAACAATTAATGCATCAAACAAAAGAGAAACATAAAGTAACCTACCCGCTATAGTATTTTGTTCTAATTTAAAAAAGTTTTTACTCAAGCACAACCACAGCCCACTTTTTGTGTACTTTGGTTGATGACAAAAAGTTTCAATATGTGAAACTTGCAGAGAAAAAATTGTCTTTTAAATATGGGTGTATCAAAAAAATTTTCCCCTTGAAAGTTTCTGAAGACGCAAGCTAATGTGCCTGTGGCAAACCTGTTTTAGATTTTCTGGAATCATTGCAAAAACCTTACTAGAACAGTAACAAAATAAATTATTTTGTTTTTCTATTGTTGGACTCTTACACTTTTTAGAGAGTGAAGTCTCCATATGATGATGCCGCTGAAGCCCAACCCACAGTTCTAGACATTCAGAAAGAACAGGAAGCTGTAAATTCCCACTCTGGTACACCAATCCAAGATGAAGAATCACAGCTTGTCTTTAGGTAGGATACTGTTATATTTGTATTACAATTATTTTACCTCTTGACATATGGTAGAGAAATTTGTTCTTGTTACATGATCCTATCATCTGAGCTGAGCACAGATGCAGAAAACTGTTTTATTTATACTGGTTTTCCTATTGAACGCAGGTTGTTTCACCCAAACAACTTTGAATAAATTGGTGTGTTACCACACTGGATGTTCTGTGTGACACAGCCCCCCTCCACCATTTTAAGGGTTATGCTTGAGGTATTTTTCAAGTGGTAAAAGTGTTAGACTGACACAATTTGTTGTATTGCTAATCAAAGATATTTTGTTGCTAAACTGTATGTCTTTTTCATACATAAGTACCCAATGGCTATGTACAAAGAAGAAGGCTTGTATGTGCTATCAAGTTTAGGTTGAGGTTATAGGATAATTTTCGTTCAACAGCTTTTTTGTTAGACTGTGACAGGGCCTTTCTGTAAAAAATTGATTGCAGTATTTTGGAAAGGCGTTTTTTGACTTTTCAGACTAGGTATTTCACCTACCAACAGGCAATTTTCAATTTACCTTTTTTCTTTTAGCCGTACACCAGGGAGTCGCCAGGAGTCTCCAAATCCAAATTCACAGTCATCACAGGAAGGGCCTAAATCTAACGGATATGGTCAAGATATTCAAATCATGGGTAAAGTAGAATCTGCATCGGAGTCATCATTAGTGACATCACCAGTTCAGCTTATTACACAAGTCGATCCAAGTGCCATTGGTATAGAAACCCTGCCATTCAGTTATGGTGAGTCACAGCTACAAGGAAACAACCCAGAAGGTATAGTACGCAGTATAGCCCAGCAGCAGCCACAAGTCATTATAGGTAATGCACAGCAACAGCAGTATGGGGTGGCATTGGCTTCAAGTCCTTACTTTGTCACTAACCCACCACAAGACCCATATGGCAATGGAAGCATCTCAATACTTAATGCCAATGGCCAGCCAGCTGTTATACCAACTCAGTATGCTCCATATGGAATGCAACCATGGGCATATGCCAATGCTAGTGGAAATGCAGCTTATGTGCAACAACAGCCACAGCAGTTACAACAAAGTCAACTAAGGACGCAATCAAATGGTAATCGTGCCACTGGGGAGCAGATGATTGGCCAACAGCTTAGCACTACACCAACAGGGTACCAGGTTATTCCAGGCCCGCTTAGTATTCCTGCAGGAGCAACATTTTATGACCAGCAAGGGAACCCAGTGATAATCAATGGCCGAATGGCGCAGCAGCTAACAAACCCACTAGGACAGCCAATCAGAATGGTCTCCCCTATGGTGGTAAACAACTCAGGACAAACTGCTGTCAGTCCACAAATGCAAAGCCAGTCACAAACAATCCAGTTACTGAATGCACAACAGCAACAACAATCACAACAGTCTCAGCAAGCAAGGCAACAACAAGGTTCTTCTATAAACCTTGGTTATCTGTCAACAGGTAATGTTGGTGCTCTCAGTGCATTGAATGGTGTCTCTAATGTGCAGTTACCAAATGGAGGCCCAGTTGGTGTTATTGGTGGTCACTTGTCAACCTCCATGCCTTCTTCTGTAGCTCCTCCAATTGGTGGCATCCAAGCACGAAGAGATGCCTTTGGGCAGATGGAGACAATGAAGCAACAGAATGTTACACAAGTATACCCTGGAATGGTTGGTTCTTACAACTCATTAACAGTAAACACCCCATTGGCTAATAATCTTAATATAAGTGACAGTAACACATCACCAATACAGAACCAGGCATCGTTTAATCTAGGCAGTCCTGTCAACAGTCGATTCTCAGGCTATATGAGCCTGCTGACTGCACAAGCAGATCGAAAGTACAGCAGCAGTGCCTCAAGTTTAGTTGGAGGAAGCATCTTTGGTCCATCTACAACTAGTATTTACCGCAAGTCTGGCCGAGACAGTGGCAGAAGTAAACTGCTGGAAGATTTCAGGAACAACCGCTACCCTAATCTTCAGCTCCGTGATTTAACAAATCATATAGTTGAATTCTCTCAGGATCAACATGGGTCAAGATTCATTCAGCAGAAACTTGAGCGTGCCTCTGTCATGGAGAAAAATCTTGTGTTCAATGAAATTTTGTCAGCTGCCTACAGCCTGATGACAGATGTTTTTGGTAACTATGTGATCCAGAAGTTCTTTGAATTTGGATCTCCAGAGCAGAAGATGGCTTTGGCAAACAGAATTCAAGGTCATGTGCTGCAGTTAGCTTTGCAGATGTATGGTTGTAGAGTAATCCAGAAGGCCTTGGAGTCCATACCACAAAATGTACAGGTTTGAGGCTGACAGAAAAATTCTTTCTGTTATAAAAATCTCCTTGTGCATTGTATTTAAAGTGTTAAAAAGCTTTTTTCTGGTGTTTTAATGTCAGATATTGATTTTTATCTATCAGTGCTATTAATCAATTTTTCAAATGATTTGAAACAGCAAGTCAAAACTGCAATTTTTAATGAATCTATTTGTTTGCTGAATAGGCATATTAAACCCCATAGCATTGTACAACACAAACCAAAGCAAGACATGTACAACACAAATCATTTTTTACACTGGGTGCATGGTTTTTCATCGTTTTCCCTTTGTTTCTTTGCAGAAAGATTTGGTGGCAGAGCTTGATGGTCATGTGTTGAAATGTGTCAAGGACCAGAATGGCAATCATGTTGTCCAGAAGTGCATCGAATGTGTTGATGCTGCCCACCTTCAGTTTATAATTAATGCATTCAGGGGACAAGTGAGTTTAAGCTGTCTTATTGTAGATTTTTAAACTTTGTGACATGTTGATGGTTAAAATGGTGTGAAGACATACATTTGGTGCCTTTGATTCCTTTCTCATTTTTTGTGCTTTGTGCAGCACAGAGTAGCTTTATGTACTTGTAGCAATTGCATTTTTGGCTGACCTTTGTTCAAAGTTTTCTCATTTGGAATTACCTTCTGGTGTAGATGATTTAATAAGGCTTAACAAGTGGGAAGAAAGATCTTCAATCATTTAAAACTTTCAAAGTATTTGTTTTGAAAAAATTTAGTTCAATTTGGAGGTTATAATATTGGTGCTAAGGTTGTGCAGTTCGTGTGATCAAGTTTTTTGTCTAGTTTCATTTAGTAATCTTTGTTTCGCTGTGGTGATGGGAAGCTTGGTTTTTTGGACACATAATTAAGTGGACTGTAGAAAGTATGAAACTACATGATATTATGGGACTCTAAAGAAATATTAAAACCTAAGCCAACCCATCATAAATATAAACTTAGTTAAGAGCTAGGCCCAATTTACCGGCAGGGCTTTTCTGTTTTTTCTTATTGTGTTGTTGTGTTTTTAGGTGTTTGCTCTTTCAACTCACCCATATGGATGTCGTGTCATTCAGCGAATTCTGGAGCATTGCTCCCCTGAGCAAACCTCACCCATCTTGTCTGAGCTGCATGAAAATACGGAACGCCTGGTCCAAGATCAGTATGGAAATTATGTGATACAGCATGTGTTGGAGCATGGCAGCCCAGATGATAAGCTAACCATCATAGCTCTTGTGAGGGGCAATGTTCTCCAGCTGAGTCAGCACAAATTTGCTAGGTATCTAAGAAATGTCTTTTTTTTTGCATTTCTCTTATTATACATTTTCGTGTTGTTTAATGCAAAGATTATGGCGAAGAAATCTATTATTTTTCTTTCTCTCTTTGATCTGTAATTAGGCACTAGCACACCTGACAACGTTTGTCTTCAGCTACCAGGCATCAATGGAAGTATGTACTTTAGCACAGATTTAAGGTGGCTTCTGTACTTGCTCCTAAATGGTTTTTGTATTTAGAGTGACGTTTTCTTTTTGTAGCAATGTTGTTGAGAAATGTGTCTCCCACGCAAGCCGTGCCGACAGAGCAGCCCTCATTGACGAAGTTTGCAATGACGCGTATGTTAATTTCCTTATATATATTTTCCCATGTATTGATCAGGGTGCTTTTCTATCTGCAGGAAAAAACGACAATTTGTAAACGTCATAAGTTTGTTTATTTTCGTAAGATATAATTGATAATGAAATAGTTGAAAATGTGGAATAACCTGTCAATGGTTTTTTGGGTATTTTCAGAAGACTGGGTTGCCGAAAAGATTCAAAAATTTCCGAAGCAAAATATTTGTTATAATGGCAAGATTTGTTACCAGAAAACTGGATAGACAATTTAATAACCCTAAAACTGCATATAGGTGCTGTAATGCAGAATGCGTTTTAAAATATTGTAATCAGTTGGCTGCATTTTAAAAATTGTACAGCTTAAAAAGGGTGATGTTATTTGAGTTGGGGACTTATTCAGAAGTTGATGATGATAAGGAGGCTTTATCAAAAGGAGGTTTAATCGAATTATGAGGATAAAATTCAGAAACAAAGCAAAACGGCGACGAGAATCCAATGTTATGAGATAAATTTTCCAAAATAAATTAAATTAATCGAATTATGCTGCCTTTCGCTTCCAGCTTGCCTTTTCATGACGTTTATGACAATGGTTTTGGAGTTTAAGTCACACCGACTGTTTATCTTTCTCTTTTTAGTAATCCGGGTGCCTTATATGCAATGATGAAAGACCAATTTGCAAACTACGTAGTCCAGAAGATGATTGATGTCGCAGAGCCATTGCAGAAGAAAATGCTCATTCTCAAAATACGACCACACGAAGCGACCCTTCGTAAGTTTACTTATGGAAAACACATACTTGCTAAATTGGAGAAGCTTGGAAAGTCATTCTACTTGAAGCCAAATGTTGACATGGTATTTCTGCCTCCCAACGGACACGTGCTATGAGAATATGACAAATTCAGAGGTGAAAATTCTCATTTTTTAGTATAAAGCATTTATCATTGGGTTTTTTTAATCATATCTTACATTTATGTAGGCCACCACTACAGGCCTTTATTTTAATTTGTTTTATTATGTTGTGTTTCAATTTAAAATATCGTTGTTACCTAGGCCTAGCATGACAGATATTCACGAAATTTGATTTGTCTTTCACGTTTTTATTGTAAATGATGGCCATTTCTTTTCAAGCCAGTTACTTTTAGATATATTGCACAGGATGTATATTCTGAAATTGTGACAAAGTATCGTTTTTCAAATAATTTTGAAAGGGAATTAAAGACGTCTTTCCCTGAGTTGATATTTGTGATTACAAAATTTATGTACTTGTCTGAATTAACTTCAAGGACAAAATTTGGCCTTGAAGTTAATTCAGGCACTCATGATTATTCAAGCTTTATATCAATTTAACAATCGTGTAATTTTTGCATTATATTTATATTCTTGTTCATTATTCAAAACCAATCGTGTCTCTTATGATAGTCTCACTTCAGTAAGTCGTTTTTTAAGGTGTGCATTTAAAGTGTGATTGTAATATTTTGTAGTTGATTCTCATTGTAGAAAATTTTGAGTTAGAAATGAAGCTTTGGCTTTTGTTGATTACAGGACTAAAATTTCTTGGTTTAGATTTTAACATTTTTATGTAAGCTAGGGATATTGTAAACTGCAGCAAGCCAGGAGATGTGAATTCCCGACCAACCTTGGGCAGAATTTTGTTTTCAATTTCAGGCTAATTGTTTTCTGTGAGTTGCTTTTCCTCTATTGCCAACGAGCTTACTAGTTTCGTTTGCCAAAAACTCCCAGTTTTAAATGACAAGCTTGGCCTTCTGCATTTTATGATTTTATTATTTTAGTTATATCTTGTGTTCATAGCATGCTCATTCATATATTTTGTGTCATATTTTGGACATATAATCGTATAGAAGCATTTAACTGCCTTTCGTGAATCCGGCATTTGAATCGCTCTGCATAATAATAATTATTTTTTTGTCAATTATTGTACATTACTGTACATTTGGGTTTTGCCCTCTTATGTAAATGCGATATGAAAACGAGGTCTGCCTATCCGTTATCCTGTACAGAAATGGCTTGTGATGTCATCTTGAACAGGCACAAAATCTATGTATATTATCTTGAATTATGACGTCGCCCGTTCTAAAACCGCCTCTTCGAAGTTCCTTGTACATCTCATTATTTTCAATTTTATTACCTAGCATTTTATCAGATTTATACCCCTACCTCACAGTGGCTGCAAATTTCATAGAAATAGGCTCTGATATGGAATACATAATAAACCTTGGGCAACGGTCGATGAGACGGTTTCAGAATGTTTGAAGCTATGTATATCATCTTGTAAGGACTCGTTTGAATTTTTGTACAATGTAGATCATTTAAATTGGCATCAGAGCACCCAAAGCATTTAATGTCATAATGTAGAGTGTAGAATATAATTCGTGCGACCAATCCCTCCTTTTTCATTTAATAATTTGCACTTAATTGTACTTTCCCATTTTTTTGATCAACTCGCTTTAGTGTTCCTTTAATGTAGATATTGAAATTTGTATTTAGAATCGACAAAAAATGCTGATAATATTATTAGCGTGGACCCTTGCAATAATACCTGATGTTATGATATATGAAGAGATGACTTCCCAACCTACCAATTTATATAAAAACTTGTTATCATTTTTTGATTACCTTAAAATTTCCAAAGAGTTTGACAGGTTTAAGGGCTATTCGTTAGAGCTTTTGTCCTTAAGCCTGATATCAGAACGCGGTTATTTTCTTTGTTCCGACCCCCCCCCCCCCCCCATTCCCCATCGAAAGACCAGGACCGTGTACTTATCACTCCATGAGAATCTCTTTCCCCTTTGCTTGAAGTCCCATTATTTATCTGAAAATCCTTGAAATGCTTTACCTTTCGTGGAAATTCTGTACGCTATTTCCAAGAGTGAATTGCACCCATACCCAGAGATCTAGCTACCATTGAGCCACGGGAGGCGCAAGAAAAGGACCTTTGTCAGCAGATGTGTGATTTTACGCCGGTTTATTAAGATTGAAACCAGCTAAGCTGCATTGCATTGCTCACTCGAAGCAACGCTTGCCTTTGTGATTCAGTGACTAATGGGTCCAGTGATAGGAGTGTTTTGTTGATATGTCCAGTGGTTAACTAATGCGATAAGTTGATTAAAGAAATGATTTTGATTGTAACCAGAACAACACTTCTTTAGTATATTTCATTTGTATAGGGTAGGTGTCGTGTGTGTACATCATGTATAGACCTTAAAACCCATTGTACTAATAAATTGCATGTATCATGTCTGACCGAATTACAAATTTGTTGCAGAATAACAGGGTTTTTTTTGCTTCAGTGCTTCAGTCAAACTTCGGAAGAAAATATCGATGATATCACTTTAGTTTTTATAAGAACCAGGTAATTTTTGCCGATGCTCTGTTTTCTTATTTTTTTAGTAATTTACATTCCTTGTGTTAAAAAGCTGCTCAAAATGAAATCCAGGTCTCGTACTTATCAGGCTAAGTTAGAAATAAGGTGGACCGGCCTGTTATTTCTTACCTGCCTATCTTATCTCTAGCATAGTACATAAACCTAAAAACTTTGTTCTTGTACCAGGATGAGTCACAAGATCGTTTTGTGCTATTTTTAGGCTAGAACGTGCTCTTTGTTAGGTTGACGCGCTGAAGTCAGGTTCAGGGACTACAGGGTAATGTAAAGAAGGGCCAAAATGTACTGTTTGTGGATGAATTTAGTAAAAACCACCACAATGGTTGACGCAAGAAAAATTTTATATTATGTTAGTTTAGGAATGGCCAGCAACTGCACCTCAAAAGGAATTTTACGGGAGAAAACCCAATGCAATATTCTTGAGGTTTTTTCTAACTAGCTTCCATAGTTTACCTGTTTTAAGGTTGACATGAACAAGGAAGGGTCTTTCGGGTTTTGAATAATCTTAGCATAGCACCGTAAAAGATGGAGAAGAGAAATAGATAAAAACAATTAATGAAACGCTATAAAACGATCAAATGATTAAATAAAGCTTTTCATATTTCGGTACTTTCTTTCGGACCAAGAACTGTATACAAACCGCATATTAAAATTTGCTACAGGGAAAAAGAAGATATCAGAGCGGATAAAAAAACAAAGATAAATTGAATACAAGATTTTGAAAGTGTTGCCTAAAAATATTTTTTGAGGTTAAAGCATTTGGCGGGCCGGATGAAATCTTTTGCGGGCCGGAGGTTAAGAATGGCTGACCAATTTATTCAGCAGCACAGTTAATCAACTGGTAAGATATACTCTCATAATCTCTCTTTATGTTAAAAGAGAGAAAATTGTCAAAAAAATGTTGATTGTTCCAAATTTAGCGTAGAGGTTTAAGGTTACGCTTATATTAAGAAATGGGATTGAAAATGCGCAGCGTAATGGCTCGTTGTTTCGTTAATAGTTTTCACATACCAGTTCTTTACAGGTATCTCTAACGTAAAACTGGATTTCATGTTAGTGAGAATTCGGATGAAGTAGCGTCAACAAAAAAGGCCACAACAAGTTTGCTAATTCCCTGAGATGACAAAGATTTGATGGGCATCTACTTAGGTCATATTTCAAAGCTTTTTTATGCATGACTTTATTAAGACAAATTAACATTAGGTCTCCAATTTCCATTTTTAGAATTTACAAAAGAAATTAGAAAACCCTATTTCAAATAATATAAGGCTTTTCTGTGATTTAGAGGACAACGTCTCACTAAAAAAAGACTGGTTCTTGTGTCTTCCGCGGAAAGTTTGAACATAGCCTTCTTCAAAATTTCCGATGCAGCATTACAGTACATATGTGGCTTTAAAAATGGCCGTACAAGTTGGCCACACTAATAAGTGCCCTTTGGTTCAAAATTGTTTTAAAATCTAATTTGAATTATATCCGTTTATCACTCGTTTATATTTTTCCAGTTAATTGCTACTTTTCGCTACCTCGCAAATTAATAAATAAGGATTCAATTATGGTCAGCAGTTATCATTCTCTCGAACTGTAGAATCACCCTTTTGTAAAGTCTAGTACCCACATGCCCCCTTCTTATCGTCTCTGTCCTTAGTAATGTCGCAAATTAGAAATATTTTGTTTCAAATGAGCAATCCCTTTTATTCTTAAACAATGGTGCTCTCAAAAAATGTTTCAAAAATATGTCTATATAAATAATTTGCGCATTGTAGTTGTAAATGTTGCTGTTGTTGTCGTCTCGTTTTCAAGTAGAGGCTGCTGCATAAATTTTTACCACCTCTTTGAATTTTATACAAAAAATGAGTGGGAAAACAGAAAATTCACAATTAAAGGGTCAGTTGCTGATAAGAAGCATTGTAGAAGAATATAGAAATGTTCTGGAAATACTTGAAGATCCCCAGGTACTTATGAGAGAGGATAAAAGCCAAACTGACCTCAACCTTCTACGAAAATCAGCACCTGAAGTACTGCAAAGATTGACATCGCTCTTTGCACAATTGACTGAATGTTATAATGACTGTCTTCCAGATTGCCCTTTTGATATCAAGGTATACATATTAACTGGCATTGTCTGTTTCTGTAATTTTCAAAAGCCATAAATTTCGTAGCAGTTTTGTCAGCACCCAGTTACTTCAGTGAAATCATCATGGGTTTTTAAAATTATGTGTATATATGTATGTATGTATGTCCTATCTCTATGATGTATGTACACTTGGTGAGCAAAGGTATTGCACCACCAGCCACAAAATGGCAGCACTGCTGCAACATTTTTATAGCATACAAAAACTCAAATAGCTATAGCAAATTAAATCAATGTTTTATAAGATGACTGTTAGGGTGGATAATAATGAAAAGTTTATCAAGGGATAGTAATGAAACTGAAAAATGCAAAAATAATATCTGTTTATTTTATTTTTAAGCTTTATCGACCACTGTGAAAATACGAAAACTGAGCTCTGATGATAAGAGTACTTGTACTATATTTGCAATAAAATTTTTTTTTGCACAAACCTGTAAGATTTCATTAAGGTGAACTCAGAGATACTCTGTTTCTGCTGGGGTGCCCAAAACTGTTATTTTTCCTGACTGTCTCTAAAGTATTTGTCAAATGTCTTGGTCTTCATTAAATACAGCTGTAAAAGTGTCACTTCTTGCTAAATACAAGGCAAATAATGTTTTCTGGGATCTCAAACACCTAGATATTATCTTGTCAATATTCATTCAAATTTATCATGTGGTGTTTGAAAGTAACCTGCTGCAAAATTTTTTGATTGAATTTGGCAAGTTTTACAAGGGTTTTAACGCTTCAAGACTGTCCAATGAAAAATTTACTTTTTTGATATTTTAAAAAGATATTTTTCTCAAAATTAAAAAGAAAAGTATTGTCAATGGTTTGAAGTTTTGTTTGATTGAGTTTAATCGTGGAATGATGTCTAATGGCTTCTCAAAAGTGGTTTGAATTTTGAAGGGCATGTTGTTCACAACAGTGACACCATTATTCATTCCTCGAAGTGGTGCAATAGTTTTGCTCACCTAGTGTATGTTTGTATAAATATCTTTAATGTAAATAACAGGACTAAGCAAAGCTTGTTTTCAGCCTGGTTTATAAATAAATGGTGGGAAAATATCTTAAAGTAAAATGTATTTACAATAATATAGTAATAAATATAATTATACAATAAAATCATATTTATGAAAAGATTGGTCCTTAAATTTGTCCATGAAGTAAGATTTACATTTACATTTAAAATTTGGGTAAAAAGATATATTCCTTAACTCTTTAAGAAAAGAATTCCAAGCTTTGGTTCCATAAAATTTGAATGTCTTGACATAAATAATGCCTTCACCTCTTGATCTGTAGAGTGGTTGAGAAATGTGTATGGTGTTCATGTACGTCCAATGCTCTTGTTGCTAAATCAAATAAATACCTAGGTGCCATGTCATTGATAACCTTAAACATGAGCAAAAATGTGTTCAGTTCAATTCTCTGGTGGATTGGTAGCCAATTTAGTTGTATGAAGAGCAGCTTCACACTTATTTTCACTTGTGCGCTTATTTTCAAGGAAAATGGCTCTACTGGAAGTTATGACGAAAACAACATACAAGAGAGCCAAATTTCACATATGTACCAGGTAGAAATCTATCTATATAATTCTTTCACCAACATAATATCTTCTACATTTTTTATTAAATATTATTTTCGAATCAGCAAAATAATTAGCAGTTAGGGTTTTCTAATAGACACCTTTCACCCTTAAGTTTGATGTGTTTCAGACTGCATTCCTTGTATTCCCTGTGCCACCATATCAGCTTCCATTGTCACCTCTGTCATATCTTTAAAGCTCTACTTGCCTTCTCTACTAGTTTTTTAAGTAATCAATTAAGGATACAAAATATGTAAAGAGCAAGTAGTTTGTAAAAAGGGCCAATCCAAAGGGGGCTGTCTTAAGAATTTATCTTGTGGATTTGGCCCCTAGCCCCTATTGGCTGCCCATTTGGGCATATCATTACACCTTGAAATCTTGCTGGTCAATATCTTGTTTTTATCACTAAATGAAAAGTTACTCAAAACTAATGAAACCATTAGTCTGTGAATTTATTTGTTTATTTATTGCCTTTCGTGACTAATTAGATTTATAATATTGGAAAAAATTTACAGGGTATCCAGAAACAATCTGACCAGCTGAAGAATATTATTAATGAAACAAGACAGCTTATATGGGATATTGACAAATTAAAGAATCACTGAATAGAGTTGTTAAGTACCACCTTTGACTATCCTTTGATACAATCACTTTTTATTTTATTTATTTAAAAAAGTGGTCGCTATAGATAATAGTTTTTCATAGATGTTACATATGATATCTGATAAAACATGTATTTTGGTTCATGTAGCAATGTTGCTTTCATTAAGGCATACTTAGTCTGCAAAGAAAGGTGCCAAGCAAGAAGTTGCATTTCAATTAAGAAGTTGCAAGACAAGCATCAACAGCATTCTCTGCCAATATTAACTTTGATTTTTTATGCCAGGGCTGAAATAAATATTGTATGTCACTCAGTTAGAATCAATAACTTACTTTCTGTAAACTTTGTATTTGTATTTGTTGCTACCTAGCATCTGAAGGTAGTTTTTAGGACACTGAGAAGCTATGGTTAATCGAGCAGTGTCCTGGTCCTTCCTCTCGATGTGACCACACCTTGTGATTCCTATGCCTGGAATTACAGAAAGCTGGAGACTCTCCCCACTCTGGGTGAAAGTTTGGTCACGCCAGAGACTCGGACCACTAACCCTTGGGTCTGTAGTCAGCGCCTCTAACAACTGAGCCATCCTCGCACCTAACATTGTACTCTCCTGTTGGAAAAAGACTGGGTCCCTGGTTTAGGAATTTTTTTCAGGATTTCAGGATTTCTGCCCCTCACTCCTCAGTTAGTTCAACACCTTGTTTCATTGAAGAAACTGTCTGACAACAAATTTGAAAATGTCCATGCGATACGATTGCTTTCATTCAACAATACTTGTACTTTCTTAAGTGTTTACAAGCAATATAATTGGATTTTAAAAATGCTAAATAGAGTAACTGGGGGAAGTTGATGGATGTTTAATGTCATCCAAACGTTTTCATGCTAGAATTAAAGCAAACATTTTGATGATGTATACAAGGTATAAATATACACTTTCTGTGTATGAAACAAGACAGTTTAAAGTTGCTACTCTTGAGTTTGATGATTAATGCAATGCCATTAAGCATTTAGTGTGAAGATCGAAGTATCATCTTGTAACTCTCTTGTTCTATACACCTAAACCCTGTACAGCTCTGCTAATACCGCATCAAGCACTTTAAGGCAGACTGGTAAACAGTGATCTTCAATGTATAAATCTGTGTGTGTGTGCAAATTTGAATCATAACAGTAAGGTTACTTGAAACCCCTGATTTACTTCAATCCATTGTTATTCCTACCTCAGACCAAGGGCAAGTCAAAAATGGTTATATCAGATCATTTATGTGTTTTCTTTACCACTCTACAAGCAATCCAACATACCCACATTTGGTTTTTCAGGCTGTGGATCCATTTTATGTATGTTTTGCTGCATAAATCTGACACACAGTCATTTTGTAAGGGAACCCTCCTTTATTGTGTTAGCGTTTGTCCAAAGACTTTTAGGGAATATCCCTTGGAATGCAGTCACAGGCATAGCATGAAGATTAGGTAAAACCTAATCTGAAACTGCATGAACAAGTCAGGTTTTATATTGGATTTGATCAGAGAACAAAGAACAAAAATAAACATTGTATCACATTCTTTAAAGCTCACTGTAATCATAATTTCAAATTTAAACTCATAAAAGTTGTGAATAAATGGAGAGAATTTTATGAAACATAGACTCAGCCCACAAAAATTAATTTCAAATGCATCATGGAGATCAACTCAAAAGCATGCAACTGTATTTTGCTTTAACAATAAATTATTTTGAGTATATATATAATTTTTTACATACTGATGAGTAATTGAAAAAAGATCAAAACTAGGATTTTTAGTTTCAAAGACGCTCTTTGAAAATGGTATGTGTCTTCAGTATGGCTGCATTTTGGATGGCTTTTCTGTATTTCCATTTGCCAGACTAAACCTTGTCAACCACAATTGTGCCAGTTGCAATGTCATAGATAAGACGGTTGTAGCTTGTCATCATTTGCAAAGGTAGAAGCATAGGAAAGAATAACGATATGATCACATTTTTCATTGTGGCGCGGATCATTGACCTATCAGAAAATAAAAAAACTTTATTTAATCAATGGATTTTATTTTGCAAAAATTTGATTCAAGTGACTCAACTGCAAAAGGTTTTTTATTATTGACACTTCGCCTGACTGATGAAAAATATTTCTCAGTCTTTAGTACCCTTGCAATAGCTAAAATCTTTGCCATACCTTCATACAGCTTTCAGTGAATTTTTTACTTTCAGCATCAAAACAGAAAATTGAACAAAATTTACATGTAGGAGGGATTTTTCAAAAAAGAAGGTCCAACAATTTCGGCAAAGATTGTTAAGTATGTTAAGTAGCTAAACAACTGTTAATTGTAGCCCAAAGTTCATTCATGATAATATATATATATATATATATATGAATATATACATATCAGGTAGATGATTTTATCACCACTCTATAAAAGTTTACCAGGTCTCATCATTTGTGGCATGCTACTGGTCAAAAAGATCACGATGAAAGCCAAAAAACAGTCCCTTGAAAACGAACAAAGTATGTCCCATGCTCTGCATCATATGGTTGGGTGTTCATTATCAAGTGGCATGGACAAGGAAAAACTTAAAACTATGTTTTAAAGGCCATGCTGGAAAATTACATAACTTTATAATCTAGTAATACATATTGTTAGAACTAACCAGAAAACTTTTTTATGGTTGAAAGTCATTCATTTGATAACTGGAAAACAGATTGCAAAATACCACTTGAGGATAAATTTAACTCTATAAATATATGCTCCAGAGCTCTCCGAAAATATGTGTTGTTTACCTGAGTGCCCCTAGATGTCCACCAGGGATAACTCTGACCTGTCCCTGAACAGCATCAATATCTTCAACAAGTTCACACTTCATGACTTCTATTCCAATAATCCGTTTTCCCAGAGTGCCTCCATTCGAAAATGGCAAAGTACCACTCAAGCAGTAACCCTTAACAAAGAATAACTCCAGCTTACATTTTGCTAGTTGAATAAATCTTGCACAAAGTAGATACATGTATATCAAATCTCATACCCCGTTTTAAAAGAAACTCATAACTTTATTGCTAGATTTGCTAGCCAAGTGCTACAATATGCAATAAAACTACAAAACTACACCTAGATATCTGAAAATCTTTTGATTTTTTGTCATTAATTTTTACACTGCAGAAGCTTATGGCCAGTGTAAAATTGTCGGAGAGACTATCATGTGTATCTTTTATGAGATTTTTGGGTAGTAGGAAACTGAAATATTTGGATCATTGTTCATTGGCAAACCTCAACTTTTAAGAATATGATGTTGATTGTATGTTGATTGATACCTCATACGCTATAGCAACAACTCTGAAGAGCAATGCTTGAAGCACAGTCAGTTGCAGGTCTTCTATTGTTGTGTTTTCATCAATGACCAAAATATATTGGAATTTATCAATATATTGATCACCAAAACTGAAAAAATAAACAACAAAGTTAATCAATATTTTGTGAACAAAGTTCTAAATGTGGCATCAATACTTTCTAAAGATGGAAGAATGGTGCACAAAAGCTTTATCATATAATATGCAAAATAAAGGAAATATGCAAGCAGAAGCTATCAAATTACATTCCCAAATTGATTGTTATGTTAATTCTCATTTTGACTAATAATAACTTTAATGTCAAGGTGTGAGTGTTATCAAAAAATTAATGTTAAAATGCAGTTCTGTGTATGTCATTAACCAATAAAGATGTAGAAAAAAACTCAAATGAAGCATAATTTAGTCTTATTGGAAAGTCTTACTTGTGTTTAATTGGGAATGCATATTGAAAACAAATTTCATGTTGAACTTACATATAAGTAATAACAAATATTTTGACCAGAAGGAGAAACAGAAAGTCAATAAACTCAGCAGCAATCCGTTTTTTAAATGATGAAACTTTCACTGATACCCCAACTACAAAAAAGAAAAACAATATAATCAGTAACCTTTGCAAGATATAAACAAATATACTGAAAGTTTATGAACATTTCCAATATGTTACGTTGGTCTGATAAGCCAATGTGACAAAAATTGTATTATTTATTCATAATACTATGTAAAAGTAAAATAGGATACTTGTAAAAATATAATATTTCAATTTTTGTTAATATTTAGTGTGTAGTGCTAGGGCGGTCTTCACAGTGTTTGGGGGTGTTGCCTTAAACTGCTTTTTATGTGAAAAAGTTTTACTCATTTCAAATTGTTTGTTTATAATGTTTTGCGAAAGCCATCTTAGAAACCTGATAGGAACCTGCACTATTCTATAATTTTATCTGTATGGAACGATGAAATCGTGGTTGTTCAACCATTTTAAGAACGCAAAGCTCATTACCATTGTTATTTATCGATTGGCTTGCATCTGCTAAGTTGTTACTTCTTTGCCAATGCGCTGTTGTAGCGGGTGGAGGTGGCAGCACAGTTTGCTGATGGAAATTTTGAAAAATGCATAGGTTCATTAAAAATCTGTTTTGTTCGCTTAAGTACCAATTGTGCCATGCCATAAATAGTGTCATATCGTCGATATATTTGGGCTTTTCGGTAGAAACATTTTGCTTGGCATCAACGGAACTTGCAAGCGGTTCTTGCTTCCAGGAAGTAGGTCTAGGCCTTACTTTGACATCTTGCTCATCCCCATTCATAATTTTCTTTCAGGCTGTCAGTAATACAGTTTTAACTTTTTTCTAGTTAGGTTCCAAAACTCCGAACTAAATTTTCTCCAGACAAACAGCTTCGCTGATTTACTGATTTTCTTTAGGATGTTGTTGTTGTTGATCATGATTGCGTCCTCGCAGCGTCATGATAAATTAGTCCTTCGTTTTCTTTCAAACGATATTTTTTAGACCATATCCTATTGTTACAGATACATTCCGTATCCTTTTGTGCCATTTCAGTACCACGTTCCTCTATAGATGATACTTTCCATGAATAAATATCGGAAAAATGTGATGTATCTTCACCAAGGATGGATTTAAGGGCAAGAATTAGGGGTATGCAAGAATTAGGACTCTGTTCCATACCCTTCAGGTCACTAGAAACTGATGGAAACGCCTATTTTTAAAATTCAGTAAGAAAATGAAGAAAGTATCAAAAATTACTGGAGAACACAAAAAATTAGGGTGGATGTCGCACCCTCCACATCCCCTGGTAAATCCGTCCCTGATCCTCACCGAATGAATAATGATATGGTTAATGAATGCAAAGTCTTTGATGAATAGTATTGCTGAGCTTGCTCCCTAACTTTTTCTGTAGACCTGACCTGTCCTCTAATGTGTTGAAGGAGCTGCCAATACTTGACACGGAAGTGTTTGACTTTAGTTAGCAATCATTTATTAATTTATAATAACTCAATTCATTATTGCCCCGCAATTTTATCATTTTTGACTGCATCGCACATTTTAGATCTTTGTGTAATTGTTGTTGCTATGCATCAATATAAGAATGGAATCAGAAGACCGCCCTCGCTGTCTCCAAGAGTTTCACCATTAATGGATGTCTTTTCATACTTGACATACTGGAAAAACCAGACCCTATGACCCCTCATTAGCCAAAATATGAAAAGGCGTTTACGCAAACCCAAAACAGAAGTCTTCCATTAAAAAGTTTTACAAAAACACGGTTTGATTTTTATGAGGCGAATGTCGCAGCGAAAGCGCTGGTGAATTTATCGAGGGGGCGCAGTTTGGATTTTTGATTTCGAAAAGAGTTCGAAATAAGATGCGGCGAAATATTTCGCAGCAGCTAATAACCAATCAAAGCATGGTAAATTTGCTTGATTTATGTCATAAATACTTATTATATGTCATAATTATGAAAAAACATTCTATAAACACTTTTGAAACAAAAGTCGTAGCGAATTCGGTGCAGGATAATATTATAGTCTGTCTGATGAGTGCGCAAGCACGAAACTCGGAGTAACAGAGAACATGTCTCATTTCTAGTCTATATTCTATTTCATTATATTTATTGCTCTGTGCTTTTGCACATCGAGCACTGTCACGTCAGAATAGACAACGCAATCTGGTATATAAATAAATATATATATTATGTATAAATAAATATAAATATATTATATATAAATAAATATAAATATATTATATATCCCCAGCCAATCCATGCTCCTAAGCCAATCCATTAGGTAGAGCATTTCGGGCAAGGATTAATTTAAGGTGGAGTGATGACCAATTTGTGCAGTGATGATCCGAAAATGTGCAGTGATGAATTGAAAATGTGCAGTGATGAATTACTTCTCTTTTCATTTGAATTACTCCAAATACTACTGATTTGGATGTTTTTAGAATAAGGACAAATGAATACAAACTATAATCGAGAGTCAAATGAGATAATAGAATCAACCTACGTATGAAACGCAACTGAAACCAGCTTTAACAATAAAAAAATATACAGTTAATCACAAACGCACTTCATAATGCAAAAAGTGTTTTTTTATGAAAAAAGAAAGAATACTGAAAAAGAAATAGATTAAAAGAATAGTGCAATGAATCCTGTTATGGCTAAGATTCCAAGGAATATGCCAAGGTCTGTGGGGTCTTATAAAGTAATTATGTAAATTTTAAGACTGGAATTAATCAAACATAATAAAAGCATGCCTTGAAAAAAACAAAAATTTTTAAATAATTGCAAGAAAATAACTGCTAGAAATATTCTGAAATATATTTTAAGATAATCTAAGGGGTGTGGTCACAAAACTTTCTGCTGGCTCCGCTCGCAGGGAAGCTTCTTCTTCCAGATAATCCTAGGGCCTCCGACAACCTGGGCTGTCTTGTATTGCATGGACAAAAAGGCTCAATGCCACTACCACCATCAAATGGCGGCCTGCTTCTCTTCTTTTGTATGAAACACAATACACCACAATAATTGGAGTGAATACCATTTCTATCTTTTTATATTTGGATAATAATTTTTTTGGTTTGGGTATCCATGAAGCTAGCCAGGCATAGTTTTGAAAGATTAGTAGCAGTTACAGATTTGTATTATATAGACAAACCTCATATTACATGAAAAATATGTAATATACAGTAAGGCTGTGTTTTGGACAGTTCTTAGAACATTGAAATATGTAACATGATTAGAGATCAAGTCTCTAAAAACAGCATTTTATCAAAAGAAACATCTAGAAACAGCTGATTTGCCTTTAAAGGATCAATCAATAACTTACAAACACAGTAACTGCATTCCACTCCATTTCCCCCATTCACAAAGAAATACTATATTGACTCCATAGGGTGGAAATGAAGAAAAAATTCCCTGTTATCAGGTTTGCTATTCTGTTTTCTTTTGGCCAGGTTTGATATATTCTGGTAAGATTTATACATAATCAGTGGTAGCTGTAGTTAGGCCAAATTACACTGAAAATGCCCCTGAAAACAATGTAAAACGTTTTTGGTCCGTCCAAAAGAGGTCCAGTCAAAACTAAGCCACACCCTTAGCCACACCCTATTTGGCTCCGAAAATCTACGTTTTACGCTGTTTTGTGCAGTGATGAAAATTTCTTAAATTAATGCCTGATTTCGGGGCATATGATCAGTATGCTCTTTTATACCTGGATGCCCTCTCACCCCTGCGTCCAGGGATGATGCCAGCAAAGGTGTATTGCTGTGTGGTCGCTGCGACAGCGGATAACTCAGCTCCCAGCCAGTCTGAGAAATCACAAATGATAATTATTAAATGATAATAAATTAGCAAAAGTCACAGATTGTCGTTTGCTTGGTGGTCTTGTATTCAAATTTGGCATTTGGCATCGATAGCCTTTTATTGTTCCAGACCCAAGAAGACCAATCAATACAGACAACGGACTTACTACTACACAATAAGCATAGCCTGGTATCAAGGTATCATCCATAGCAACATAATCAAACAATTGGGACAATTTTCCGTAACACGGTGCCAGAATAAAGATAATTTGGAAAAATTATCTGGAAACAAAAGAATTCCTGGCTCCAAGGGTAGCGCCGTTGTTTCCTAATCGGTTAAATTGAAGAACCACCCACAGGGGGGGGGGACTCTTCTATAGTAAAGGTGCTCGGGGATATGATTAAAGCCTCCCCCGGAAACAAGGCCTCTTACCATTATGCTTTTAGATTTAAAAAGCAGCCAGTTGTTCACAACTTCTAATTTTGTTTTATTTTACAGCTCATTTTTTATCCAGTTTTTTGGATGACTAATCTAGTTGTTTTTTAAAATATATCCTGTGCTTCAATAAGGCCCCCTCAAAAAAGTTCCGGTTTGAAAATAGTCCTCTTTTTGAATAAGGCTGTTCCCTGGCTAGAAGGCGGGGGGGAAGGGCAATAGGGTTTGCGAACTTCGCTGACAGTCTGTAACGTACTAACACAGAGTATAGAATTCATTTTCTCTCTTCTGTAGCAGTGATTTGTTTCTGATATATATCGTGAAAATTGGCACCAGTTGAGTAGTTAGCCCCTTACATAGAACACCTAGATTTCATAAAGGCAGAGTGTCTGGATGTCTATACGAGTAGCATTCTTCAAAAATGCATGTAGCTCGGATCAATCAAATTAACGCACTTGTAGCTAAGTCTAAACCAATCAAATCACAAATCAGCCAAGTTTATGTCAGCATTCCATCAGAAAGTTTTGCATGCAACTGCAATTTGAATAGACACGCTGCATTTGAAGAGCCCTACTAACCAACAAGTTAAGAATTGGATCCAAAACAAGAATTCCAAAATGAAAAAATTTTAATGAGAATTACAGAATCAGATGTAATGAGTTGATAAGCCCTGTGAATCCAAAACAGGAACACTCAAAAACACCCTCTTATTATGTCCAGTGGGTTTAGGCAATAACATGAATATACAAGTATTAAGCTATGTACAAAAAGAATATTATATTGTCATTTTGATATAAAGAGACATCGAAGCAGTCGTTTGCTTGACAGTTTTGGCTACGTTGCTTCTTTGAAAGATGACCGTTGCTTAATTTCGGAGCTTGGCATTTGCTGCTCAGGCCTCCTGTGACATCGCAGAAGGCTCTTTATTTCAGTCAGAATCCGACGATCAGAGAACGTGTAGATCCAAGGGTTTGCCACCGAGTTGAAGTAGATCAGACATAGCGCGATGAGTATGCTAATTTGGCCAACTACAGCTCTCGACCACATATTATATGCTAAGATACACATCCATGGTAAATATGTTAACATGAAGAACCCGACGATGATTCCAATGACACGAGTTATTTTTCTTTGCATTCTTGCGAATCGCATTCTACTCTTTTCGTCTTTAGAAATACTGCTCTTGTCACGAACAGATCTGGCTTGTTTCCTTGCAATGGCAAAAATAATTCCTTGAAGAATCGCAACAAGGAAAACGGCAATGAATACCAAGACTAAAGTGATGGTGAAGTAATTGTTATCTAGGATCATAGGCCAAACGCAAAGAGTGAGCGAGCTTCTTTGGTAATCTATGCTTTTGGACCAACCCATTAGAGGCATGAAGGCCCAGATAACAACGACAACCCATAACGAGACAATTGACGTGATGACGACTTTGGGAGTCATCCACACTTGGTAATACAATGGCTTTCTTATAGAGACAAATCTGTCTATGCTGACTAACACAAGGTTCCACGCCGTTCCCAAAATGGCCGTCAGTGCCAAGCCAGCAGTCATTTTGCACCAGTAGGGTGTGGTTGTTACTGTTGCTCCAGCATGCAGTTCGGTCGTACTTAACGGCATTATTAGTAAACCGCAGTACAAGTCGGACAATGTCAAACTTAAAATAAAGAAATGTCCAGTTCCTCGTCTGTGTTTCATATAAATAATTGAAAGAGCTACCAGAAGATTTCCAACAGTTGCAGTGAAGGCAAAGGTTGTGAAGAGGATCGTTTGGATCAGCACTCTGGCATCCATATTTGGCTCTTGAAGGTAGAATTCTGCAAAAATCAGATACCAAGATGTTTAGCAAAGCAAGTGCATAAACATTAATTAGCACATGCTAAATGAAAAACCATTAAGTCATAGCCCTCCCTTAGCTAGCGACACCTAATAGTCTATGGATCATTGTGCAATAATGTTCATAGCAGTTCTGGTGGACGCTTTTAAAGGCAATCTGTCACGACGTTGATTGATTATAAGAGCAAAGGGATTTTTATTGTTTCCAGTCCCCCTTTAATTTATCGCA
Source organism: Rhopilema esculentum (assembly GCF_013076305.1). The sequence goes on from NW_027019640.1 coordinate 8,648,180, forward strand.
TTGTAAAAAGTATGGCGGAGCGCTGGAATCCTGTTTAGGCTATTGTTCCAGCTATTGTTCTCGTTAACCAATCCACAACGAGACAGATTGCCTTTAACTCCCCGATAACAATTAACCGAAGGAACCTGAGCACCTATCAGGAATATATATCTATACACGGCAGATATATACATTAGTCTGCAAGATACTCTCTGTTGATGTGTTGTGTGAAACATTCAAATATTGAATATTTTCTTACTACTGTTACTGATGTTGCCTACTTTTACATCAACCGATATTAGCCGTATCTATAACCGCATAAGAATCAAGGACGAAAGTGACCTGACTGTTCAGTGCCTAGGGTCGAAGACCACAGATCCGAGGGTTTAGGGTTCGATCCCCTAACATGCCCAAACTTTCACTTGGAGTGAGTAGGGCCGCCAGCTCTCTGCAATTCCAGACGTAGGAATCACGAGGTGTGTTCACATCGATAGGTAGGACCAGGACACTGCTTGATAGGGAAGCTCCTCAGTGTCCTCATAATACCTTCGGAAGCTGGGTAGATATAATTTATATACAACTAAACTAAATAGATAAATAGAGCTTACAAGGACGGTCGAGCCTGCCATTCAATTTGCAATAAACTGTGATGCATACCGTTTTAAAAAATTTATGCATTTCCAAAACATTTCAAGTCAGCAATTTCCGTATGTCCAACTCTTTACGGCTTACCAGCATTGACGATTTCAGTGTAAGAAACAAACAAGACCTATTCAACTTGATTTCAAATTTTATAGGCGCTTCTCTAAACATTTTACCAGGAGTGCGTAAATGTATTGCCTTATCCTATTGCTTCATAGTCGTCGTGGCTGGGGAGCCTGAAGAGAACCAGATTTGTCGGAATATTTCGGAAATTTTGCTACTTTATAGGAACTTGTAGTTCTGTCTTTAGTCACTACGCCCCCCCCCCCCTCCTACCACAAAAAATCAACTCCCACATCGCCTTTGCTTTTTACGTCATATTTGTATTTATCAACGCACACATCTCGGCTCCTTTGATTTCTAATTGCAATTTTAGTAAGTTTGTATCCGTTCCAACTTCTGATCATGCACGCGATCTAACGATCGATCTAAAACAGTAAATAAGTCTGCACACTACTAAAGATAAATAACAAAAACCATTTATTACGAGTTGCGTGACAAGGGGGGAGAATGATAATAATGTCGATAATTGCCCGTTCCCTCTTTTATCAATTTGTTAAAAGAAAGTTGTCCCGGGGGTAAATTCCTGGAATAATCCTCACAAATTGGTCAAATTTACATGCCAGTGATGCAAAGCAAAGCATACTGTTGGGAGATAATCCGTAGGACAAAGAAAAGGGGCTATCCCGAAAAACGCTTATGATGAAAAGTTGGGGGCTTTGAGGACTGTAGCCCCCCTCCAACCCTTTGGTCCACAATGCCTGCATTACAATACAGACCACCCGAAGAAGAACAAAACTTTTTTCATGCGAACACGTAGCTCAATCATTTATTACATTTGTGGCATCCCGATTGAGGCATTGCGTAATTTCATGATACTTACTCCGTTTAATAAGAAGGAAACAATATTGTACAGAAAGCCTATTATGATCCGAATTCTCAGAAATAGTATTTCTGGCCTGAAAACACTTCGCAACCAAACTACATAAGATATATTGTAAATACCTTGAAATACGATTGCTATCGAACTACGCTGCGTCGCCTCTGCTCAACTGCGATTTGATGTTAATGCGCGATTATCAAACTAACGATCGTTTGCATGTTTTTTATATAGAATAAAAATCCATAAATAATTCATCAATGTTTCACTATGACTACATAATTGAAAAGGGATGCTATCTAATCGCATCCCAACCCTTGGTGCTTTGCAAACTGAAATAATACTGATACTATCAGCATCCTTTCTTGGTTATCTAAAACTAGTTTATCGTGATCCTTGCTCAGAAACACTGCCAGCAGCCCGATTAATGGTTTATATTAAAATCCAGCTCCAGTTCTACTCACCCGTGCGTCTGTGGTCTTGTTCTCTGCTTATAATCTTTCATTTGTTTATCTTGTTGGTCTTGATTCTCTTTGATGTTTGTCCTTCACCCACGCTTCAGTGGATATTTGGTTTTGAGCCTCGTTTGAACAATCTATTAAAGAACCTTTTTGATTAACAAAAAGCCTTTAGAATTGAGCTAATTGAGGAAAGCTGACTCTTTCAGTCTCATTTCAGAGCTATAAGAGTAATCAATTAACTTTAATCTTTCAAGGCGCGCGTTTTTAATTGTCGTTGATTCTATTCACATTGTTTAGGGACAGTAGAAATGGTGATCAAATGATATTTTATCAGAAAAATGAATTTTATGAGAGTTAATTTGAAGAGGGATGCTGTAGAAATTGATTAGGCTTTATTAATTTCACATTTGGGTTTAAAAGCAGTGTCGCTCTTCCGATTGGCAATTATTTGTTGAATTTCGAGAGTCCTCGAAGTTAGAGAAGCGTGACAAATTAGTACCACTGATCAAAAGCAAGTAAGAAGCGTTGTTCTTTGTTTCGATAAACCAATGAACGGCGCGACGTACTGCCTTGTTTGTTTTGGCTAAATTTACATAAATTTTAATAGTTGTCGCTTGATCATGTTCGTACTGTTGTTGTTGCTGTTAATTAAGTAATTTTTTTCCACGTTTGCGTAAAATGCTCTAATTTGTCATTTAGATCTAAAGAGCTTTTTTAAGTATTTAATTGTACTTTAGTTTGTACTTGTATTTAATTGTACTTGTAAGTTTAATTGATGATGATGATGATGATGATGATGATGATGATGATGATGATGATGATGATGATGATGATGATGATGATGATGATGATGATGATGATGATGATGATGATGATGATGAATGATGATGATGATGATGATGATGATGGTGATGATGATGATGATGATGATGTTGATGATGATGATGATGATGATGATGATGATGATGATGATGATGATGATGATGATGATGATGAAGATGATGATGATGATGATGATGATGATGATGATGATGATGATGATGATGATGATGATGATGATGATGATGATGATGATGATGATGATGATGATGATGATGATGATGATGATGCTCTCCTGATGCCTTTTGTAAACCCAGTGTATTGCTTTGATGCCCTTGAAAATAGTTGAGTAGTGGAGTTCAGAAATTATGGTTTTCTTTGTGCAGGAGTGTCTTGTCCCTTGGAGATATTCAAATGCTTTGAGTAGGACACCTGCTTCCAGTGCTTTTCTCGCGCTAATTTCTTTTCAGTTGGTATATAACAAGTAGGGTTTTTAGAGGTGGGGTTTAATTTCAAAGCAGGATCCTTTTCACAGCTCTCGCTCTTATCGGTTTAAGGATAGCCTTGCTCTTTTCAAGTAAGTTCTACTTCTCTTCCCCTGTCATACCTTAGGTATTTGTGGTAGGAAGGACTGGTACATCGGCTCTGTGGTTGGGAAAAGTGAGATTTTCTTCTAATCTCTCTCTCTCTAACAGAGGGGTGTAGGGTGCCTTCGAACTTGACCTTCGATGAAACCACACGATAGGATAGGCAAACCGTAAAGATCATCAAACTGGATAAGAATATTCAGCATTACTTTATTCCAGCAAAGCGGCTTTCCTATCCTCTACCCTCTTGAATAAACATATCATTTCTAAAAATTTTACTATACTGTACTTTTGAAAAAGCAGAGGTGTAAAGCGATGGTTACCCTTGGTACCAGAGCCTCAGAGGGGCAATCCTTTTGCTCTCTAATGCTCTAGTACCCAGAGTAAGCGATGGTCATGTTTAGTCCTCCTAATCCGTATAGTTGCATATGCATAATCCAAACATTAAGCAGCTTTACCTGCCTGGTCTTTTTGTAAATGGCATGCGAAGACATTTTAAAGACACGATTAAGTAGATGAATACGCGAGGATAATAATGTGTTTGAAGATAATTCTTCTCTTCTCATCTCACAGTTAGTGAACTCAAATAGTTTAAAAGCCAAGCGAATGTTTAGATCCGATATCCACTTTTTGGTCAAAGCAAAATCTATTTATGTTGCTGGTAGTAGAATAAAACATTTGTCTTTATTGGTTTAAAAAGTTCACAATTTATTTTCAAGAATCAGGTCCCATTTGCAGACAGATTCTAGCTTCTAGGTTTTGAAACGGAGTTCTTTTAAGAGAAGGGTAGTATCTTGTTCTGAATAGATCCCCCTCCTCTTTTCCCTTAGAGGTTATTCGAGTAATTACGGCATTCTTCAAGAGAGAGTGGATTGTCTTTTCATTCAATCGAAACTATAGTCGATAAATCCATTTTTGGACCTTTTACAGGTTTGCAGCTTACGTCCTCGACCCTATTTTTATTTCTATATACAGCCTGTGTTTTTGGCAATTGTTTTTATGCTAAGTTAAATTTAATTAGAGTTAATTTCAAGAGGGGCGTTTTTCCTTGAATTGGTTCATCTTCAGTTGATATTTAATTGCTATTCGTTTTGGTCTCCTGTGACTGTTCTTCACGTTTACTCGTACTCATGCTAGAAGAATATGCCCTCCTGTGGAAATACGTTGTCCTCTTGGGGTTTTTTGGTTTGAATACTGACCGTCGCTGACTTTCTTACGACTTATGGGAACTAGGCTTTATGGCCTCGACATAGCGTGGGTCTCACTTTGCTCGGTGAAACCTTATTACAAGTTCGCATTTTAGTCAAGTACAAGATGAGACAAATCGTGACTCACAAGTTATGCGTTCCTCTACTTTTTAACAGGTATGTTTGCAAGTTGTTTTAGAAAATGCTTTGGCATTTGTTGCTTGACAATTTCACCAAGTATAGTTACAAATTCGAGCGTTCGTAGTTCGTTCGAAGAAAATTTCAGTCACCTAATGTATAGTTCGTTGGCTGTTGACATCTTCTTTGGTGGTAATTTCCTCGGCTCTTTAGCAGCACCGTCTTCTTTGCCAGTATGTTTAATTCTTAATGGTATGACCTGCTTTTTTCTCTTTGATAGCCCTTTTTCTCTGTATAAGTCTAAACAGCACCAGAAGATTTGTTTGTTGGGGGTTGTAATGCTTGGAAAACTCATTTCTTTTATTTAAAACAAAGCCTTAGCCTTTAAGCGAATTCAAGTTTATTCTTTATTGGTTTTTAGCTATCTTTTGTGCCTTAGAACGGCCAGATAAAGTTACACGCTGCTATTTTGTTATTCCAAAGTTTCGATACCATTTAAAAGGTTTAAGAATTAGGCCAAGATACAGGGCCCTGGCGTCCTAGTTTGTCTTAGGAATCTATATTTTTCTGTCCATTTATTGGAATGATGTGAGGTTTCTGTGCATAAGCATGTTGATTTTCTTAACATTTTATGCTCTGAAGAGTGTGAGATGAAAAGCTTAAGTCATGTTGTGAAATTTTGTACCGCAAAACATGACGAGTATTGAAATCCTGTCGATAGGCGGAAAGGATAGGTCAATATTTTTTCACTGGAAATTGAAGGTGATACTGTTATTGATCTAAAGGTTTTTTTGTGGAACGAATCACTGTTCTTGAAAAGCGCAATACCGCCACCTTCATTCGGTTCATCGGAGTAGTTTGCAAGAAGTTAAGGCTATACACTATATAGTTCCTTATTATAAAAAAATCGAATTTTTTCAGAAAAACATTTGATTTTTAAATACTAAAATCAATTCATATTCTTTTTAAACATGAAGTAACTGACAAGCCTGTTTTGCAGATATTTTCCAGATATTTTGGCGACTTTTTAAAGCCTAAAGCCTTACTCATTTTTTAATCGAGCCCTCGAACCATTTTTTCAGAAAAACATTTTTTTCGAATACTAAATTCAATTATTGTTCTATATGACCAAAAAGTAACTGATAAACCTATTTTTGTGGAAATATTTTTCAGAAATATCCAAGCCTATACCGTTAATTTTTTATCAAAAATCGACCCCTACAAACGGCTTTCAAACAAATTAATTTTTTCCCCAGACTGAATTAAAATATTTATTTTTCCTAATCAGAAAGAAGTCAATTAGCTTTTCTTAAAAAAGAAAATAATTCCCAAAAATTTGACGATTTTTCTGAGCCTATAGCCTTACTTTTTATATCAAAATTAGACCCCTACAAGAAGTCTATTGGTTTACAAAGAAACGACTTTTTTCCCCAAACTGAATTCAAATCTTGTTTTTCTTGCACAAGAAGCCTGATTTTTATCAAAAACAAATGTAAGAAAAGTTCCAGAATATTTGTAAGCCTATAGCCTTACTTTTTTATCAAAAATCAACCCCTACAAAAAGTCTATATATTTCAAAAAACAATCTTTTTTCTGGAAACTGAATCCAAGTCTTTTCATTTCTGATCAAATGGAATCCAAGAAGCCTGTTTTAAAAAAAAAATTCAGATAAACTTGACAATTTTCCTAAGCCTATAGCCTTACTTTTTTATCAAAAATCAACCCCTACAAAAAGTCTATATATTTCAAAAAACAATCTTTTTTCTGGAAACTGAATCCAAGTCTTTTCATTTCTGATCAAATGGAATCCAAGAAGCCTGTTTTAAAAAAAAAATTCAGATAAACTTGACAATTTTCCTAAGCCTATAGCCTTACTTTTTTATCAAAAATCAACCCCTACAAAAAGTCTATATATTTCAAAAAACAATCTTTTTTCTGGAAACTGAATACAAGTATTTTCGTTTCTGATCAAATGTAATCCAAGAAGTCTGTTTTAATAAAAAAAAATTCAGATAAATTCGACAGTTTTTCTAAGCCTATAGCCTTACTTTTTTATCAAAAGTCAACCCCTACAAAAAGTCTATATATTTCAAAAAACAACCTTTTTTCTGGAAATTGAATCCATGTCTTTTCGTTTCTGATCAAATGGAATCCAAGAAGCCTGTTTTAATTTTGAAAGAATTTCAGATAAATTTGATAATTTTTCTAAGCCTATAGCCTTACTTTTTTTTCAAAAATCAACCCCTACAAAAAGTCTATATATTTCAAAAAACAACCTTTTTCTGGAAATTGAATCGAAGTCTTTTTATTTCTGATCAAATGTAATCCAAGAAGTCTGTTTTAATAAAAAAAATTCAGATAAATTCGACAGTTTTTCTAAGTCTATAGCCTTACTTTTTATCAAAAACCAACCCCTACAAAAAGTCTATATATTTCAAAAAACAATCTTTTTTCTGGAAACTGAATCCAAGTCTTTTCGTTTCTGATCAAATGGAATCCAAGAAGCCTGTTTTAATTTTGAAAGAATTTCAGATAAATTCGATAATTTTTTTAAGCCTATAGCCTTACTTTTTTTATCAAAAACCAACCCCTACAAAAAGTCTATATATTTCAAAAAACAACCTTTTTTCTGGAAATTGAATCCAAGTCTTTTTATTTCTGATCAAATGTAATCCAAGAAGTCTGTTTTAATAAAAAAAAAATTCAGATAAATTCGACAGTTTTTCTAAGCCTATAGCCTTACTTTTTTATCAAAAATCAACCCCTACAAAAAGTCTATATATTTCAAAAAACAATCTTTTTTCTGGAAACTGAATCCAAGTATTTTCGTTTCTGATCAAATGAAATCCAAGAAGCCTGTTTTAATTTTGAAAGAATTTCAGATAAATTCGATAATTTTTTTAAGCCTATAGCCTTACTTTTTTTATCAAAAACCAACCCCTACAAAAAGTCTATATATTTCAAAAAACAACCTTTTTTCTGGAAATTGAATCCAAGTCTTTTTATTTCTGATCAAATGTAATCCAAGAAGTCTGTTTTAATAAAAAAAAATTCAGATAAATTCGACAGTTTTTCTAAGCCTATAGCCTTACTTTTTTATCAAAAATCAACCCCTACAAAAAGTCTATATATTTCAAAAAACAATCTTTTTTCTTGAAACTGAATCCAAGTCTTTTCATTTCTGATCAAATGGAATCCAAGAAGCCTGTTTTAATAAAAAAAAATTTCAGATAAATTTGATAATTTTTCTAAGCCTATAGCCTTACTTTTTTTTCAAAAACCAACCCCTACAAAAAGTCTATATATTTAAAAAAAACAATCTTTTTTCTGCAAACTGAATCCATGTCTTTTCGTTTCTGATCAAATGGAATCCAAGAAGCCTGTTTTAATTTTGAAAGAATTTCAGATAAATTTGATAATTTTTCTAAGCCTATAGCCTTACTTTTTTTTCAAAAATCAACCCCTACAAAAAGTCTATATATTTCAAAAAACAACCTTTTTTCTGGAAATTGAATCGAAGTCTTTTTATTTCTGATCAAATGTAATCCAAGAAGTCTGTTTTAATAAAAAAAAATTCAGATAAATTCGACAGTTTTTCTAAGCCTATAGCCTTACTTTTTTATCAAAAATCAACCCCTACAAAAAGTCTATATATCTCAAAAAACAATCTTTTTTCTGGAAACTGAATCCATGTCTTTTCGTTTCTGATCAAATGGAATCCAAGAAGCCTGTTTTAATTTTGAAAGAATTTCAGATAAATTTGATAATTTTTCTAAGCCTATAGCCTTACTTTTTTATCAAAAATCAACCCCTACAAAAAGTCTATATATTTAAAAAAAACAATCTTTTTTCTTGAAACTGAATCCATGTCTTTTCGTTTCTGATCAAATGGAATCCAAGAAGCCTGTTTTAATTTTGAAAGAATTTCAGATAAATTTGATAATTTTTCTAAGCCTATAGCCTTACTTTTTTTTCAAAAATCAACCCCTACAAAAAGTCTATATATTTCAAAAAACAACCTTTTTTCTGGAAATTGAATCGAAGTCTTTTTATTTCTGATCAAATGTAATCCAAGAAGTCTGTTTTAATAAAAAAAAATTCAGATAAATTCGATAATTTTTCTAAGCCTATAGCCTTACTTTTTATATCAAAAATCAACCCCTACAAAAAGTCTATATATCTCAAAAAACAATCTTTTTTCTGCAGGCTGAATCCAAGTCTTTTCATTTCTGATCAAATGGAATCCAAGAAGCCTGTTTTAATAAAAAAAAATTTCAGATAAATTTGATAATTTTTCTAAGCCTATAGCCTTACTTTTTTTTCAAAAACAACCCCTACAAAAAGTCTATATATTTAAAAAAACAATCTTTTTTCTGGAAACTGAATCCATGTCTTTTTATTTCTGATCAAATGTAATCCAAGAAGTCTGTTTTAATAAAAAAAAATTCAGATAAATTCGACAGTTTTTCTAAGCCTATAGCCTTACTTTTTTATCAAAAATCAACCCCTACAAAAAGTCTATATATTTCAAAAAACAACCTTTTTTCTGGAAACTGAATCCAAGTCTTTTCATTTCTGATCAAATGGAATCCAAGAAGCCTGTTTTAATAAAAAAAAATTTCAGATAAATTTGATAATTTTTCTAAGCCTATAGCCTTACTTTTTTATCAAAAACCAACCCCTACAAAAAGTCTATATATTTCAAAAAACAATCTTTTTTCTGGAAACTGAATCCAAGTATTTTCGTTTCTGATCAAATGGAATCCAAGAAGCCTGTTTTAATTTTGAAAGAATTTCAGATAAATTCGATAATTTTTCTAAGCCTATAGCCTTACTTTTTATATCAAAAATCAACCCCTACAAAAAGTCTATATATCTCAAAAAACAATCTTTTTTCTGAAGGCTGAATCCAAGTCTTTTCATTTCTGATCAAATGGAATCCAAGAAGCCTGTTTTAATAAAAAAAATTCAGATAAATTTGACAATTTTTCTAAGCCTTACTTTTTTATCAAAAACCAACCCCTACAAAAAGTCTATATATTTAAAAAAACAATCTTTTTTCTGCAAACTGAATCCATGTCTTTTCGTTTCTGATCAAATGGAATCCAAGAAGCCTGTTTTAATTTTGAAAGAATTTCAGATAAATTCGATAATTTTTCTAAGCCTATAGCCTTACTTTTTTTATCAAAAACCAACCCCTACAAAAAGTCTATATATTTCAAAAAACAACCTTTTTTCTGGAAATTGAATCCAAATCTTTTTATTTCTGATCAAATGTAATCCAAGAAGTCTGTTTTAATAAAAAAAAATTCAGATAAATTCGACAGTTTTTCTAAGCCTATAGCCTTACTTTTTTTTATCAAAAATCAACCCCTACAAAAAGTCTATATATTTCAAAAAACAATCTTTTTTCTGGAAACTGAATCCAAGTCTTTTCGTTTCTGATCAAATGGAATCCAAGAAACCTGTTTTAATTTTGAAAGAATTTCAGATAAATTCGACAATTTTTCTAAGCCTATAGCCTTACTTTTTTATCCAAAATCAACCCCTACAAAAAGTCTACATATTTAAAAAACTATCTTTTTGCCGGAAACTGAATCCAATTTTTTTCGTTTTTGATCAAACGGAATCCAAGATGCATGTTTTAAGAAAAAATTTTTTGTCGATAAATTCCACAATTTTTCTAAGCCTATAGCCTTACTCTTTTATCAAAACTGACCCGTACAAAAGGTCAAATTTTTTTCAAAAAGCGAGAACAGCCCTTCAGTAAGAACAGGCAGGTGACAAACCTCTACTTTTTGAAAGAGCATGCGTCCTAAAGTCTTTAGGACAAACCTTTTACTTTGTGTATAATCTTTAGACTTGCATCAGCATAATGAAGACTAATTCACTTGAATTCTTTGTAGACTCTGACAAAAAACTGTTAAGTATTACAATTTCTCGTTATTTGCCATTTCAAGTGCATTATTTAATCTACTCAACACACACTATTTAAAATTTCATCTAAAAAGATTTCCGTGCTTCTAGTACAAGATACCTGGAGATGGGAGTAGTACTTCTTATGTATGTAAAAGTATATGGACACATGGAGTATGGTTATTAGCCGTTTAGAAGCAAAGAAGCACAAGACTGAACTAGGCAGATATTTTTTGGCTCTCCTATGCTTTAAAAAACAGCCATTTGCAAAGTCAGAGCTGGATTACTTCTTTGAATCAGAACTGATTCTGAGAATTGCAGCAGGGGAAGGTTGCTACTTTCTGAAAAAGAGTTTCTTATTTTATTGTTTACGCAGGAAACAAGAATTTCTGCAATATTTCACGTACCGTTACACGAAAACGACTATCTACAAACAGAGAATCTTGGCTAAAACTAACTGCCAAAAGTCATTGAAAATGATGCAATAGCAGAGGAAATTATGAACAAATTGAAAGTTTCCATTGTATTTGCTAAAGGGAAATTATTTTTGTTTCGAAGAGAATAAAGGACTTTAGGTGAAGTACGGTACGGTCACAAGCAGAATACAGAATTGAGGAGATATTGTTTGTAGCCTAAATCAGTTAGGAATACGGACCGGATTTGCTTGCCTTTTTTGCGCAGACATACACTGAACTATCATAAATACAATTTCTCAATGAAAGATGAGGAAATGAACTTGCCACGAATCCAACATCAAATTTAAATACAGATGTAGAACAAGGTGCTATTTTAGAGAGAAAATCTTATACTGGTTAGGAAAGACGAGTTGAACGATATGAGCACTAACGGATGAGTTGAATCTCCTGAGTCAATAAATTGTGTTAGACCTATACAAGAAGGTATACACCTGTACGAAATGGTACCTCGTCATCATTGGTGTTATGCACCTAGAGCCTGTATTCTTCATTGTGAACATCGTTCGATTAGTCACAACAACGAAATCTGCGTTCTAAACACTGTTTTGAGCTAATAACTCAATGTCGTACTAGGTGATACATACACCAGATTTGATTTGTGTGTACAATATATTACGATCTATAAATTAAGCACCCTCTTACCCAATTAAACATAATATTAATCTCACGATACACAGAACGTTCCTTCTATCTACAATATAATCACTCATTTACCTTACGAATAGTCTTAAGAAGGTTAAGCTTTTTGATTAATCAAGCCTTTTATAATGTCCTTTTGCATAACTTACTGTTTATAGACAAGAAAATCAAAGAGAAAAGGGGAAGACCTTCGTTCTTCTTCCTGCACCTCAGGATCCGTGACCCCACGTTAAGTTCCTTTGCTTTTCGCCCAGCAAGTTAGCAAAGTCTTCGTTATGGTGTTCACAACAGAATGGATAAAACTTTCAGCGGAGAGTCTTAATTGAAAGGAGAAGTCTTCCGCAGCAAATAAAATGTCAGTAGATTCCCTTTTCCTTTTACAAAAACGTAGCCTCGTTGCTCAAACTGGAATCCACGGGTGTTGAGTATTTCATACGTATCTTTCAGCACCTGTGAAAGTATTCAAATGAAAGTTTTACGTCTTCGTCCAACTACACCGTGATATTTTTCATTATATGACATTTGGCATAAGTGGGTCACCGGGTTTTTAAGGTATTAAATGTGAGGGAACATTATGCATGTAGGGACTGTGGAGTTGGGGCATTGGGAATGAAAGGCTGGAGGCACTACAGTTTTCAAGGGCGTAGAAGGAGGTGCTATGGTGTGGCTACAAAGGTTTTTTAAAGGATTTGAGCTTCTTATCCACGATGCCACCAATCATTTCAGAAATTCAGCTGCCTTATTTTAGATATCATTGTTATACTAAGGAATGCTATGGAGATCTAGTTGCAACAAGTGAGCCACGCCCCATAGGCCCTCCGGCACTTATTGACCCCCACAAACCCCACTACATCCCACCCAAATAGAGTTGCGTAGTATAGAAAAATTCATACCTGAATCACGCCAGGCTTGCCAGTACTTTCCATCCTGCTTGAAATGTTGACAGTATTACCCCAAATATCGTAATGGGGTTTCTTTGCACCAATTACCCCTGCTACCACAGGTCCTTGAGCCATGCCTTTGAAACAAAAATTCAAAAACGACTCCAAAACCATGCAAGGAAAACATAACACTTATGTATTCTGAAAATGTAAAGTTAACCATGCAGTCTTCATTTCATGGAACATTCCTTACAATAGAAGTTCAAAGTCAGAGGGCGTTGAAAAGCTTTTTAAAAACAGAAAAAAAAGAAAAAATATACTCACCAACTCGAAGCTCAAAATTGTTAAAAGTTTCAGCGTTTATACAGTCCAATTTATGCTTTAAAGTCAAGGCGAAATCGGTTAGGTCGATCAAATGTTGCCATTTCTCTCTGTTGGGTGAAGGCTGTTGAGGATTCGAACAAGATATTTAGAAGTGATTTTGCAAATATTCCAATTTAAAGCTACGATAAAGTAAACAAAGCAAGACAACATAAAGGAATTATTTAAACTAACCTCTTCAAAGAGACCAGAAGCAGCCATAAATGTGCTGTTTACAGTTTTGATTTTCTCGATGCTTTTGAATCTTGGATCGTTCAAGGCCTAGATAAAGCAAATCACGTTCATGATGCACAAATACATTTGTTTTTTCTTCTATGACAACATATATCATTCGTACAGCTACATCTTTTCTGAAAAACCAGTAGCAGTTGTTTAAAGCAGAACTTTTCTATTTGGACTGCAAGGAGATTCAAAATTCTGTACTCTAGTTTAATTTTTCATGTTAACTAGGAATTCACAACAATGGTGCGATTCGATACAAGAAGTTTCATTAAGGACTCTGCAAAGGGCCAGTTCATGGGTATAAGCCCAGCACAGAATTCTGCCAAACGCGGTAGAAGCAATGGATAAGCCATGAAGATCCTTAGTCATTACTATGTTGTCTTCAATAAGGCATATGTTGTCTTTTAAAAATCAGTTGTATCTACTAATGAGACACATACCTCGTCAAAATCAGAAATGATTTCATTCAATAGTCTCATGCATTCAATGCCTCCTTTGTTGATGCTGTCCTCGGTATAATACTCAGAAAACGAAGGGATCGAGGCAAACATCACACCCACAGTATCGTACGATCTGCTATACAGTTCCTAGGAAAAACGAATTTAGTTAGAAATAAATTGACAGAGCTGAGGTATAAAAACATTTAAAAATTACCTGACAATCTACGGTTACCTAGAAAGTTCTACGCTGTCGTGGAATAAATTTTTTTGGTCTGAGAAGAGCAGTTAGTTAGTTGGCCTAAGTCATGAATTTTTATTCGATTGGACACTGAAGGTCCCAAGAGAGACGCTGAGACCAATCAGATTCAGTTTGGCTGCAACTGCATGTGCAATCACACACAGTGTGACACAGTGACAAGTTTTTTTCGGTCGGGGATGTAATATTTGAAAAAGTTAGTTTGCTCTGGCACAATGGATCTCAGACAAAAAATACCAAGCGAAGAAACTCCGGCTACCGGCTTATTTTAAGAAATTGCCCTAACAAACGCGATTTAAAACAGTCACATTTTCTTGGAAAACTGACCACATAATATTTTAGCATGCAAATGTAGCTAATTCAAATTCAAATTCAAATTCATGTAATTCAGCAACAACGATTTTGGTTTAAAAATTATTTTGATGATTGATTAGCTGTGTATAGAATATTAAGATAATTAAAATAACAACGTTTTTGTTAGTATAGTTGCCTAGGATGCTGAGAGAATCGAGTCGATTTTCGAGCCCAGCTCCCTATTAATTTAACAAAAATAATGAAATGGGCACAATCTAAGTAGCAAAATTACAAAGAATTGGGTTATACAGTATGATATAATATGAAGTTACAGTTCTTAGTAATTACTCACTGTCTCGTCTCGTTCTTGGTTCAAAAGGAAATGATCACAGACGTGAACCGGCAGTATGTTCTGCATAAGTTTCTCATTGCGATACCGTAAAGTCTCCACTTCGTCCTTTTTATCTTGAGCCTAGATTCAGAGCAAACAAATTAGGTATGAACATTCTTATAATTTATTAAAGATGGTAGCAAGAAAGATATTGAAAACTTTAACTGTGTTCCTGTGGCTTTGGGATACAGTAAACACCCGCGTATAGTCTACAATTTTGGAAGTCAGCCTGACTAGATTCTTATGTATTGGGTATTTTATAGGAAATGAGGCTTTCCATGTTCTTGAATTGGTTTTCTATGTAGGGCTTTCACATATTTCTTTTGTTCCAACTCAAACTACCATTTTGTTCAACTTTGATTTGTGTTTACTGGGATTAAAGGTCTTGGAATTCTAGGGGACCACAAACTTATTAGTAGAAATTCCTTCTACCTACAGAGGGTGTTGAGACAGTTGAGTAAACAGGAGTCCATCAAAAACTTGTATGTAAGTAAAATAATGAGCAGTAGAAAACTTTAGCTAGGAAATATTGAAATACTGAACATCGTTTTTAATACTGCATGTATACTTTAAAGCACCTACAATATCATTTCAGACTTATGCAGAATGGGATCTTATAAAATGGGGGTCTAATTTCATAATTTCAGCCTATAAGTTCTTAATTCACTAGGTTCTTAAACGCGGTATTTACTGTAGACTGGGACAATGTTCTCCTCCTGTCATAATCAGTTTTCCGCTTTGTCTGAATTTTAGGAAAAAGTTATTAGGAAGAAAAATGGCCGGTTTTGTGTACCACAAAAGGGCACTATAAACTTGTTTTCCCATGCAGAGACAGATGTGATTTTGTAATAGAATTATTACTTTGCAAAAAGAAACAATGGGTTGTCTGAAATGTTAGGGATTACCAAGAACAAGCAAGGTACTTTTAGTCTGTACCTAAACAAGGCCTAAAAGCACATCATAGTGTGATCATAGACTTGAGCCTGGCCTGGCCTGGAAAGAGCTTCAATCATTTTTAAAATAAGACCAAAATGAAATTTTTCATTTGGGAAACTTTCTCAAAGGTATAAATTTTATTCAAACATGAAGTTCAACTCACATCTTTCTTCCACAACATGAGTTTTCTTGATGTTATTTCAACCTAAAACGAATGTTAAACATGACATAATGAAACACAAAATGAAGGAAATATTACTGTCCACAATTTGACAACCTATCAGCAATTGTAGAATGATTCATCGTAAATCCAGTTAAGAAATTATGTTTGAATCCTGCTTGCAGCTCTTTTATTTTCCTATTTTTAATACATTATTTGTGCAAGAACTGATCACTATTTAAACAAGGGCAAAAACTATAGATTTTCAACAACATCGTCGTATATGTCCAATTAGGCCCTATTGACGCCAATCTTTATCGAAGGATATCAAATAAAACTCGGTGTCAAAATTCGTAGTATGATTGAATTTATGTAGAAGCACCAAGGTTCTCAAATAGCAAAAGTACAAACTTAAAGAATAACACAAATAAAAAGTGTCGTGCATCATTTTTGCAGCTAAGCAAACATATGTTTCAAAGCAGATCCATATTGCAATTCGAATGGTGAAAGGAAGCACCTTATCAGGAAAGTGAAAATCGTACAGATAGAGGCAAAGAAGAGAGGGAAAAGAAAATTCGGGGAAAGTTTAGCCACACGCGAAAATTTAGTCTTATTGATCGAGCTTAATTTTTGAAGTAGTGACTTTTCCCAACTGAAACTGAAGCATGCAATAAAATTCAAATTCTGCTTTTCGCTTTTCAGAGTGGCAGCACAACTTGGCCAACAACTACCAAAAACACATACTTTGGTGGAAAGCAACAAAATTTGGTCACATTGCTTGAAGGTCTGATAAAGTATTAAAAACTTGAAGTATTTAAAGTATTCTACGCTAACTTCATAAAATAACTGCGGTTTGACCTAAAGACAAAAACAAAACGATGATTTTAAACGAACTTTTTTAAAGTTACTTAGACGTCTGATAAACAAGGTTTGATTTTCAAGCAGCTATAGCAAGTAGTAGGAGAAATAATCAAATAATCAAATAATCTAACAAAGTAAGGTAAGAATTTGGAATACATTGCTTGTTGAGTATACGTGATAGAAAGAGCGAAATGATACCTACCTGTCTTGAATGCAATATCAAAATCAGGAAGCATACACCAAGAACCACAGAAAGGAATACCCCTTTTCCAGCTATGGTTTTATCACTAGCAAAGAAACAAACAACAAAGATTGTATCACAGGAACATTTGATTTTTGGATAGTAGAATATTGTCGTGATTGTTCTAAATGTTATTATCACAATAAGAATGGGATACAAATGCATGTGAATGCGTCGAGGATGGAGATAGCAGAGCAAAAGTAGCAATTGGTACAGGCCCCCTAAGCCCTCCAAATTCTACACCCCTGGTCAATACGCATGCTAATTCCTCACGAGAATAAATCTAAAACGTCTCATATGAATCATTGGTTCGGTTTTTTAAGAAACGATATATACAAATTAAAGGTGAAGAAATTCATTCAAACAGCTGAAGCTTACCCACTGGTATTACAGATCAAACTCCGGGTTTGAAATATAAGAGGGTGTTCCCCCTTGTTAAGAACTCCATTCTAAAGCTTATCCTAGAAATTACAGGCACGTCAAACTTATCTCTGTTCAAATTATTTGTTGATGCATTGAAATTTGATGAAATTTGTGTAAAGGATGTCAAAGCGATTAAATTTGTAGACACGACGTGAAACGGCAGTACCTACATACCCGTGGTAGATAACCGCGTCGTAATATTCAAATTCATCCCCGACGATAAGATGGAAGCTCAGAATATAAACAGCGACACAGACTGTCATGAGAAATCCTTTGAGCAGAAAGCTGAGCTGGATCATCGCTGATACTGTGATCAGTATGAGCACTGCATTGTAACTGAAGTACTGCGAAAAAGCATGCACCAGATTAATAGGACTGTAATAGGTGTATCAATGGCTGGCATATATCGATCAGATATGCAAAGATACGTAATTTTGCTAAGGGTTCGAAAAAGCACTCATTACAAGATTCGTGAAATTCGTGACACAAACCTTCAGGAAATGTCATTGTAGGGTTAGAAATTTCATTTGCATTTCAGTACACTACGAAATTCATGATTGACTTGAATATTAACAAATCATTATTCATAACAAATCTTTATTTTGGTTATACATAAGCATACAAATTTGCAAACTCGTTATTCCACAATTATAATGCTTAAGTTAAAAGGACCATCGACAAACACCCGAAAGAGCGAAAACAGGACTATTATCTTAAATGTCGAGTAAAGTTAAAGCCAATCAACTTAAGTGGATTCAGCCATCTGTCAATCAACGATTGACCAATCAGTGAGCTTGATGCCGCTCACATTGTTATTGATTGGCTTACCTTGATTTCATGTCACATGTGAACAGATACGACCACACCATAGAAGAGAAAAGGCTTCACAAGAGATGTGACTCATCTTTATATAACAAAATAAAATACATATAAAGATTCTAATAATAATACACAAAAACTTTAATGGTAACTGATATTTTGCAGCATTAAAAATACTTACTGGAATGTATTCGCATTCACTGGATCTTGGTATCAAGATAGTTGTGTTAAGTGTCGAAATATTCTTACTTCCAGAATCGCAATATCTCTGAAAGACAACATAATATAACGTGTAGGCTTCACCTGTTTCACGTCAACCTGACATTTCGTTCTATATAGATAACTTTCAGAACTAAAAAAGGAAACTTTTACAAAACAAATTTAGTGTTTGGAAGCCATCTTTGAAGGTGAGAATTTATTGCGGTCATGTAGCATCAACAAGCCTAGGGAACCACGTTGTTATCCCATTAGCTCAGTGGTTCGGTGTAAACTGTTCGGCAAAAACAGTGAACGATAAAAACAGTTCAAGTCGAGTGAATGAGAATTCGAGCTATCTATTTAGAGGCAGCCTCGGTTTCAAGTTATCGAGACTTTACTTGGTAACTTTATTTTGTTCTTAGAGACTCTAGGATTAAATTGGTTGCTACCATACAGAAAGGTACAGTTGAAAGAGCTATTGCAGAGAGCCAAATGAAGAGATGTGGGAACCTATTAGCAGGAATTCAACAGCCGGTATGAGAGACATATGCTCAAAACCAATGCAGATGGTTATCAGGGTACCTAAGTGCTAGCACATAGACTGCTATGAGTAGTGATTCTTTCTTTATTCAGCATAATCATCATATCCTACTTTCATCACAACTCATCTATGACAACCACTATTTATTCACAGTAGAGATGGGCTTTCTCGCTTCCAGCTCTAAATAAGGAGACACATTATTTCTCATTAAAACTACATGTCTTGCTGAAAAATTAATTCTGTCTTATTTCAGACACCAGCGCCAAAATCTTAGTGGGATGCTGCGAATCTTTTTTAGGCCACCAAATTGAGCTAAAATGCCAGCTTTCGACATTAAAAATTTAAATGTTTGAAACTTATTTAGTATCTGGTCAATGGGAACTTTCAAAGAGACGTGTAGTTTTGCAAAATTGAAAGCGACTGGGATTTTAGCAAAAAATAGCTGCATTTAAAAATTAATTGACTTAAACCTACCATATCCGTCACTTCAGCAGATATTACAAGGAAAACACAAATGCAGGCAATGAGGTTTCGGACGGGGGTCGAGTAATGCATTGTCTTTGAGACGGAAATCACAAACGATGGCAGCTATGGGAAAAGATGATTGGATTGAATCTATTTTGAAATATGAATCACTAAGCTAAAGAATTTCTACGGAGCAATACAATTTAGAGATTCTTAAAATAAAAAGTTTATTTGTTTGTAAGGAAAACAAGTCTTTGTGTGATAAAAATATAGTTCAAAGCTAAATACACCTGAAAGCAATCATTAACACTCAATAATACAAAAGGAACAAACCGAAGCATGCACAAATCTGAGCTTTAAAAGAAAACAACATAAATTTGATAAAGAAGTAAAAAAATTAGAATTAAATAATTGTGGAACTAGAGTGCCTGGCTCAAATATGACTACCAATTGAAATGCAGAAGAACATTTTACCTTGTTACCGAATCTCTCGGCCGATATCAACAGTATGAACACGGATATTAACAGAAAAGATATTCCAGACGAAAGATAGTTAGACAAGGATCTGAAATAAAAAGAGGAATTTTCAGAGTCTCCTTTGAAAACTGGGTTTATAATAAAAACTAAAGGTTATAATAGGTTATAAATGTTAAATTGTTTATATACGGAATGTGCTGTCACAGCAAGGGTCTGAAAGCCAAGGGCTCTTATGCCAAGTGAAAGTGTGGGGGCAAAGAGCAAATAAAGGACTCACAACAGAAGAACCACCATATTCACTGCCAAAATAAGGGACGAGAGCCCCCCTCCCAGCTTCATTTTGTAGAAGGTCCTGAGGCCATGAACTTATTGCCTATTGTAGCAATTGTATTGCTCAAAGTTATCAAATACAGCTCTTAAGTGCTACAGTTGAAAACATGACTGAAAATCAGTTTCACATTAATATTGCGATCAAGACCCAAATGTTACTAAACTCTCTAATACCACTGAAAACTAATTAAAAATAAAATAAGCTAGATACTGGACTGTTGAACGCCTGAAAAAGGTAATCCATTGAAACTTTAGAAAAACTTACTGTGGGAAAACAATCAGCTCCACAAAAAACGAAGCAAGAATTACAATCAGTGTGCAAGATACAGCAAGGACGCAGTAGCTCCTGCTCTGTGAAGAGTACTAGAATGAAAATAAGTATAAATTTTAAAACAATATGATATTAACATTAGAAGTATTATATTGCTAAAAATCAAACGATTGAAACCAAATATTAATTGAACTAGGAAATATCGACCATGAAAGCAGTATCGAAAAAGCTTACCATTTGCTCCAAGTTCTTGTCTTTGAATTTCAAAGTATAATGATTCACTATGGTTTCAAACCTATGAAAGATCGAAAAAACTATTTATGTGGAAGCCTTTGTGTGATATGTAACATCCATAAAGGGCAAACAACATAAGCATTCTATTACAAAACATAGCCGACGGAGCAGTGGAGGAGATGGGCGCTCCCAACAGACAGCCCATGCTTCATGAAATTTTTCTAAATCAAATGAGAAATTCAAGATAGCGATCTCTTTAAAATAGGGAACTGTGGTGTTGAATCTTCAGCGTTAATGAATAAATAACACGTCTTCTTCCAATTTGTGTGCCATTTTTGCCATTAATGACACACCCGCCAATCCTACCCCGCCAAAGAGAAGGCCCTGATGCTAATAAAGGTCCATCGCCATCATGCGAGAATTGCATCAAAATATCCATTTTCACTTATTACTTTATGACTATCTGATGGATCTGAACGGCTTTATAGAAAACTTTGCCGATTAACAACAGTTTAAAAAGCTCAATTGTTAAAGGAACTTTAAGTAGCTTTACGTTGCCGTCTGCATACGCAACAAAGATGATCGGTGGAAATCGGCTACAGCCGCCATTTTAATAACCGGATGAAATGGCTCTTTGAGGCAAAAATAGTCACGAAGTGTGAGTAATAAAAAACAAAAGGCTTTACTGGGTCTGTTTGTGTTCCAGAGCTTCAGCCAAAATCCCATTTAACTCTTCTTCGTCCCTGAAAAGGATGTTACGAATAATCAGTTTTAGTCCAACTAGATAAGCTGCTTCAATTTCGCTGCTGAAATTAGAATACGTTAAAATAATATCTGTTATAAACAATCAAGCACAAACTAGAAGGCAGGTAACATCAACAGGGAAGCAATCGTGTCTCTTTTTAATACATTTATAAAACCACCTCTTAAAAGGCATCTCTGATTTTTTAGGCTACAGTGATGATTGGATAGACATTTTTACACAGATTTCGACTTACTGATTTCGTCTTCTCCCCATCAGCGGACCCGCAACAGTCGTCTGCAAAAAAAAACACCAGCAAACTCAATTTCGTATTAAGGGGACGTAAATTGACACCTGAAGCTTATAAGTTCCATTAATAAGGCCTGGAGAAATTATTCAAACCCTGAAGATAAAGAGGATGGGGCTTAATCGATAAAAGAAGTTACTCAAAACTTGAAACCTTTTTTGGGGGTGGGTTGGCGTTTTTCAACATGCAGAATATATCTAAATAACGAGAATTCTTACCTAAAAAACTTAATAAAAGAGTACTGCACAAACAAGCTCTTAAGCAAATTGCTTCAAACTACACATATAGGTACCCCAATGCAAAATACTGCCAAAAGTTATAAATTAGTTGCTTTTTTCAAAATCTAACATCATAGTAGGGGGAATTGCTCAAATTAAAGAAGAGGGCTTAATCCAATTTAATACGGTTATAATGATCAGATGTTTAGCTATGAAGAGTAGGGAAGAAAATATATCTCGCAATAACTGAGCTAAATAGTTATAAAATCTCTAGAGAAGGTAAGGAGTAGCAGTGGGGGCTGAGAATGCCACACAATAATTACTGAAAAACTCTGGCACAAGGTCATTTGATCTTGTTTTTTAAGCAAGCTGAAAGATTTTTAACAAACAATTTACAAACAACTGATTCTAGAACAAGAATCTTGGCTTGCTGGTGAAAAATTGATCCTAGGATTTACCTCGTCAGCTCCAATAATGGTCTCAGACATCTCTCGACTCTGGCTTTCCCCTGACTTTCGTCGCCTTACAGCAGATGAAATCCTTGCCACGTTTGCAATTCTACTGAATTTTCTAGCAGGCTTCTCTATTTCCTTTTTTGAAAGCTGAACTTCTTGCAAATCCTGTATATAACAGAATCGATCACGTGAAGAATTCCACAAAATATGCAAAAGTTTGATAAAGAGGCTTTCGTAATTTAAAAGGCCTGTTGACTGGTATAAAAGATGGAATAGATAACAACCCCCGAGGTATCATCCTGGAGGACATTCATCAGACCTTTTAAAGCATTAAACAGATCTTTATAAATCTTTCAATCTGGATACAAGATATGGTTATCACAAAACATCAATCTGAAAAGAAACTTCTCAAACCATAGAAACCGTTGCACAGATTTACGTATATCTTGAAATTCAGATTCGATATAAAATGATTACAAAACATCAGCCTGAATGGACAGTTATCAATGTCATGTTTCTGGCTTCGTTAAATGGAATAACAATAAATGCTGTAAGGAATATATTATGAATTCATCGTTGAAAATACAAAATGATACAAGGTTAGTGTAAAAGAATACCGTTGAACTGGGCTCCTCCTTTTTCTTTGAAGAAACTAAATATGTTTGAATGTTATTGTCTTTGATGTATTCACTCCTTTTTTCACCCTCTCCATTTTCAACCTCATAAACGTCCTGGATCAGCTCAAACGTTGTTGCTGTGATATGCACACGCCTGAAATACAGAAAATGATTAAGACTTGTGTTACAATGAGGCTGTTTATTACCAACTGGCCTAATCCTCCGAATATATCGTTGCTGTAACATCTTTTAGAATGCAAAATGCGGAGTTAAATTGTGAATTGACATGCTTGGCAAAATCAAGTTCATTAGATTTTGACTGATATTTGTTATTTGTTTTTGGACGTTCTCAGTTATAATGGCCCTAAACATTTGAGTAAATTTGGTTATCAAGTCAAACTCAATATTCACAAAAGTAAAGCAAAAGTAGTAAAGCTTTCTGGGTATAGAAAAGTGCTACCATAATGGGCCGGCCTAAATTGCCCTGAATTTAGGAGACTTCATTTCAGAGACGAATTAAACAAGCACTGACTTTGAAGACAATTAAAATTAAAATGACTACAGGGTAAATGAAATGCTAAATTATATTGGCAGTTTTGAAGAACAGAACCCTGGACTAAAACGCTTTGGTTACCCTGGGATGCCTGACGATTCCATCTTGTTTGCTAGGGTGACGTCATTGGACCAGACATCGAACTGCCATTTTTGTTGGCCTAAAATACCAGCTAAAACATTTCCTGAATGGATGCCAACACGCATGTCCAATACGCTAACTTTAGTTTGCTCACGAACTTTTCTGGAAAGAAAAATTATCAAATTTCATAAACTGCATTTTGTAAATCAATTTTTAGAAGAACAGAAATAAAATCGTGGTATTACTCTATAAAGAGCACAAAGATAAAAAATTGATTAATCGATGTCTATCGGATAAAACAATGGAAAAAGGGCACGAAGTTCAAAATATTTAGGCTTTTGCCTGGAAACTTCAGGTTCCATAACAAGCCTCTGTTGAAGCTATCTTGAAATTGGTTATGGGGTCAATTTATTAAGTCTCTGGCAACGTACTTGATATGCTCTACCATGTCCAGGCCCATTTCAACAGAATCGACAGCATGTGCCTTAGCGTCTTCTTCTTTATCGTTTAAACCACTTATGCAATAATAGCAATCTCCTAAAATCTTTATTCGATCACAGTTGTTTTTCTACAAAAGGAAAACTAACTTTAAAATTCACTCATTCGACATGTCAAGAAACGGTATGTAGGTAAAAATCTCATAACTAATAAGACATAAAGCTTAAGAAAATTTTCTTAATGTCAAACCCGTACCTGTGACTCGTTAGGACATAGAAGAAGATACACAAGGAACTTAAGGTGGATAATGGATCTATCTTATCCACATAAGAAACAGATTTAACAGTCTTTACAGATGCTATCGAAATATTCAAGATTTATGATAATAAATTTATTCAGATATGTATATTCTAGGGTTGTAGAATTATTGAAACGATGCCAAAAATGGCGGCTCACAATAGCCAAGGGCCTAAGTCGAAAGATTTTCAAAAAGATTACGGGATTAAGAAGCTTGGTGACGATACCATGAAGCTGGAGAATCTATCCATGACAGACAAAGCATTTGCGCATGCTCACTGCAAGGCAACTGAAGCGGAGCAAAGGGACGACAAACCTCGAAAAAGTGACTTGATAAATTGTAAATGAGATTGTTGATATACTCTGACTCAATAAAAAACCTTAGATAAACAATCGCCAACGTACAAAGCTTTGGAAAGCCAAGCGAGAATTCAAGCTCCTTTTAAAAAGAAGCAAATGTTTTTCAACGCACGCATATGTTTGTATACTGCAACTGGATATAGATCCACTACAGGCGGACACCTCTTGACGGGGGGAGCAGTTTCTAACTAAATAACATCGGAAAAAAGAACGTGACTTTCTTTATGAAGTTGTTGTAATTGCTTACACGTGAAATTGCTCGAATAAATTAACTTCACGTGTGCCAAGTTAGTTCTCATGACCACAAATGTTACGAAAAGAGGTTCTTGTAACATTCAATTACAAAAAGGCAGAGTATACATTTTCTGGCATTTTTTGCCGTTAATATTTACAATGGCTGTTTCTTATTCCCACAAGAATAATTATTTTAAAGCAACTAACCTTGGCCAGCTTGTCGAAATTTGCAAATAGCTCGTTCAACATAATAATTAGCTCTTCGGCCGGAACAGTTGAGGAGTAGCTTGTAAATCCAACAATATCAGCAAACAAAATGCTATAATAAAGAAAAGACAATTTTAATATTTCAATGAAAGGAGATCAAAGACAATCGAAAGATACAAGATCAATCAGTTACTTTTTCTGAAGACATTTGCTGTGAATAAAAATCAGAAAATTGTTCACACGCAAGGTGAGTCAAAACGATCTTTTTGAGGCAGGTTGTGCTGCACAAGAGTAGCTTGAAAATAAAAATTTTAATTAAAAAAATCATAGAATATTCTACTATATCCACGAATTCCCACTACTACATCCAACACCTCCCAATATTTTGTAAACATTCTTTTTCTGAAATGCTGAAGGCTGAAGGCCCCGAGCCCCCTGAAATTCCCCACGACCTCCACATGTCCTGTCGCCTATGCGGTTCCTGCACCATCAAACCGCTTGAACATCAAACCGCTTGAACAGACAACAAATGATCTGTAAGGTTTCGAAACCTTGGAACCCTGTGTAAACTGTCAGAAAATCTCAACAATAAATGCAAATAGATGTGCACCTGCAGTACTCGTGCTTGTCGATGTATATTTCGCGGAACCCAGAAGCATCTTCCAGCAGTCTTCCATCGTGCTTCATGTCTTTGATGATTTTGCTTGCGAGATGTGCTGGCAGTACTGACAACAACAATCTTCGCTATAAGAGCAAAGGAAAAAGTTCCTTGTAAAAATTACATGTGTTTTTTCCGTAGAACTGAGAGGTCCGGACCTGCAGGTCCTGAAGGAATAAATTTCAAAATAGGATAGGCCTGCCAAATATTTCATTTTGCATTAGGGATAATAAAGGTAATTATCCCTTAGCAATTAAATATCTTATCATAGCCAAAGGAAGCATCACCTATATTTTATAGAAGAAACAGAGAGACCTGAGGTTCAAAAACGTCTCACTTACAAAATTACTCCAACAGAAAAGAACTAAAAAAACAACCAAACCTTCACCAATTAAACATTTCAAATTTTTATACTTTGTGTTCTATCGTCATTTGACTTGTTTTCGTTAATCTAAATCAGAGCATCACTATAGGCAAAAAGGATGAATCCCTCTCTCAAACTGTTCTCCCAATGAACTACCTGTTAATTATAAAAATTAAATGAGAAAATAACACAGATCAAGAGCGTGATTACTTGTCTCCAAGAGCTATCGTGAAATTTCGATTATAGACTGAAATCCCCTCCAAGGTAAATTTTCAATGCTTTTTGTAAATCATGATTCTGATTAAAGAGAACAGTCACGACAAGAAATACCAATCTGTGACACAATTAATTGCTTGTTGCAAATTTACCAGGCAGAAAAGGTTTCAAACTTTTTTAGAGTAGCATTTGAGCATAATCATAATGAAAAACGCCCATTTATTGGCAAGTTAAGTTGGAAAATTCTAATCGAAAGCCCCAAAAGAAGCTCTCCAAGTGTCTCCAAAAAATCTTTTAAAACATCATGTTGCTTCATTGCTGTTTAGAAAAAGGTAACAGTCTGGGGGTATACAGGACACCACACCCCCTTCCCCTCAAAACAATGTTGATTGTAGTTGTATATCCAAAAAATCTGACAGGGACCAATTGAACCAACTGAACCTCAGCAACATTGTTTGGAAGGAAAGAAGGGAATGCAGTGGAACTTTTGGAGAAGTTTAGCAGGGTCTTTTGGCAGGTGTTGTAGCTCTCTTATCCCGCTAATGAAAGTCCACTTTGTTGTAACACCTCAAGATCTACCTTGTTTTTGGTAATCAAATCCTGGATGCCACAGTGTAAAAATAGGTAGGCATACCGACCTGTTCTTTATTTTGGTGCTCCAGTGTTATCTTGACTTGCAGAGCTTCCCTCGTTTCCATGAAGGCCTTTCGCTGATTGACATCTGTTACTATGTAATCTATCAATCCAACTATATTTGCAGCAACAAATATCAGTGCATTTGCACCAAGCTGCAAGTAGAAGTTATTTGTTATTTAAAATGGCGTTCAAAAATACGAAAAAAGTTTAATACAATAGTGTAAAACATGCAGAAATATGAGAATGATGAAATGGGTTCAAGTGTGAATGGGTTCAAGAGTGTTACATATAAAAAGACTCCTATGCATTGCTTTACGGAGTGGACATCACAAATAGTATGAATAGGGGCGGCATTGCAAACAGCATACCGAGTTGGATTTCCGTGTGTTTAAAGCCCCTGCGAAGGAAGCTTGTTTACAAAACCAGTTTTGTTCTACAATAGTAAAATAAACACACGGTGTATTGACTCGATTAAAAGTTCTCCACTGTTTTCAATTCTCAAAAATTGAATTGGATGTGGTTGCCATAACAATTACATAACAAACACTGCACCTATTACAATTTAGATTGCTTGCTCATACGTTGACGGAGGTCTCAACCTGTCTCTGTCGGTACTTCGCAAAAGTCACCAAGCAGATATTTAGTTTTTGGGGGATGTGACTTGCCATCTAAGCAGAATAGGGGTACCCTTGTCCGTTACTGTTTGTTGGGTACGGGGCAACCGATTTTCGTTGAAGGCAACATATGACTACCACAGGCGGAGCAAAGGCACCTATCTACGGACTTCAAGAAGGTCCCATTAATTGGTTTATAGCAAGTTAATCATAATACGAAGATATTAAAATGATGATTCTCTTGTTAACTAGGGGAAGCTGAGTTATATGCTTCAGAAATTTTACAGTTGCTGAAAACAAGGCCAACTTGAGCTAGTCTTGTAAACATGGATATTGAAATATATTGGGGCTCCTTTTAATCGGGGGCCTTTAGTTATCGAGCCAAGGTGCCCTAAACAGCGTTCCGCCATTGGTGATCATATCAACTGCTGTTCTTTTAAAAAATAATGTCTATTTGTGATTGATGAATCTCGTGATTTTTGAGTGTGATACTTCTCCCACTATTGATTGCTTTGTTGTGGCCTTCATTCAACATTGGCGATTAGCTAGCATTGGATAAGACACGAGAAGAAGTGAAGTCGAGTTAACAGGTTTCCGTAATTTAACCTATTGTGAAATCCACGCAGTGTGCATGCTTTTAGGTAAAGAAATGTGGTATCAATTATCATAGACCTTATGATAACAAGGTCAAAAATTGAGCACGGTGGAGTCACAAAAAGACTTTAAAAGAGGAAGAAAAGCACAGTTTTCAAACAGCTTTAACAGAGGGGGCCCCGTCCCTCTTCCCCTGAGCCATTTCACCGTTATCCAGCATGCGGTATCCGTAAACAAGAATGACGAGTTAGAATTCAAAATGATTAGGAGGTTTACAGGACCTGATTTGAGAGCACGATTTCTTCATTCACTGTGCGTTACGGAGGTCGTTACTAAAATAATGTATACCATTTCAATAATTCATAACGCGAAGAAATGCCACCTGTCATTATATTTGAAAGTTGGTTTCATATCGTAGCCAGGGGGATTAATCAGAGACTTTTCAATGTAATTTGAAGTTTCATTGTTCTGAATAGTTGTAAATAAGGACAAATTTGCCCCAATCTACGCCACAGGGCATCAAAGAATGTCCGTACCAGGCCGTTGTTTTGACGAAACCACAAAGCTGGGTAGGGACCAGAGATTTACATATGATAGAGACCCATTCCGACTGCTTGTTGGAAATAACAACAATCAGTGCCATGTGGCTTCTGTCTATTTTACACGAATGAGAAAAAGGTTTGAGGGCACTATTTCCCGTCAGTCAACCATTCAGAATTAGCCGATTGGATACGTAACAATAGGTCTGTTGTACCGTCAAACCAATGGGAAATTTAAATAGCCAGTGAAATGCGTCGGGACACAGTCCCTTTAAAACTTCCTGGATTCAATGATGCACCCTTCAGGAGTGAAGACTTCACGAGGAGCATCAACCCTTTAAAATACAACGTATCCTTCCCAGGCTGACAGCCACCCCACCTCTGATCTGGCCCGATCGTACCACAAGAACCAATCCAAAGTTTCTTGGAAGCTGGTAAAATCTTAGAGAAGCTCTTTTGACTTGGTGCATCAAGCAATAAGATATGGGAACAAGTCGCCAGGAAGTCGCCAGTGAAAGACTGCTCTTTTCGAGAAGCACAAAGCGATTTCCATACACTTTTGTCAGAAAAGGTCTGCTGGATCTGTTCTTCTCTGAAGTAGTTCAGTCAATAATAATTGATTCTCCTCAAAGGAATCCCCTTCATATTCACCCACCTTGGAAAGATCTTCTGGTTCTGAAAGCAACTTTATTCGTAATGCATCTGGCCTACCTACATCTTATTTAATAAATTAATTTTTTTTCACGTTTCTTACGAGAAATATCTTCCTGAAGGAATATTTATGAATTTTTTTCCTGGTATCAATTTTCACAGAAGACTGCATGTTTCGGCAAGCCTAAAGAATGTTCTGTCAGATCTTGCTTCGCTCCTTGTTCCTTTCTTTCCCTATTTCTTGGAAACAAAGTCTTTTACTTAGCATAAACCTTTCACAATAAGATATATTCTTCATGAGTCAATAGAATTCAAACAAAACAATGCTATTTTTTAATGCCTCCTCACAGCTGATGATAATATATCTCATACTGCAGAAGAAATATGGAGCATCTTCTAGAGACTACCAGAGACTTTTCTAAAGGTATTTTTCTAAAAACATTGTGGTAGTTTTATGTTAAGTCCTCCGTATCATTGTGCCTAGTTTTCTTGTCTGTATTGGACAAAGATTCGGTACTGTAAACATTCAGGCCATGCAGCTGCCCCGATCCATTTCGATTTCAAATTCAGGTTAGTTTTTCACACAGATTTTCAAAAAATATTTGCAAGAAATTTTTATCAGTCCAGCAATTATGGATGCTTTGGTAAGTTCACAGTGCACTTTTCATTAGACTGAAATCAGTATGAGCATTTCCAAAGGATTATATTGCAGCTGTTATTTTCGACAGTCGAGAAACGCTGAGGATAAATGACTTAGCAAGCAGATTTTCAAGGCTTGAAACTCAAAACTGAGTTTTGATCCTTTGAAAAATCAGTGATTTAAATGCTAATTTTAAAAAGGCTTTCTCGCGGCATAATGATTGTGCATCAAATCAGGTGCCGTTCAAGTCAAACTTTTCAAGTGCGCGAGTCCTCTGAATAAACGCTTCGGAACACACACGGAGCTCTCTCAGTCCCATGAATCGAGCTTTTTGATGAAAATAATCAGAAAACAGGGATTTGAGAAACCCGTCGATTTTGATTGAATATAAGTTAGCAGGCATATGGTCACGTGCCTCATAAATATTCCATTCCTTAAAGCCAAAGAAATTACACAATAAATGATTTCTCCCAGTAAAAAACCGGATATATTCGGTTTATTGATGGACTTTATTCACTGATATTGCAAAGGAACATATTGCTAAAAAGTGGTACTAAGTAACCTCGTTCCCATTTTAAAGAATACCGAAGAAATGAACATGACCGTTTGTTCCTATTGAGTGAAGTGTTATCTGTGGTTTTGAGACTGATAAAAACCCCTATAATTAGAGATTAGAGTTATAAAGTGTAAAAAATTCACTGAAAACATTTCCAGACCATGGGTAAAGGGAGTAAAAATAAAATTTACGTACCAGATCTTTTAAGTATTCTCTGTTCCGAGAGGCCAGTGCTCCAGTAAAAGTAATGTGGATTACGGTTACCAAAAGGCCAATAGCAACACAGGAATATAACCGAAACGGTAGCAGCGAATAGGTCAGGTAGACGAAAAAGACGAACATGCCCACAGAATCCAACGGGGTAAGTGGCGAATAATTTAAACAGAGATCGAGAATCAATTGAAGGAGCATGGAAATCCAGGCCAAACGAGGGAGAACGGGGTTCGGGCCACATTTTGGAGAACAAACAAAGAGGGCAATTAACAAGCAGTCAAATGCCAAGGCTGTGCATGATATTACAATCCTTTTTGTTTGCAGGTTGCTGTTCCAAGTAAAATGTACACTGTACAAAATGATCAATCCAATATTCACCACAATCGAAGTAAGAACAAGAAATATTATTGAAAGGCGTTTTTGTTTCGTGAAATAACGACGGTATATTCGCTCCAAGGCTGGGCTATCGAATTCTGGGTTTAAAATCCGCTGTAAGAAGTCAACAAGGCCCGTAGTCGGTTCCGGGCTCGGGTATCTCGTCTCTTTTCGTAAAATCGACTTTGGATGGGATGTGACCCCATTTTTATGCTCTCCTCCCGCTGGATCTTTACTTGACTGATCTGTGTCAGGGAGGACCGCGATTTTCTGGACATTGATTGTCGTATCGACCGATTTAACACCATTCGAATTGGTTATGGTCTGGCCCTGGTTTGGGCTGACACGAGCGCTTCGCATCCCACTCTCTTTGCTCGACTCCTTCATGTGTTTTTTATCAAAAATTGCCTTTTGTTGTCGCTTTCTTGGGACGATGAAGTGCTTCTTTCAAAATATCACGAAAAGTGCTGTAAGCCTGAATTTAGTCGCATTATCGATATAATAAGGTAGCCATGAAGCCCGTTTAGTAGCTCAACGATTGCTGTAGTCATCGTCGCTCTGCCACCAATACAAATCGAAGGCTTTTCATCAACGCATGAGGCCAGTCACATAACGAAGCAAGAAGTACAATTCCATGTCTTCTACGAATAAAAGTATAAGTCAATTTTAAAAGCTAGTCACCATAGCAAATTTCAATTCGCAAGGAATGGGCGAGCAGGTGTATAGGTTCATAGATACAACGTACGTCTCATTAAAACCGGGGGGACTCACCTTTCAACATCATAAAATCCAATGATGATTTTATGAGAGTCGAGCGAGAACTCTGATCAGCTAACATGTGATTCCTAGGCCGTTAGCCAAGATGTGGTTTAAGGTAAAAACGAGAGAAAGCGGAATTTAATCGTTCAGCTAAAAGCAGTAGGCCGATTTGCCCTAATTATAACTCGTTATCAGGTTAAGTAAGCGAAGCGAAATAACAAGAAAGGCCTCACATGCGTAGGTCTGTCCAGAATTATCAGCTTGCAATACCATCAGATCATGTCTGTGTACGAAAACATGTCGACTTGGAAGCAGGCCTGAAACCATGTCCTCCGAACAGTTTGAAAAATTTGTTTTGGAAACACATCCAGCTAATAACCGCTTTTAGCGATGGCTTTGTTTTGCTACACTCCGCAGACAAACTGGGCCGCAGAGGTGTAACACATTGAAATCGCGATTCATTACATTGGCACGAAACAATTCGCGAACAGTGACAGCTATTGAAATCAAAAGCTTTATAAATCATTGTAAGAATCATGAACACCTGGAATACGGGCATTAGGAACTTGGAAACTCAACGTGTGCGAAGGAATATAGAGTAAGGGCAAGGGAGCAGGCTTGAGTAGAAGGGCATTTGAAAAATAATTCCCAGCTACCAGCAATTTCTTCGTAACTGTCCTTTTGTTTCGATCTTCTGTAGGTATCTTGAAAGTCGGCTAAATTTTGGCATAAGAAATTTCTTTACAAACTTTGAAAAATATCGTCATGAATAAGACAGTACAGTAAGAATTTCATAAGAATCTTTCGTACAAACGACCGATGATAAGGGAACTTCTATGAAAAGGGAACTTTGACCCCCTTGCCCCTCCTATCAAAATGCAAAAGGGGCGGTTGACCCCCGCACACACCCCCCCCTCTTCGACATCCTTGAGTGGCCTTTAAAATGAATATGACTAATGAAACAAAATGACTCTGAAAAAGGATTTTTGCATGCTTAATTGCTTCAATGCAAATAAATTATTTGATCTTCAATCTGAGAATCTTACCGAAAATTCAGCAGAAAGATCACAGGGCCTAAGAACAAACACAACCCGTATTATGTTACAAAGAATATCGTCATTTTACAAAGCCAGATAAAACAGAGCTGTACAAGGAACAAAAGATGCCACAACTAAATCATCCCGCACTCAAGCAGTCCATACTAGAATCCAGAAATCCACCGCTCCGCAAACTTTTTCAAATCTGCTGATGCGGTCAATTTTAGCCAAAAATCCGTGTTCCAAATTGTTGATATATATTACTGACCAGAAAACCAAGATATTCCACGTCCCTTTTTACAAGACAACAGATGAAAAATTCCGCTAATCCGAAAAAGTTATAAAATTCTATCCGCGAAAATTTTCTTTAATTTCCTTTGTTCTATAAAGCCTTATGACCCCCACCTTCATAATTTATTTGACAAAGGGGAGCAACAAAAAGGTGCAGCGAAACTTTGTTTGACAACGGAAAAGGAAGTTCGTTCCCCGTTCTCTTTTAAACTAAAGTATAAAGGCCTTCCTACCACTTCCTTGAAGCTTGATGCGTATATTCTTGCTTAAGCCTCGAACAATCCAACTAGGTCGATTAGTGGGTCCAGAACTAAGCTTGAGGGGTGCATGGCAGGGTTGCCAGATAGGATTTACCAAAGAAAGCCAGACGGGTAGACAAGTCAGGCCAAAATGCTCGTAAAGAGGCCAAATCCAAGAAAATTCACAAAAATACATTGCGCAGGAGCTGTTTGAATTTCTACGCAGAATCTTTTTTTATGTGACCAATTGGTGATGATATTTTACATTTGGGCGTGGTAAACTACTAATTACTCCATTAATCGATGTAGTTTTTACTCTTTCAGTTTAGAATTTGTGCTGAAAAGGCCAAAAAAGCCAAATTTAAGTATTGGGCCAAAAAAAATTTCCAGGCAATTTAATTATGAAAAAGGCCAATATTGGAAATATTTGGCCTGAAAAAGGCCAATCTGGCAACCCGGGTGCATGGGGCAATTCCCTGAATGCTTTAGGAATACGGGATGTACCTAAACCTGTGGAGTTTTTAATCCAACAAAATTTGGTCTCAGGTAACTAGATTCAATCCTTGGACAATCAGTTGAGTCTGCACGCAGGATGACAATTTAACCTTTATCTAAAGACAAGTGAAACTGGGCAAAATGCAGATTAGACTTGGGTGCGCATCAATTTGCCACAATTGGGGCTTGAGGGGTAACAGGAACCTTCCTTACAATGGTAGCTCCTCCAGTTTAGGATCGTTAATGGAAGGGAAGAAAGCAGTTTTGTGGGCTTATATGTAGAGTCAATGAAGAAAACAAAATATTAGGGCAATAGACCCCATCCTTTTTAGTCCAATTTTCTTGCAAAAGTTCAGTAAGAAAACCACGAAGATAGCTGGGGGATTCACGAACTTTGTCCTACAACTCGCCTTTGCTTCTCGGAGCTTGACAACTTGGGGAATGGTTTACCCTCTTCATGCTTTAAAGCCTGTCTTAAAAAAACTAAAACCAGAAAACTTGACATCCACTCCTTCTCTTCTTGGCCTTTTTAGAGTTTCGTTCCCCTAACATAATCAACGTTTTTGTTTCCGACTCGTTTCTTCAATCATTCGGTGTGGGTCACACTCCCTAAACCCTTACAATAGGCACGCCTTGCAAGATTCGGAGGATCACTTCACTGATTAGTCTTTTCTTTGCTGACCGACATAGAAAAATAAGAAGTATCTGCAAATATGGTTGGACAGTTGATGAAAAATATTATCAAAAAGTTTCTTGTGAATTGCGCAGTATAACACCCACATTAGGGGGGGGTGTTGTTTATAGCTTTTTGGGGCGCTACAAAACATGCAAACTTATCGAGGGGAGGGGGAAACTTACAATCAGATACAGAAGGTATAGGTTCAGGGAAAATACACCCTCATTACTTTAAATCATCGACGGCGGTAAAGAACATTTTTGAGCTTTCAGCAAAGAAGTCGCCAATTTAAAATTTTTTCTCATAAATAAGAGATGCTTGGTACACTAGTACAGGGGAGAGGTAAAGAGAAGTCAAACCTGAAAAAATCAGCCTGTACGAGAGAGAGAAGAGTAAACAATCAGGAATGTTGGCATACGCTCTTGATGGATGCCAGTTTTACAAAGCCTCAAATCTTTGCGAACCGCAAAATCATCATTTACCGGAGTCTTGCATGACCCCCTTTTTACACTGAAATCATCAAATGAGTAGCCATGGTGACAAGTAACTATTTTCTGTGTGAAAAACTCGTTGAGAGCATTAAGAAACTTTCAAAACAATTAGCAAGTGAAAGAGTGAATCAAAAGGTGTGAGGGTTTCCACAGAATGATTATTTTAATTACCTATCTCCAATGGCTAGGCCATGGGTTAGGTTATTCCCTAAAGGTGGATTTCCACTTCACGGTATGGGCGGAAAGCGAAAAACAGTAAACGGTAAACAGTTTGGAAAGTTTCCACCCATTAATTTCCACTTGGCTTCCTTTCCTTTTTCCACTTCCATTTCGTGCAATGAAACATGCCCGAGGAGGGGGAATGAAGGCATATTTATGCTAAACAACTTTATGATGCTTTTTCTTTTGAAAGAAGATTGAAAAGTTAACAGAGAAAGAAATGCGAGAAGAGCATAAAAGAGTGAAACAGTTTCAAGAAAAAAGCAAAAGGAAAGTTCCATCCAGGGAACTATGAAATTACAAGTGTTGCTATGAAAAATACAAGAGGGGCCTTCTCGAAGAATTTCTAAAAAAGGATTGCATAAAGTAGAAAAGGGCTCATTTACAAAGGGAGGCTCTACAATTCTGCCTGCTTCCACCGATGATTGGTAGAACTACTTCAAGTATTTCAGAATGATTGTGACTCAGTTCGAAGCACAGCTTGTTCGATTTCTAATTCGCAAGCAAAAATTAATGCCATTTGAAACTTTAAATGTCACAAGGCAAGTACCTCGAAGTAGCATGCATTGCAGGAATATGGCTTACGAAGTAGCTTTACTTGAACCAATCAACGTTCAACTAGCTTTGTCTAAACCAATCAACGAATAAGTAGATTTGTCTAACCAATCAAATAACAGGCAACTGGATTCATGTCAGCATTTCATCAGCAGAATTGGTCTGCAACTGCAATGTATACAGGCAATAGTAAATAACAATTCGTATTGCTGTAAACTAAAATAACAATTCTACAAATGCACATAGTGATAATTAAACCAGTGGTAAAATACGAGACCAACCTATCATCGTTAAAAAAATGCTCATGCAATGAGAGGTGTATGTAACAGCAGCACCACGGCAGGCTTTCAATAGCACGTTCTTAATTACTACAAGGAAATGATGTACCAAAGAGGCTCCTGTATTTGAGAAATTTACTTTTTGTGTAAAAATAATTGGCTTCAGAAACATCCGGTATGAGAAACATTCGATATCAGCAAATACACGTTAGTCAAGTATTGTTCATTTAGGCACTAGCGAAAACAGAAATCAATTTTGTGGATTCAGCGAAATGTCATAGGGAATGCTAAAAAGGCGTAAGATGTTAGGTGTTGCAGCTTATTGAATTTAAAGTAGAAATCTTTGTTTAAGCAGCTGTTTTAAGGATTGTAAGAAGAACGATTTTTAATACTAAATAAATTGAGGAGCCATGCTCCTTTGGAAATTTAGCAGAATCTTTACGTTACCAAAGCAAGAAAGATCTAGAAATATCTAGTACTTTGAAATAGGGCTGATTAAAAACAAAACTAAAATGATAAATACATCTATTTGGGAGAGAACGCCTATAAACAATATGCTATAGTCAACAATTTCATGGACGATCTTCCTTAAAATGGGTTATGTAAGAGAGAATAAGACAATGAAAGCAGAACAACTAGAAAGTAATAACAATTTTTCATTGCAAAGACGCTAATGGTGGAAATGCTGTGTACAAAGGGAAAAAGCCTCAGAGAAAACTTGCAGATAAACACAGTTCTATTTTTGGCAGCATTGGCAGGTGGCTCATTTGTGCATCAGCAAATAGTTGAGTGCGCTATATTAAAATATTCTTAACATAACAGCCTGCCATTCGAAGCAAGATTAATTCAAAAAGTTCAATTAAGCCCTCAGCTTGCCAACGGGTATTTTCATGCTAAACAAAGTGAAAACCAACCAAGCCGTTCTTTTGTTGCTATGTCTGAAACGGTATTGGCAACTGCAAAAGAAACTTGGATGTATTTTGTGAGTAAGAGTTTATTAAAAGTTATAGCAACAGACATCTGGGGGGGGGGGTGGCAACAGTTGGATCCTCTATTATAGTATTATAGAGAAAATGGGTTTGTATATCCAAAATATGTAGGTACCCAGAACTATGGGTATACGTTTTGCTTTTCTGACACACAGGGGCGTCGCAGTCGGGGAGTGTGGGGGGGGGACCCCCCCCAATAGTATCCCAATAGGAAATTTCAGGTAAAATCCGCTCGGTGGAAGAAACGCTTTAGGTAGAGAGACCTTCATGTCATAAAATCAATAAAGGATCAATCAAAGGTAGTTGCTCCGTTGGTTAAATATGATATTCCTTGATATGAATGAAGGTAAATAAACTAATGATTTGAAGATTTTAAGATTGCTTGTTGGCAAAAAATCTAAAAATCCAGGCCCTCTTTAGGTAAATTTGTGCCTTGTGTCTATTTCTCCTAAAGTTTCTCAGTAGAAGTGTCAACTGCAACTCCTGGCCATTGAATTTACAGTCTGCATATCCAATTCTGTAAACTGACTAAATAAGAACACACCTTGTCAAAGCTTATCGTTTCAAAGTATGTAAAAAAACATACTAGATGGCGTGCGGTACAATATAATAGAAAATAACTATGAATGTAAATACAAATTACCAGAAATAAATAAGAGAATAACGACGTTTCGTGCAAACAGGCTGCCATCAATAATGAAGAATGAGAGATTAAACTCTCTACTAAAATAAATGTTGAGCATTACTCACCTAACACCATTAGTTACGATGAACTAATCGGCAAGATTGTCACATCATTGCTAAAGAGACTTATCATGCACTGAAATTGTACAGTTGTTTAGATTTTCATATTTTTTATCTTGTGTTTTACTATTAATTACACATACTGGTTACTGATGATTATTACTTAACAAAATTCGAATACTGCTATTGCCTGTTCTCTAACTTACTTACTAAAATCAGAAATTGAGTGAAAGTGTAAGTAAATCAACACTGCAAGATATACTTATTGTTTTTCATGCCTTTAAGCATATCAGAAAACTAGTTGTCGGAAAATTTTGCAAGCTGTGCCCCCCCCCCCCTTCCCCTGGTAGTTACTATCCACGACACCCCTGGAAACATCTATATAACTTCCTAGTTGTTTTTCTAACGAATTAGAATTACAATTCATTTCACGAGCCATAAATAGCGAGTCTATTTGAATACGAGGAAGTAGTTGGTTCAAGGAAGAAATTGGGCAAGTCTAAAGCCAATTGTCGCGTGAAATATAAAGAATACTATTGATAACAAATCAAAAGACATTTAAAGTGCTGATAAGGTTTTTGAAGAAACACACCTGTTCTCACAAATAACTCAAACAGGACCGTCAGAATCAGTACAAGAGGTACATCATGCCCCTTCTCTTAGAAGTGCCTTTGGAAAATGCCCCTTCATAACTGTCCCCAGGGGTGTAAAGCTAGGGGGGCTCAGAGGGGCTGAGCCCCCCTTGTTAATGCCTAAAATTGGCAAATTCCTACTTTTGCTATTGTTTTTTGGAAAATTATGTGCAAGAGCCTCCCTTGTTATTTTGATAGCACTACACCACTGACTGTTCCCCCTTAAACTTTGAAATACTTCCGACGTCCCTGAATTCAAACAAACAGGTGTGAAATTTGCATGAAACTTTATTGTGAGTAAATCAAGGACCATGTGCAACCTGCCTTCTCGGCGACTTAGGCTTACTTAAAGAGGAGCTTAAATTGCTTTCTTTCCTGTTATCTTTCCTGTTACTATAGTTATTGTTATTTTTCTCTGATTTTTCGCTGTTTCTTTGACTTCTGTCTGTTCTAGGAGTAGGCCTATTTGACTCAGGTTTGCTCTTATTGGTACTGTTAGATCTGCGACTCGACTTCTCTCCTGAGCTTACACGGGAAGAATTCATGCTACTTTTGGTTGATCTGCTTGTAGAGAGGGGGTTCTCATGATTCTCTAACCACTCCACCAACTCATCTTTAGTTTTCCATGGTTTTCGACGCGGACTTTTTGCAATATCTTTGTGGGCAGTTTTCTTGCATGCTGGCTCACTGGTACATTTGCCTTCATTAGTCCAAGCAACAACCTACGCATGACGCATTCAAAACATGTAAATAGCGCAGTTGCTCATCACAGAAGCAAAAACTCAGCCTGGGCACAGGCCTACGTATCCAACGTGGACAATTTCGGGTTCAACAACAATAAGAGTTGGTCTACTAATATAAACATCACAATCACTCTTCTCTATGTAATACCTACTGCTAGTGTAACTATGATATTTGTACCTAAATCCCAAAGCAATTTCGCAAGAGTGGATTAAAATATCCTTGCCACACAACCCAGAACTTCCCGAAAGAATCATCATCCCGTTGCAAAACCATCTGAATCCAAGATAGCAACTCCTTATGTAACAAAATTTAACACATGACCTTAACGTCATAAATTGGGAAAGAAATTATTCTTTGGGATGTAAATTCTTAAAAGCATGCGCATATAGGAAAATTTAAATATAAAAAATTGGTACTGCAAATTTTGAAGATAGCGTGAAAAAGCGGTATTAAAAAAGGTGGCCATTTTTCTACAGATAAAGTATTCGAACTGTCACTTACTTTGAATTCGTAAATGGTATCTGGCTTCAAAAGCTGAACCAAGCATCGTTTGT
The DNA here is from genome assembly GCF_013076305.1 of Rhopilema esculentum. The sequence continues at coordinate 8,688,053 of NW_027019640.1, forward strand.
CGAGACCGAAGTATACTCTCTGGAACGACATAAATATGAACATAGAAGACTTGAGGAGAGACCAAAAATCTTTATGTTAATTCAAAGAAACCCACTTGATAAATTGATCTTTCAAGCCTCAGAATTTATCACATTTACTTGTAGATCGTTTGAACAGTCATCCAATCTGCAAAACGTGTTTAGTCTTTGTCAAAAAAGCTCCTTAACTAAAGGCTGAAACCACGTTTGCTGTTAGATAGTTTGGCAATGGTATTTAAAAGCCCCAAACAAGCACACGGGTAAAAATATGAAAACAACTCAACCCAGCATAGCCCATTTTAGCCAAATCCAATATAACCTAACTAAACAAGCACAACCTATCCAAACATATTCCAACCAAACCCAGCACAACTCAACCTAATCCGACCCAATCTAACCCAACCCAACCTAGCATTACCAAATCAAACCAACCAAAAATAACCAAGCCCAACATAACCAGCCTAATCCAATCCAACCCAACCTAGCCTAACCAAATCTAACCGAGCATTCACAATCTAGCGTAGCCCAAATTTACCAAACCCAATAAAACCCAGCCTAACCTAGCCAAACATACCCATCCCAGCCCAACCTAAATTCTTTAACTTCAGCTTTCCACTCCCCCGTTCTTACTTCCTGTGATGCTCTGAGGCTCCGTTACCCACGGCAACTTCAGCTCTTTTCAGGGGTTAAGAAATGAATAAAATACAATCGTTTCTAACATTATCCATTCTTGATGGTCAGGAGCCTAGACATTTGATTAAACATTTTGTTTTTCACCTGGTCTTGATTTCGATTGTCATTTCTAAATCTTTTTTGTATTGGAAAATAAATACTATGACAATGACTGTGCATAATTTAAAAATATCGTTATAAATTCTACCTGTAAATAGGAATATATACATTTATTGGAAATTTTGCCGAGAAATAACTTATTGCCAAACTAAATGAGACTTTGTCATTCTTTAGAGGTCGTTTGGTACCTTACAGGACCAGGCTTTTAAGGAAGACAATAAAATATGATGTTTTATTCGCTACGTTCCTCAATGCCACCAAAAAGTCACTAAAACACCCGACTACTGTGTCTTGTTTACGAATTTTTGCAATTCTTTTCCAAAATCTTACCATAATTTCAATCCCCCCCCCCCCCAAAAATTACGATAGTTAACATAGATATCAAGAAGGCATATGAAAAAATTATTCTTAACATCAATTGCCACTTTACAACAAACCAAAATTTTTTTTAGATGGGGAGAAAGTTCTAGAGCGGTTATTGAAAATTACATTGAAAATTGACGTATGTGTTCCAAGATTGTTTGCTTTGATTATCACACGAATTCTCTCAAACAAGTTCAAAAACGTTATTGCTTTCTGGTGTGCATGTGACTCTATTACTTAAAAGACAAAATCGAATTCGAAGATATTGCAAGACGTTCCTGTGAGAAATGCAGCCAAATGACAAAATCTCAGAGTAAATAATGAAAAAAATACTATAACGTTTTTTTAATCCATTGTTATATCGTGGACAACTCATTCGAGGATCATCTTCAAGACTTTAAATGGTTTCTTCATCATTTATTAAAAGTTTTCTTGTAAATGAAGTAAAAATAAAAGAAAAGCCTTCAAAACGAATGCCCCAAGCCATACCAAACCCAACCTAACGTATACAACCCAGCACAGGTCAGACCTGCCTAGCATAGCTCATCCAACATATTCCAATTTAACCAAACCCAATCAAACCCAAGTTCTACTGAGTTTTATTGGGTTTTATTAGGTTAGGTGCCAACTCGTATCTGTATCTATTTCATTTATCATTTCAGTCCATAAGATGTAACTGAATGTCTAAAAATTCCAGGCACAATAGTGGCTTGCTCAACGAGCTTCGGTGCAAATACTAAATTAGGTTTCCCCTCCTATGACCTCAGCCCAGCTAACCCTTCTACAAGCTTCAAACAATTTTAGTCAACCTGAAACACAAATCAAAAGGTTGTGACAAACCTTATCATCGACAAGCACTTCGTAACCGTTAATTCGGCCAATTGGAGCATCTGGTGGTTGCCAAGTAGCCAGAATTTCGTGAGGACCGATTGTGACCAGATCCGGCTTGCTTGGAGCATAAGAATCTGAAAATTCAAAAATATGTCAATCAGTTCATGGAAAGAGAAAAAGAGGCTATATATCTTTGACTATGTTTATATTTACAATTAATAAGTAGAAGAACGACAGAAAACGATTTTGATGACCAAACAACTTCTTTTGGGTTTGTTTTGGATTTGATTAGATGAAATATTTGTTTTGTGGTTTGCTGAAGATCCAAGACTTGTTAACAGGTATGTTTCTCCAAAAGAACCAGAAATAGTTCCTTCTTGGCCTAATGGGGATAAAAAATTATCAGGATGTGTATAAAATAAAGAAAAGGGTACACCATGAAATGAATAAATGATCTTATACAGACCATTTGCTGTATTTTAGTAATGCTATGTTTATAGAAAGTTCTTGGATGAGCATTAAAATATTATCTTATCTTGAATATTGTGTACAGTCTTCAGGTTTGTGCTGCTCCACCTTTGGCCTTCTTATCATTCCACCAATGTTTTTTCAAGCCGCAATTTTGTGTGTCAAATTTCCCAACTAGGTACACTGTTTTTATGCCATTTTCAAGTCATTTATGAAAAACTTATAATAATGATGACCCTCGACCCATACGATACTCATAGCACTGGCTCCAAAATGTTTAAAAACGAATCACATCGTCATCTGTTTCAGATTCAAAAAAATAATGCAGGCAAATTTCTTACAACAAGCAAAACCCCCTTCCGAACCATCTATGTCTATGATGTTTAGGATTTTGTCATATAACAAAATCAAACTGGCATTATATTCTACATTGCTATGTTTCTGTCCCCCCCCTCTATGTTTTTAGAATTTTCGAGAGATTGAAGAATCTTAGGAACTCTGGAGAAATTTCTTACAAAAAATTCCCTAAATATCGCCGAGCTCTAGAAATTTTAATTTTTATCAAAAATATGAGAAATAATCTTAATCTTTAAATAAATGAGTCATTGCTTGAATTATAGATTAGGTCTGAGAATATTTAATGGATTCAAATCGAGAATAGGTCTACCCAAATATATTTGTGAATGAAAAGGGTAGGCTGAAGATTCAAATACGTACCATGACGCAATGTTCTAACTGTCAATTTAGCGCTTTCGCCTTCACCTCTCTTTGTCACTGCTGAAACCTAGGAAAGAAATCGCTTATCTAGAAATCAAGGGATGACGTCTCGAAGAATGACAGAAAGTTTAGGCTATCTTGTCATGCAAGGACTGATTCTTGGGGCTCAGGAACTAAGCCCTTCTAAAATCCTTTTTTAAGATTCTTGAACTTTTTTAGGATCCTTTAATAAATGTTCAGATTTCGAAATTGTGTCGAGCTCAATCAAATTGTTTTGATAAAGCCATGATAAATCCATGGTCAATCTATCTACAATCTAGCATCTGTGACCTTGAACTCAAACTTTACATAACATGATCGTCTGTAAGATGATGTAAAATGAATTTGTATATGGATTTACATCAATCTTATTCCTTAAGAAGGTGATAAGAATTCCAGTCTAAACGGACCTTCTTTGGTTTTGATGGTTGTGATGGGAAAGATTTGTCATGCTACCCTAAAATTTATTCTTAGATTCCAAATAATCGTCTTGTTTATTCTGCGAGAAAATATTCTTATTAGCAACAATGCTGTTGCAAAAACAAATAAAACAAACAAATACAAACGGTGACTTTGCAACCGAAAGGATATCTTAAAAGAGTATCATCAAAACGCTACCTCAAATGTGTATTCAGTATCTGGCTTGAGATTTCCAGCAATGTGATATGTTGAAACTGGCTCATATGTAATGTCGCGCCCTTGAAAATGGAATATACGCATTTTTAAGAAAATGGAATTATATTAACAGAAAATTGGAAGAGGACAGATTTTACGTGATATTATTGGCTTTGCGAAAATGAATGCAACTCGGCTTACATCAAACATTAACGCCATATCTTTTTACGTTACACTATTATTACTCAAATTTCTATACCATAAAATTTGCGCTGAAAATTGATAAAAATTCTTTGAAGTTTATCCACAATCAATGTTAAAAACATGTTTGCTGATTGCAGAACATTATACCGAAAGTACCCATTGGTGAAGAAGCTTTGAAAACTACTTTAAAATGCTCAATTGATAAAGAAGCTAGAAAATATGCTTTTTACTTTTGCTGACAACCGATTTCTAAAATCTTCTATTTATTTTCAGGATAATGGTGTTGTGAATTCTTGTGAGTGATTTTATAACGCATTTGTTAAACTACGATGCTTCTGATAACATCGATTTTTTCAACTTCAAGTTGTTTGTATGTAACGAGAGAGTCAATTTGCATTGTATTATTCGTCAACATTCAATATTTTCTGACGACTCACTACCTTATATTAATTCATCATATAATGGGCTACATAGCTTCAAGTTCGATTTCAGAAAAATCATGATTAAACCGTAAAAGATATCCTAAGTTTTTTGGGGTTTATTTAATTCTGAAGATTCTCCAGGAAGACTCTTTAGTCTTTAGAACAGAAAAGAGAGAAATAGAGAGTCTTTACAACAACGAAAGGGGCTAAATAGAGCTTGAGCAGCTGTTTCCTATTAAAGAAGGTTGAATCAATCGCCATTGCTTACCAATTTCTCGTACTTTGTAGCCATTAAGCATACCATAAACTCGCTCAGGAGGACTCCAGATGAATTTAATTTGTGATGCCGTAATTGAAACCGCTCGCAGCCCACGTGGTGCTCTGGAAACTGGGGAAAAGGGGTTGCTTTTTAAACAGTGATTAACTACATACAGTGAATGAAAATGAAAGCTTTGAATACATTCACAGATCCCGGTCAAAAAGACGTGATTTACTGTTCAATAAGGATGTATACAGTTGAGGTTTAAGAACAAGGCCTAGGCATCCTGAATCGGAAAGATTACATGGATTCAAGCACAAGAGATTGTACTTTCCGCTACGTTTGATCTCTTATTCTTTATTGGGTCACTCTTTTACTTCTAACTCTATCTAATTTTCAGTCGTGCTAATAATGCTAATAATGTTTTCAGTCGTAGAACTCAAGAGAGTTCTATAAAATGACATAATTGTATTTCATTTTATCGACCGTTTTTTTAGGTAAACGCCGTTTCCCAATTTCATTCCGGATTTATGGTTTGATTTACAAAAAGAAACATTCACATTTACTTTAGCTTAAAAAACCCAAAGCCGAAAAATAACTAGTCTCAGTGAAATGTAGGTCTGATTATCAGGCTAAGGATATCTTGTCTCTTTATAATTCTTAAGGAAATGCCTGAATTCTGGTGACAGAACCTTAATCACACCCTAAGTCCCTTTCAAGCTTTTTTTACGCCTGTAAAGGCAATGACTGTCAGTGTTTTCCGTTGGTATTAAGCAAAGCGAAGGATCGTAAACCAAAGATGGGAGGTCAGTACTGCTTCACTGCCTGCCTGCTTCAGTATCTCTTTCAAAGCATATGATCATTTTCAAATATCTTCGCAAAAAGAAAAACGAAAATCTATTTTCACATCTAAACACCTTGATTCTGTTTGCAAATGAATGAAGAAAATTTTGGAATGTTTAAAATGAAGATCAACTAAGCTTGGAATGTTTCCTAGTTTGCTTTATTCTCGTAGGGGTCGTTTTATCTGCAAGCCTAAGGTATGGAAACACCGGAGATGGCTCGATGGTTGGGTTCACTGACTTCAGATCCAAGGGACCGTGGTTCGAGTCCTTGGCGCTCTTTACTTCCAGCTGCAAGAATCACGAGGTGCGGTCGCATCGAGAGAAATGACCAGGACACTGCTCGATAAGCATTGCTTTTTAGTTTCCTAAAAAACTACCTTCGGAAGCTAGGTAGCTAGCAATGCAACAAAAACCACAATATAAACAAGACAGCAGAAAGAGTTGATTTTACCAGCTCTAAACGTAGTAGCCTTGACAGTCTCGCTGACACCACTTTCTTCGTCTTCATCTGTCCACGCTCTCAATTTAAAAACGTATTCAGTGACTTCTTCCAATCCACTGACGACAAAAGATGTTTGAGGGCCTTCGTAAACGATCTCATCATCTTGAAGAGAAAATGAATACAAAATTAAATGCAGGCAATGTCTGACCGAAGCCTAGGGTATGAAGGTCAGACCACACGATCAAATGCCATTTTACAAAAATGTCAAACATTGCTGAAGATCAACTGTTTGATCTTGCAGACAACAACAAAATAAAGCCTTTAAAAATAAAACAAATGAATGTGACAAAATTCTCAAACATCACCAGACAGAACTTCTTACAAAGTGACTTGGTTAGATCTGGCCTCTCAGGTCCTTAAAACAGTCTCATTGTAATCGATATGCAAAAGTGCCTATGATTCCTTGTAATAAAAAACAATATATAATTTTAATCCCATTTGCAATTGGGAGCTTCTTCAACATCTTCTAAAACCCAAAAATTAACATGAAATATGCAATTGGTAGACACAGAAGTGGCTGATTTCATAACTGAGAAATTAATAAGGCATATGGTAGAAAAGGACCAATAGTTGGTGAAAAAGCATTCTGTTGGCACGATTTTCAAAAAGACTTCCATTTGCCTCCAAATTCGATAAGCAAACTTTTACGGATTGCTTTTTAAATCAAATCGCTATAAAAGGTCAATGCATAGTATTCAGAAGCCGGCCAAATAATGCAACGGTTGCAATATTTGCAGTTAATTTATCATAATATATCCAGTGCTTGAAAGTAAAGCTCTTTAGCAAAAGCTACCAGGAAAAAGAGGTTGTTGGTGTGAACGAAGCTCAACATGATTTAAAATGTGCAGATAGGTGCATCATCAGATAATTAATTCTGTTCCCGGATAGATATTTCATTTTTTGAAAAACGAGAATGAGAGGGTTCAACCTTGAAACAAGAAATGTCCAGGCACTAGATATGTTAAAGCTCTTACCAACATATAATCCATAGTTGACATCAAGACCGCTTTTGGCTGCAATGTCTTCCCATGATGCTTTGATTGCATGAGCACCAAGAACTGCGAGATAAACATCAAATCTCACAAATATTAATATCACGAGTTAATATTTAGGATTTATTTTTAAAAATAGTAGTATATACGTGCTAATCAATTACTTTGACTGTATTCTTCATTAGTTTTTCCACGATTCGAAAGGGATTTTATTCAATTTTAAAAATAAAAATTTATTAGCAGGCCTCGGTTGCAAAATTTCCTGGTTTAAATTCTAAAAATTTGCGGTCTGTGAAAAATTAAGAAATAATATAATTCTTAAATATTCCAAGCATTCCTAAAGGGTTCAAAAGTTGGTAAAATTGTCAAACTGCTATTAAGAAAAGAGACCAATATCGTTTCTCAGATAAAGCTGGCTTTTTCTACATAAAGCCCATTCCAATGATAGTGAGTTAAAATTTGACAATTTTTTTTCTTTCACACAGTTTTCTGAGAAGTCTTTCTACCCAAAAATATTTCGAAAATAAAAGCATATTTTATATCTCAAACATTTCAGCACAATATCTGAAATATTTCATTGGTAACCATTAAGAAGGAAAGGAGTCCCTGTCTCAGAACAAGCTCAATTGACTGTCAACACAACGCCGTATGCAGTCGAAAGTGCTTATCCAAATTTTTGCCCTTTGTCCTTCAGCTTTCATTTTACTTATTAAACCGACAACAAGATTTAGCAAGGAAGTACCAAATTCAACGATGCATTGTCCAGCACCCCCATTTATTGAATGATAACAACAGATCCATCTTACTGAGGCGTGTGCTTCCAAATTGACTGCATGCAGATCACCCTGCCTTTTCTCGCTCACAATTTGCACCCATTACAAGGAAAGGTAAACAACGCATAGCATTTAAGGTGCGTCAAAGAAGGAATCAATATATACCCTGAAGAACTGGTTTTTCGGGAGTTGGTAGAAGTAGATTCTGCAATGTCTTAATCGCCTCTTTCCTGTAGGCGTGACTGATGCCGGGGTTTGAGAGAACACGCTACAAGGGAAGCGATTGCCCAAGTCAGTTTTGAAATTGCCATTGCCAAACGAACATAATAATAAAATTTTCAATCAAGAAAAAAAATAAAGAATTTGATGAGCTTGACAAATTTCAAAAATCACGATAGTGTTAAAGTATGTGAGATAGTTACGAACATCAATGAGTCTTTTTTGTTCAGAAATCATGAATGTGAAAAGATTATCACAATCCTAAGTTGATTGCAGAAATTTGCAGGAACAAACAACTTGCCGAATTCGAATTCATATATAAGATAAAAATTCTAATTGTAACACACGGAGATCAATTTTCGATATCTAGATTACCTATCTTTGACAAATCAATGCCTTTGACTTTTGGACATAAATGAAAATTTCAAGCGAGGAAACGATTCTATAAATGACTCAACATAAGATTGGAAACCTTACCCTTAAGTTTGGTTTGACCATAGGATGGGCTTTCTGTTGCAAGTATCCATCTTTCTCTGATGCCAGGTACCTGAGACCCCTATAACATGAATAAGTTGAATATTAATGCTTAAATCAAAATCGTTCAAATTAGATTTTGAAAATGTGCCATCTTTCAAACAATGTATTAAGGAAAGAAATCTTTGTTATTACAAAGAGAAAATCGATGACTTGAATCGCCACAACATTAGAAAAACACAGTCTGGGTGAAAATTGTGGCTGATTGTAGAAATCCGTGCTAATTTTGCTCACCTTAATTTTTTAGGCTGTTAACTTAATTGTTTCTGATATTGTAAATGTAAAGCATCAATTTTGAATATGTAACTTTTCAAAATTTTACAAAAACGAAACTTCCCAGAATTTTATTTGCGTTTTTACAGTCAATTTTTATGGTGTCAAATGCCACCACTTTTTGTTTTAGTCTTATAATCACCTTCTAGCCAATTGTTTCAAAATCTATTTCGAGTCACCAACATTAATCGTGCTTTTGCAATGGTAATTTCAGCTAGCAAAATCTTGATCTGGGAACAAACGTATTCTAAAAGAGCGTACAGTAAATGCTTCTTTTGTGGTAGTGGGGGCTTGGGAAACAACATTCTAAATAAAACACTTAAAAGATACCACAAGGAACGGGTTGTTTTCGTTGAAATAATTAATAGGTTCTTGATAGAATTGGTGCTGCAGTATTAGGTCTGCAGTATTCCTGAAATAGGCCCAGAAGCTGAGTAGGCCCAGTAACAGGCCCTTTATATGCTTCAGACCAAATTGTGGATCCATTTGGCGATGGCTACAGCACCATGGGCAATCGTCTTGTAATTCTTATGCCCAAATTATATCGCTGATCTGACATTTATATTGTTACAAGTTGTAGATTTCAACATATCTAGCGCTATATTGTATTAACATATGGCTTTATGCATGTTTTATTTACACCAGTTTTACCATCATTATGAATTATATAAGCACACTCTGTGAAACAAGTTAACTGGATTCTCATTAGCCGTATATAACTGTCCATAGTACGTTATACACGTAGGATATCTATTAGGTTCGATACTCCAGCGATGAACCTCCCTAGAAATGATTCTTTACGTTGTTAAGGCACACAAAAGAAATCCTTAAACTCACACAGCAGCAAATTTTGCTATTTCTTCATCACGACTCATAAGCAGCATCGACAACGTTTGCAGGATCCTGTCAATATCAGGACAGTTAATAAGCATTTTTTGGCCTAGCGTATTCGTTGCCATATTGCGGAGAGCGAAACAAGCATTCTTGCTGCAGCCTTCGTCAGAGCTGCAAAGCATCGTCACGAGCGAGGAAACCTTTAAAACAAGAATTATTATTTGTTTACTAGATTGCAAACTCTTTTTACTTTGTAAAAAATTTTCTTCTATCATATAATGGACGGACATATGGTATCAAATTAATAGCCTTGGAAAAAAGAACGAAGGTTCTTTTCGTGACTTTTGTGACTAACAATATCATAATATCATAATACTGTAATATTTAAAATACTAAAATACTTAGTTAAAATATGAAAAAAGATTTATTTGTCTCAAAAAGCTATCAAACTCATGAACAGAGTTTAAAGCAACTGAAAAACACTTTTTATCGAAAGCATGTGCAATAGAATCAATTTGGAATTATCAACTGACAATTTCTCTTATATTTAATATCAATTATGAACAACATTGAATCACTCCTATCTCTCCGGTGTCCGGATCTCTCCTATACCAATGTAACAGGAGAAAAAGCACCGTGGTTATAGTAAATTTCTTTCTATCTAGCAACCTAAATAGTTAATCTTAAGGTGAATCTAAATAGTTAAGGAAGGAAGGGAAATTCATTTTAATGCTTCTCATTATACAAATCCCTGCATGGAAATGTTAAAGACAAGTCAAGAAGAAAGTACGTCTCACTTGTACATCTACCATTCGGGCGCATATTCTTCATTTCACTACGGGCTTACGGGCTCTTTTCAATGACATAGATCTCTTTTTATTATAATCAGACTCATTTCCTCTGGTTACCATTCGTATAATTCGAATTTGCGTAAAAAGACGAATTGATATGGCTAAGACCTCGTTTACACTGTGCCGGATAAAATTTATCCGCATAAAACCTATTCGGATTGCCTTGCGTTTACACTGTGCCGCACAAATATGGTCCACTTTGCCCTCCCGGTTACACTGTGCCGGATAACTGCAGTTACATGACCTAAATCATGCACAGAACGCCCAAAATTAGGTTTTCTCTGGGCAACAAAATAATAACAAAATTCCCGCCAATGTAAAAAGACTTCATTCTCTCTTCAGAATCATCTGCTTCTCTTTTAGACCAAACCCAAAGATATTGTCAATACAAATTAAGTTTGTTTTAATAGTTTGTTCTCGAAATGAAATGACACTGAACTAGCAACGAAAGTAGGGAAAGCTGACAAGGATGCCAATTTTACGTGGACTGGCAAGATACTGTACTTTTAACACGAGTATTTATCGATAACAAGACAGCCAAGATGGCGAAAGGTCTTGACTGGGAGACAGTGAAAACTAAATTGGATGAAATAGCCAATTCGCTTTCGAGCAAGATACAATGTGGATACATTTTATCCAGATAAAAGCGTTTAGACTGTACCACATAGCTATCCAAACTAATTTAATCCACTTTCCTAGGTGAACTAATTTTGTTCGGATAGCCGCTCTCAAATTCCTGCGGATAGCATGGGTCTAGTGTGTGAACGCGATGCCTATCTGAACTAATTTTGATGCGGATAAAATTTATCCGGCACAATGTAAACGGGGTCTAAATGTGGGTCTAAAAAAGTTGAAAATAAATAACGTCATTTTAATAAAACATAAACCTTTATTAAAATGATAGCCTGTTTCCTTTTGTCATTCCTCGCTTTCAAGTAAACAAAAAGACAACTATACAAGTGAACAAAAACAAACCATTTCAGGTGACTCGTCAAGGGACAAAAGGAGTCGTAAACCAGTCTCGTGTTGACACAAGTGTGCCAATGCGAATGCAGAGTTCATGCCAACACCTAAACGAGATTAAAATTGGTAACACTACTTTTTGTAGGTTGGTTATGGAAAGTTCGAAGCCTATATTTTTCCAAATAATATCATCATGCTGTTGCACAAAGAAGACATACAGCAATTGTACGGTTGAATATTGTAAAGCCACACGATATAGTTACAATTGTATTGAGGCATTCACCTCCCTTGTTCTTATTTCGTCTATCTTTACTGCCAACAGATGTTATCCTTTTTTGGTTGTGTAGACAATTTGTATTCAAAGAGGCGTAAAAGGCAGCAAAATGAGGCATATCTTAAGTTATGACATTAACTTGATTCGCAAAGCTCTGAATAACAGTTGTACGAAAGATAATAACATGCTTGCAGGGCTCTGTTAGTTATTTGATGTTATCGTTGCTGTTGTTGTTGCTTATTTGGTTGTTGTTGCTAATGATAATGTTGCTATTGTTGTTGATGATGTTACTTGCGTTGTTTTGTCATTTAACAAAACATGGAATATTTGTCTTTATAATTTCAGATGACATAAAATGCATAGAATCCCAAGCGAGCGAAAAAGAGTTGTGGTCAGAAAGAGATGAAGGTGCATAAGATAACATAATCACAAAACTATCAACGTCTGTATTCTAATATTGAAGTTAAAACCAACATCACTTACCCTCTTTATCCACGCCAAGGGATTTAATAAGCTGCGTCAGGATAAACCTGGCGTTACGGAAATTAAGTATTCTGCTGCAGCCCTCTTCAACAACACAAATTCTGCAATTGGAGAAAATATTAGACGAGCGCAATACGAGTGCATGTGAATTCAAAGTTGGTAATTTACTTGTATATTACCAATGATGATAGCGCGGCTATTGTAGCGTGTGTGCGACTATTGTAGCGTGTGTGCGGCTATTGTAGCGTTTGAAAGGGTACTTCGCTGAAAAAGGGCGATCTATGTTTTTAGTGAGATGATGAGAACTTTCACATAATCTTACATGAACTCAAGAAACACAAAATATTTTGTTAGTCAAATCTCATTCCTGAACTTTGCAATCAAATCAGCTATTAAAGCCTCAAATCAGCTATTGAAGGGTCTTTTTACTTTGATGGTTCCTGCGGTATCTTAGGATCATTCAAAAATGGCTTTGGTGAAGCTAAACATGCCTTTCCTATTAAGACTTTTACTGCGAATAAGCATTCTCCAAATCCATTTGTAACAAGCCCGGTTAAAACCGTCCCCGATAAGAAATCTACCGACCGGAGGGTCTCCTTTCGAAAAATCGAATGACCGGGTATTTTCAATTTCTCTACGTCCCCTGCATGCTGAGTTTTTTGTCCTCAGTCGATCTAAACTTCCCTCTTTGACACGACATCCCACCCCCTGCCAGTCCAAGGCAAATTCTTCTATCTCCCCACATTTACAGTGTAGCATAGCAGTATCCCCCGTGAAAAACTCCTCCCCGGGCTTGTTACGCAAAGGAGGTTTCGCTCACTCAGTTAAACCTTCCTTAGCAAGATCATTTTAAATGAAAAACATTGCTCAAATTTCTGGGCTTCAAGAAGACATAAGCCTTAAGAGTGATAGGATCGGATTAAAACTTTTACGTTTTGGCAATTCTATTTGATCATTTACATAAAAGATTGAAAGTTACCTTGCAATTGCAAGAGAGCAGTTGCTTGCGCTGACAGCATTGTCTGACGTCACAGACTTTGATAGCACGTGAAGAACCCAATCGAAGGATGGCTGCTTCAGTGCCCATGTCCTTCCCGCCTCGGTTCCAACCTACAAGTAGCGTCAAACAAAGTGAAGAAACACAAATATGTTGAACCGGGTTCCATTTCTCATAAAGGAGGAATAAACATCATACTTGAGCATCAAAGATATAAGTACGAGCTTGCATACATGCAAAGGACTAAAAACCATTTTATGTTGTCTAGTATTAAATTATCAGTTGAGGTAGATAGATATCGCACGGACATATCCTGGTAGAGCTTGCGATCAGAGAGAGATCAGTCGGCAATACTAGCACTTGTAAAAAAGGCCTAAAAGGTAGATTTTGGCTACATATTTTGCAGCGAATAAATTTTGATTTTATTCGAATCCGTCTCAATGATTTCGATATGATGTAGTGCTATCTCAATGAATAAACTTATATCCTTTGATTAATTGGTACTTTGTAATTTCTTCAACAAAGAATGAAGTGGTGATAAGCTGAATAATGTAGCTTGAATACCTGGCCAAATGAAAAAAATTATCTTAATAACACAATTACTAGTTTAGCGGTCGTAATGGCAGAGAAGGGGAGATGTATTGGATACCAGTTTCTGATTGGTTCAGAGAGGTGTATCTGTTTCATTAGCTGTTTCGATGCAGGTATGATTTCAGAAGTAAAAACAGTGTAAAGATTTATACGGCCTTTTAAAATCAGCCGATATTAATCAAGCTAGCCAACGGCTAGCCCTCCAAGCAGTATGCGGACTGCCACAGGCCAGCATATCGCAGTTAGCTTTTGAAATGGCCAAAGTAAATGCCCCTTACAATAACGGCTATTGTTCCACTTGCATTCACAGAAGCTTTCTTATCATCGCACTCAATGATGGCGGTCAGATTTGGCAGCACATATTTGTGAGATTCCAGTTTCGATGGGTCAGCAAAGAGCCTGAAAACTCTGTTCTTTCCAACATCAGTGTCAATGATGGCACCAATTACGTAAGCAGCATTGCCCGCCACGCTACGGGTAAAAACATCATAATGCTAAACAATTTCACATTCATTTAAGATCAGTATACTAAGGTATAGTGAAGATGAAAAATTAAAGAAAACTGCCCCCCCCCTAATTTTTGCCAAAAATGCAAAAATGTGAGAAATGAACCACCAGCCAAGCCTGCTTTTTTCTATTCGGTATGGCCTCCTTTCCTTTCTCAACGCTCCACGGTGCCTAGTACGAATCAACTAAAAAAAGAAGATGTCATTGTATAGAAACAATCCAGGATCCTCTTTTTAACCCACAAAAGCTCCAATATAAAACGTCAGCCAAGGGAAGACAGAATTTTATCAACCTATCGATATTCTAAATATTTGGAGGCAAGTTTCAAATAGAATTGGGGAAAGTGCTGTTTTGAACTGTCTTAGAAATGGGGAGACCATCTTTACTCAAAATAACCGTTGGTATCAGTTTTGCCTTTAATACGCATGAGACCTGTCAACCGCATGGCCAGGTAAATAATTATTTAAAGAATCATCCACCTACACCATCAAAAATTGCGGCAACAAAAACTAGTCAAGGTCAGTGCCTGCTGGCCAAGGTCAGGCTTGTGCCGTTCCTCTCTTTTGTAAAATCTTTTAGACTGTTCCGTACATAACATCATATAATTAATAAAATATGGTTATCATTTCTTTCTTCATTTCAAACCCCTTTTGATCATTAATACCTCTTCAAAGAGAGACCGTTATCAGTGCTATAGGGGCTGTTCGCGTTTGTTGTCAATATGAACTTCCTACTAAAACATGATCTTATCTTGTTATCTCTAAAAAATCATTTCTAAAACTATTTTAACTCGCGTCTTCCATTTCCTCCCAGTTAAATAATTCATCGAAGACATTTGTTCAGTAGATTTAATTCAGTAGATTTTTACTAGATCCGGCATGGCAGTTCACAGTCAGCTGTGGAATGATTGCATAATACTGAGGATTTGAGAAACTCAAAAACATCACAAAGGCCTGCCTGAATCGGTTGAAAACTGTTTCTCCTGTTGTAAACTGATTCTAGCCTCCACTAAAATGTCTTTATGTGAATCGTTGCATGGATATTCATTCGAGCCATAGTATTTCTATGATTCAAACTAACAGACAGATGTTAGTGCGAGAGAAACGGCTCGAAAACACAAATCGATTTCTTCGATAGAACATAACTTCCTTCGCCAATCAACTCACACATAAAAAATAGAATAAAAGGAGGAAGCGGAATACATTTTTGCATAGATACTTGTGTTCTATGAATCAAATTTGATTACAAATTCATTTTACTGGACTATGAATAATTAACATGATGTTTCTAAAAGCAATTTTGAAGGTATTCTATCGTTATTACGAAATTCTTGCTTCATCTATTCAAGAACTATTTATATTGAATATGTCGTCTCCTTCATGGTATTTTTGGCATAACCACATAACTTGCTAAAAAATAACCACATAACTTGCTTAAAACTGTGCATTGTAAGCGATAAACTAAACTGATGAACGTGTACTATATGGTGTTATGAAGTAATGGTAAACGGAAAAGTCGAGAAGCTATAAAGAAAGCTTCTGTCTGAAAACTTGATGCAACAGAAAATATTCATTGCAGATAAATAAATTCAGGCAGCCATATGGCATTCTGACAAAAAGGCATAACAAGCACAATAGGTAATTTTTATTACCGCACTTGTATGCCCATGCCATAGCTGCAATAATGAAATTTAGGTTTAAAGACCATATAAAATTGATCTAAACTTTTGTAAAATAAAGAAGTCTCGTGAAAAATATAAGGAGAAAGAAGAGGCTGCATATATTAAAAGAAAGCATATTTGAACTTTTGAAACTTTCAGCTCATGTAAACATCTGCAGCTAAATGCAAGTTGGATGTCAATATTCAGCGATTCAACTGAAACCTCGGAGATATTTTAAGACTAATATATTTATTTTTAAAGAGGA
Organism: Rhopilema esculentum; assembly: GCF_013076305.1. The sequence continues at coordinate 8,704,344 of NW_027019640.1, forward strand.
AAATACGAGCCTAAAGAGCCATGGTAGAAAGGAAGAATATAAACAGAATATAAAGGTATCAAATCAAACCTCGGTGAATGCAGATTTTTTGAGTCCATAATCTTAATTATTCCCCATACAAGATCCTCAAACCTTTCATGATTAATCATCTGGTAAGGGACAAGCAAAGGATGTTCGTGTAGGTCTTCAACCAATTGTTCAAGTACGGTAACCGTCGACTCATTGTGCTTGATTAAGCTTTGCAGCGATCGGTTCAATGCACGACGCCCAGAGATCGTCAACATCTTTAAAATATTCGCAAAAGTATAAAGTGAGTTTGCAGGTAACGCCTTCAGATAATTCTCATAGGATCTTAAAATCCGACTGAAAATGGCGGCTGCTGATACCCAGGGTACAAGGCATTCATAACCTCAGCCATGGATACGCGAAACAGATGGCGATGGAAGGGGACGGGTTCTGCTGAAACCTGACCAGGAGGGTAATCGAAACTCCGACAATGGCTATAGAAGAAGAAATAAACGAGTTTCTAAAAATTCAAAGCAAAGTGTGTGATAAACTAAGATAAACGTTTTGTGAAGGAAAACTGACCGAGTTAGGATTTCAGCAGAAGAATATAAAAAAAATAAGCAATTTAAAAGCGTACCTGAAATTCGATGCAATGTAATTACTTGCAAACCCCCTTAAATTAAAAAAGGTCCTTTCAAACTCTCGTATGCATATTTAAAAACTAGTGAGAGTAGACAATACATGGAAGTGTGGTGAGCTCTGTCGAATTGTTGCATAGCAAACTAATAATCATTTTGCTTGTGGATAAATTGAAGAATAATGAATCACAAGTGGTATCTTGATTCTAAGCGTCATACCAGCTGCTATTTATTATATAATAACATCATAGACAATCGCGTAGCTTCACTTAAAGGCGAAATAGTCAGCTGCAAACACCTGAAGGATCTATTAATCAGCAAAACAACACTAAATAGGCCATCTTGACATTTTAGCGCCAATTAAATGTCCACTACAATCAGATAAAGCAAAGACAAATGTGATATTAACACGTATTTTACAGCCTTGCTAAGCATAAGTTTTTATAACCGAAACTATAACACGCTGTAAAGAAAATCACTCAGGTGACAGCAAATCCTATGAACGAAGAATAGACTGTCATTTATACAGATTAATATTTAAATATCAGATTTATCTTTTCAGCGAATCGGATTAATCAGATTCCAATTTAGTTTACAGTTGTATTGTCAATATTCCAAGAGTATATTCAGAGTTGGAAGTGAGTGTGCAGAAACAGTTTCTTGTTTAGCAAATTCATGAATAATTGAAAAATCCATTCATAGCCAATTCATTTCCATAAAATGACAACCAGAAGGCTTAAAAAAAGCTGAGGTATATATTAAAGATCATATTGACTCAATAATTAAAAAACACCAGAACAACATGCTAAAAAACGACAACCCACTCATATCAAAATCATGCATATTATAAGCAAAATTATTGTTATGCAAATAGATAGAGAAAAAGTTTTGCAAAAGCTAATTATGCTGAATTGTAGTTAAATTGCGATAGAAGTTGAAAGCAATTACGTTACGTTTTATATTGTCAGGATTAGCTGGAAAACATTAAGACATGATTTGATTCCAGATCTAGGTTTCAAAAATCATTTTAAGTACAATTTAAAGCAACAACATGCTTTGATTAAAGGGCATATGTCGCGTTAGCAGTTGGCTAATGCAACAAAAACATTGGGACTAGAATTGTATTGTTCGTGACTTTTCATTTCTGCTTCATGAATTTTTCTGCCGTGCAAATTCATCCACGATTCCGTGCTATGTATTAAACAACAGAGATCATTGTAATGTATTAGTCAATCAGATCCACGACACATGCCCTTTAAAGCAAGGAATAGTTAAAACAGGGCAAATAGGCATTAAACAAAACTGTATGGTAAAATAGCTTCTAAGTGTTTTATTTGTGTTAAAAAGCTGTCCACTATTACTTTGCATCAATAACTAGCATTTCGGTTACACTTTACACTACTTTTTCGGTTTATGTGATAAATCTAACCTTTATACCAATTCATATTTGCTTTGATTTCTCGGACTGTTTCTTTAATTGTCTCTTTCTTGAAAGAGGAATATGGGGCTCGATGCCAAGACCAGTCCAGTCATAAATTGCAAGTCCGCCTTTCGTTGGAACCAAACTAAGGAGGAGAAGAATGTGTAGGGTGTAGGTACAGTTCTCTCGATAGGCCATAACACGCTGCCCATGTGTCGATTTATACAAGGAATCTCTGACAGATTGTTTATTACCTACGATTCACTTTCAAGAAAGATGCAGCAAAAAGATGTAACTTATTCATCAGGAAAATTACATTTAGAAAAACCACGGAAATACTGGTAGCTTGACGATATTAAGAAAGGAATAATCCTGAGGTTTTTCTGATATACTGCTCGCCAATTATACCTTATACCGCGTTGGAATCGAATTCCCATTCTAGCTTCCATTACGATCGATTCAGATATTCATTAAAGTTTACATCGATGTTACAGCATTTTGAATTAATCAAAAAAAAAGCTAATGACATCAGCACATCATATATAACATATTTCGAAACATCTAGTGTAACATATTTCGAAACACGACTCAAGTATCGCAGAGTAGAACATGGCCATCGAAAGCAAACCCCAAAAATGGCCAAAGTATGTCCCTTTTCTTTTACAACAAAGAACTGAATGGTAAGCAACATACCAGTAAACATACCCCAAACCCCTCTCTTATATAATTCCACTCAGGATAAAGTATAGAAACAATGAAAAGGAAAACATTTAGAAAAAAGCCATTGACAGTTAAAAACAAAAAGATACCTTTTCAAAGAAACCAGAGGTATCAAAGCTTTTGGTAGTACAAGCAACTGCTGGTTTGTCCTTACAGCTATCAGAATCTCTTTGGCAACATCTTCTGCATCAAGAATAGGGAGTAGCCATGGCACCCTGTAAATAAGAGAGTAGATCTTGACAATGATGGTAATATGTTAATTGAAGCATCTCAAAACTGCTCTGTATGCATAAGAGATGTTAGGACAAGCAGTATCAAGAACCGTGGGGCATATTAAAATTTGCTAAGAATGCTAAAAACAAGAGCAGGGTGATTTTTTGTATGCTTTTAAGTACATTTTGGAAATTATTGAGGGGGTGGGGGGGGCTGAAGACCCCTCAGCCCCTCTACTGCTTCCCCAGTCCCTTAACAGTATAGACACAAAGAGACAAAGGCAAAAGACATCAAAAGCATCTCAACTTATTCCTGTATGAATTGTTATGCTCTACATATGAAGTCTTATATGAATTGTGGCACATATCCTTAACATGTCTGTTGTTATAAATGGCACACACCCATTTTAGTAAACTAGGCTTACTACTTGACCTGTTAACCTTCAAGGGGCACATAAAATCCCATGCACATCTTTGTTCAATGATGAATGGAATCAAAACATTACATACAGGACAGCATTTCAACTTTCTTATAGGTCAACAAATGTAAGCAATACAACAAAGCAAAATTCCTAACAAACATACTTTGTTTTTGGGTACCAAGACATTCCAGTGTTTATAAAATTTGGACAGACAATAGTGAATTTCACACCATCTATTCCATTGTCTCGCAGTTCAAGAAACATTGATTCATGTATGCCCAATAATGCAAATTTTGAAGCTGAATAGTCTGATAAATATGGTGTTCCACTTAAACCAGCTGATGATGATATGGTAACAATATGTCCTTCATTCTTCTCAATCATTGTTGGTAGAAATGCTTTAAGTGTCTTCAGAATAGAAAAGTAAATATTCAAATTAAACTCAGGGTTTTTACCTAGGTTTATGCTGCAGAGATTTAATATTGAAACTGCCATAATTTGAAGAACGATGAGGTAGAGACACTGACACTTGAGCTATTCATGGGTAGAAATGTTAGGGGAAATAAATACAATGTAGAAAATATGATTAAAGAAGAGATTTTATTGACTGATCCCTTCAAAAGAGAGTTTGGGAAAGGATTAAAAATTTTATTTTTTTCTTGAGCAAAATATCTACCCATGACAGATTTCATTCACTAGCAATAAAAATTTTGTTGATAATCAGGTTTCTTTCCGTAGCCTCTGTCAATATACAAAGAGACCTGCTTCTTAGATGTTTCTAATGTTCTACATTGCCTTAAGGGTAAATATATTGCCAGAAATCATATATGCAGGATACAAACCCAAAAATGAGCCAACACATTGACATCAAAAGTTCTTCTTATTTCATCTGTGCTCAGCATTAAAAGACTTTTTCCATTGAGAATACCAGCATTATTTATAAGAATATCAACAGGACCAATTTCTTTGGTAATCTTTCTTGCCATTTTGGCAACTTCATCTTCATTTCTGCAGTCACAATAGTAAGCAAATGCATCCGCATTCATTTCCCTTATAATGGCTACAGTTCTATCAGCTGCATCTAAAACATAAATATTGATGAAGAACTTTAATGATTAACAATAAAAGTGGGTCTTCATTAAGATATTTTGATGCAAAATTCATATATCAGTCAATAATAGCTTGCTATTTCAAGTAGGATTAGAAAGGGATAGTGTTATCCCAAAATATGAAAAGCTTGCTTTTCTCTGAAAAAATTAGGTAAAATTTGGAATTATCATTTTTGCTTAAATATATATTTAAAATTTCACGCATCTTAACATCAGAGGTTATTATTTGGAAGCTGAGCATGGTTAACTGATAACAGAATGGTTCATTAATTTTATGCAACTCTAATAAATTCAGCATACAGCCAATGGTAAGAGCAACTCTACACTGAAAACTTCAAAGTAAGATTATAAAAAAACGAAGAGGATTGTACTCACCTGTATCTACATCCCATAAAACAATTCTTGCTCCATGCTTTGCAAATTGTATGGCCAATTGCTTCCCAAGCCCACCTCCGCCACCTGAAATGATTCATAATTTGTAAAGTAGGGCAAAAATGTCTTACTAAACAGTGTTAGATCAGTGCTTTAAATATCAAACAGATAGAAAATTGTGAATATTAATGGGAAAACAGCAGGAAGTGCTTTACATTTACCTTTTCAAGGAATTAAGACCTATTTAGCAAAGATTAGATGCCTAAAAAGATGGAGGTGACTTTTTCCAGGTGAAACTATGCAGAATAGAAAAAAACAATTTGTTTCTGGTCATGCTCACTCAGGGTCCAGACTAGATTTCAAGGCAGTTTTTGATGAGATCTCGGGAGTGCACAAGTTGTTACCCAAGTGTGAGTGCATTTGTGATAAGTAGGCACATTTCAGTGTGCATCAAATTTCTCATTCTTGATATTTGAGTGTGTGCATATTTTTTCCAGCACTTTTCCTGTTAACATAAATTTTTACATCTCAGGGAAATTCATTTGAGAGCTTAACTATTTCTAGGCCTATCTACCACTACCACCAGTGGCTGTTATTCAAATTCCCAAAGGTTTTGCAAGTAAAAGCATCATGAGGATGATCTAAAACAGGGCCACCAAAAGGGAGACAATAGGGCAAATAGCCTAAGGGCCTCAATGTCTATGGAACTTGATAAAGAAAGAAATTCCCATTATAAGAATGGAATTGATCCATTTATAGTTAAATGATAGTAATCCGTTTATAGAATGGAAAAAAAAGTAAAATGTGAAAATGAAACAATTGAAACAAAGTAATATTGAAACAATGGCAAGAAAATGACTGCAAAAAAGATTCTGAAATGTATTTCAAGCTAATCTGAAGACGGGGTGACATAAATTTTCTGCTCACTTTGCTTCCAAAGAGCTTTATTTTTCAGTTTTATCCCAGGCCCACTGAAACTTTTGGCAGACCGTATCTCAAATGTATCACCCACGGTGCATTCCATGTTAGACCCACGCCAGAGAAATTTCAACCTATTCTAGTTGCTACGCCAAATGTAAAACATACAAGCTTTTGATTAATCTATAGTTTGCATTGCTTTTACTGTCCATATCAATATAATCAGGCTGTCCACGTATTCTGTACAAGTACCGTTTTTGCTACGCCGATCGCGAAAATTTATCACATACGCCAATGCGCCAAGGCTCGCAAATAGCAAATTTCACGCCGCTACGCCGAGGAACAAGCTAAGTCCACGCCGGAGATCTCCGGCGTAAACTACATGGAATGCACCCTGGTGTATCACACAGTTTAGAATGACACATACTTTTTCCAGTCTCAGTTGCAAACAAATTTGGAAAATCATTTTGCTGTATTTGAAAAAACTTTCTTATTTGAGCCAAAAATAAGCCCAAACCACGCCCATTTTTCGGGTGTGCGAGAGTGAAGCTGCCATGGAATCCACACTGGATCATGGTCGTCACTCAATTTTAAACTACAACTGGTTACAGGAACATAAAATCTAGACCCAAATGTGCAAAAAGGTTTAATTTAGCTCCGATTCAATTTAGCTCCGTTTACAGTCACACTCCGATTACAGTCACAAGTCTTCAATCAAATATTGGTGTGACTATAAAACCATACCTGTAATCAAAACTGTTCTTCCACTAACATCTTTTTTCTTTGGCTTTGTGAAAAGAAGGACTAATGCTTCAAAATAATAGTACGTTAATTTTAAGATCAACCAAACGACCTCAAGAAATACCTTCATTTTCCCTAGTTACTTCATAAAAACAGGTAAGTAGATATACTCCACAGAATCGACCACAAACTTCTGCCATTAGCTTGTGGCCTCTACCACAATCAAGAAGATCCCAATCGAGGTTGTTTTCCTGCAAGTTTCGCTTTTGTTGTTTCCCAATCGTTGTTGGTCACATGAGTAAGAAAGAAAGTCATGCGCCATTTTGGTTATAGAAGCTCCCCAGTGAAATGATTGATGCAACTCACAGTGCAATCATGAAGAGGGCTGACATTGAAGAAGTTCCGTACTCAGATTCGGATTACATATCTACACACGTTCAGCTCAGCGATGTGTCCGGTGCATCAAAAGCCAAGTTCCTACCAGCGTTTTTTGCAACTCTTGTTGTTGCGCTTGGACCATTTAATTTTGGGTTTGCTCTTGGATACTCTGCCCCTGTCGAACCCAAAATGGCTGAAACTTCAAGCAAGGTGTATCTAGATAAGGGTGACTTTTCATGGTTTGCGGTATGTGTCTTATTTGTCAAAATTATCTGTTGTAAGTTTCCGCAGTCTATTATTGTACGTAACAAGGTCCTGTTGACGTCAACAAACAAAAGCCCCTCACCTTTCTTGTGACCAATTGATCTTTTCAGTGGAAAGATTGTCGAGAGTACCTCTTTGTTAAACAACTATTTTGAAGAATTGTGAAATCTGTTTGCAACTTTATGAGTTTTCCCTACGGCCATTTTTTTCAAATAGGTTTAGCAGCTTTGTTGTTTTCAAAATATGTACTTCTACTTCTTCTTCGTACTTAAAAATGGAACCTTCTTGTTGTGATTTCCCTTCATGACTTTTGTTTTCCATCAAGACCAAACCCTAAGGGTCACACAAGGAACAGATTTTTCTTTCATGAAATATTTAACTGGCTCTTTATTCAGAGCCAACCCAAAGTCCACTTAACAACAGTGTAACTTCATTCTTCCACTTAAGATAAATAATGCCTAAAAATTTTAACACTGTAAGTCCATTTAATTTTTTAATTAGTAAAAATTGTCATCTGTCACTAGTTTTGTTGCCTGTCTCAGATTGTTTTCTTGAAAAAAAGTTATATTTCAGTTTCTCTGAGTCTTAAGTTTAATGTTTGATGAAAATGTTAAACCGTCTAATCAAACACAAGTTGAGGCTTCGAAAGTTAATTGAACCAACTCCTGATCTGGTGGAAATCAATTTTTTTCAATACACATTTGGTTTTGAAACATTGAATGATTGGTTCTTCTTACAGCAGTAGAATATCAGATACCAAAGTACAAACAAAAGAACACTACAAAAAAATATCCTATTACCCCCGCTGAAAATTTATGAGTTTGCCTTTTTACAGCATACAAAAAAAACAATTCAGATACAGGTGCATATGCCTATAAAAAAAGAAATTTTTAACAATAAAATTGCACAAAATAAGTAATGTTTCAACAGTAGAAAATGGAAATTTTAACAGCTATTCAATGTCAACTTCCTCAGGATCCGAATCATTATCCTGGGGAAAGCATGTAAACATTGTATGTCCCCAAAGCCTCCTCCCCCTCCATCCCAATTTTGCAGTCCCTGACTAAAAATGAAACAACTGAATAATGCAAAATACTAGAGGTTATATGACAGTGAATGTGTAGCCAAGCATGTTGACAGAGATTCAAAATAAAACTTCATGTCAATTTTTATTTGCAGTTGAATTTTTGTCTGCCATATTTTGAAAATGAATATCATTATATTTTAGTCTTTGCTTGGTGTAGGGGCAATTGCTGGTGCCTTCTTTGGAGGTTGGATGATAGATTACTTTGGCAGAAAAACTGCATTGATGTTGTATTCTGTACCGTTTGCAGCAGGCTGGCTGCTTATAAGCAATGCAACTAATGTTCCAATGGTTTTTGCTGGTAGGCTCCTAACCGGGGTAGCAGTAGGAGCTACTTCTCTGACTGTTCCGGTGAGAACAAAAATAAATCATTTTCAATAACTGAGTCAGCCAAACTTTGATGAAGTCAATACTAAATCATATTTTATGTTAGAAGTAATATAAATGTAAATGTTATTTGTGTTTATTGCAATGAGCGAGCTAGTTGTCATTTTAAACATTATTTTGAGACAAGAAACTTAAGGAACATCTTGAAAAATCATAAAAGATCTGTTAAAATTCAGTTTTTATAGACTTTTAAATTTTTGCAAATTATCCAACTTTCACAATTCTTCTATTCATGGAAAAAGATACTTTAGTCTGATAAACCTGTAATGTTCCAAAGGTAGCTATTACTTATTTTACTTTTCTCATTTGATTGATTTAATTTGTCATTGATTTCTCATTTGATGCTGATGTTGAACATTGTACCATATTTATTATCAATTTATGTTGATGTATGCATGAGCTACCAAAAGATAAGTATAATAAGGACTTACTCAAGATTCTATTCAAACAGATTATGTCATCATTATCAAGCTCTCTCCCTCTCCTTCTCCCATAATCAGCTGTTTAAACCATTTGAAAACCAATCTTTCTTTCTGGACTTCCTCCTGAATAATCCCTAATCTATTTTTTTAGGAATTCAATCAACATATAAATTTGTTTCAAATTAATGATAAATTGCAATTTATACTTTTCTATTCATAGCTAGAATGATGTGACTGTTTGTAACTTGCATGGATGAAATCTATATCACAACTTTCTGTTCTAGGTGTACATTGCAGAAATTTCCCCTCCAGTTTTCCGGGGTGGTCTTGGGTCAGTAAATCAGTTGGCAGTAACTTTGGGTGTCTTGATTGCCTACATAACAGGGACAAATTTGAGCTGGGAGAATACTGCTCTGTTAGCAGTTGGACCAGTAACACTTCTTTTGATTTTGATGCTTTTCATGCCAGAAACTCCAAGATGGTTACTCGCTAACAACCAGAGATTTTTAGCTCTCAAAGAATTAGCTTGGCTCAGAGGGAATAATTATGATGTGGAGGAAGAGTGCTTTGAAATTGAGTCCAACCTTGGTAATAACCTTTATATTTTTTATTAAATGACAAAGCTGCATTGACTCCAGAAAGATGCAGTGGATGAAATCACATTTCTGACTTGCAATATTTTTTTACTTTGTGGATCAGTTTTATAGTACAGATTAAAACTTCCTTGATGCCAGGATATTTAAAGAAATTAAAACTTTGGTCTTATATCTATAATACTGACCCTGTTATTTCAAGAGCTACCTGCTCTGAAATATAATCCATTTGTATTTTTAGATATGCAAGAAAAGATGACACTTAGTGAATTTGGTCAGCCAGCCCTGCTTAAGCCACTTGTTGTTGGTGTTATGATGATGATTTTCCAACAACTAAGTGGAGTCAATGCAATCATGTTTTATTCCACAAATATTTTCTTGGAAGCAGGTGTCCAGAATTCCAGTTTGGTCTCAATACTTGTAGGTTTAGCTCAGTTTCTTGCAACTGCAGTTGCCTGCCTTATTGTTGATAAAGCCGGAAGAAGAATTCTGCTTCTGATTGGTGGTTTTGGAATGTGTGTTTGTAATACCGGTCTTGGGCTCTATTATGATTTAAAGAAAAACACAAATTCTACAAGTGAAGCAAAAGGCTTAGAATCTGTTCAACATTCTATTCCACTGGAACATATTACATGGCTTGCAATTGGAAGTGCTATCCTTTTCATTGTTTTATTTTCTATTGGTTGGGGTCCCCTGCCATGGCTCCTCATGTCTGAAATCTTTCCCCCAAGAGCAAAAGGACTTGCTAGTGGAATATGCACCTTCGTCAATTGGCTGTTTGTTTTTCTTGTCACAAAGAACTTTCCAAGTATGATTAACGCATTCACTGAACAAGGAACCTTCTGGTTTTTTGCTGGCTTCTGTCTCCTTAGCTTCATCTTTGTGTACTTTTATGTACCAGAGACAAAGGGTAGAACATTAGAAGAAATTGAACATTACTTTACTGAAGGAAAGTTTCCAACTGAGGACAATACTAGATAATATAGAATATTTGCAGAAAAAAAATTACTCAAAGATCAAATGCACTTTAAAAGAATAGAACTCAAATCATAAATCATTCAATATGTAAGTTGAGCTAATTGTGATTCTCACAGGCCATGGTTTTTTACATGAAAAACTTCTTATTTTTTTGTAACTTACATTCCTCAAAAAGAATATTTGAGATGTATTAAGGTGTTTAGAGGGGGGGGGGGGTTATTCAGCATGGACAATCACACTCCCTAGACCCTCTATAGAATCATTTGACAAGCCAGTTACCACCCTTGCCAAATCATGTCTTGCCCCCAAGAGACACAGTATTAAATGGCTTATGGAAAAACATTGCCCAGCTGAATTGCAAAGTTTCTTTTAGACAAAACAATATACAATATACCTTCAAAACTGACACTTTTCCCAACACCAAATAAATTGTTTACCAATTGTGGGACTCATACATTGGAAAATTGTGGTCAGATCTGTATTATAATAAGTTCCTGAGGGCCTTCAATTATTTCTCTTAATGTTTTAGGTTTTTTTCTGTTCACCTTCCATTGCTTAATAACAATGCGGGAAGTGTATTTCTCATGAAAAGGTTTAGTTTTGTAGTAACTTGTGGGGTTCAACTTGTAGTAACTGATGTTATTTCTCATTATACATTTTTTTGATTTTTTCGCAAGATGTACTTCGTTTGAAGTGTAATGAATGTCACTTTTCTTCAAGAAAGTGCTCAATCATTTTAAACATGTAGAAAAATAGGTATCTATGTTGTTATTATCTTTGCTGTAACTTTGATTCAAATGGTGCAAATAACTTAATATGCTAAGAAATGTAGAAGAAAATTCATTACAGAGTTTTTTCTGCTTTGTGCTTGAGAGCATAATTTGGACAGCATTTCAACATCACCAACATGATCACAATTAATGATTTTAGATGTACAAATTAGATGGTTCTAACATTAGGTTTCCAAAACTCAAGGGTAATAATAAAATGTGAGAGTCGTTTGACATGGCTAGCAGCTAGTTTAATATTCAACTCTGAATTGTGAAACAGCAAAAGAAAAAAAGAGAAAAACCCCTCAATGAACTATCCATGTATCAAATTATTATCAAATTACAACAATTTTTGGCTTGACTAGATTTTTCACTTCAAACCTTGTTGAAAGCAGCTACATCCACACTTTGAACCTGAAAAAAAGATAAATAACATGCTTGATGATGACTCATTGCAGATAAGCTCTTTCATAGTATAAGATAAATGCAACTATTATTAAGTTTTAAACAAGAGATTCGCAAATACCCTAGTCCTACAAACACTTTAGTACATTCAAAGGTTGTGGTAAAAAAAGTACAGTAAAGGCATTTTAAAAATTTTTGCTAATTATTTTGATGCCAACATATGAAAATATTTGAAAGAAAATATGGTAATTCATTTCTTCAAAACTGACTCTAAGCTGAAGAAATTACCACATAAAAAAATCAGAATGCCAAGCCACAACCAAGTAATTGAAAGGGCAAGGGAGGGCAAGCGTGAACAAGAATTGAGATGGTGACTATATCTTAGTGTAACTACAGTTTGTTTTGTAGAGTCATTTTACTGTATAACTTTCTAAGAATTTAAAACAGAAACAAAGGGGTTAATGTCTAAGCCAATTATGAATTAAATCAAATCTAGATACCTAGATAGCTATCCAAATAAATTTAAGGTAAAGTGTTGCATTGAAAAATTATTTGAAAAATTCTTCACTTAAATATTGGGGCATTTTTGGTGATTTGGATATTGTAGGTACTCAAAGACACAAATAAACCCTTTTTAAAATAAGTGATTAACTTGTCACATTTAAATACTATAAAAGAAGAATGAGACTCACATGATCTTCAAATTCTGTAATTGCTTCCTCTAAAAAGTCTGTTCCAACTTTCTCATCTTCAACAACACATGCAATTTGTAGCTTTTTTATACCAAAGGCAACAGGAACAAGTTTTGCTAAATTGAAGCAAGGAAAAGATAATATTACATCAAGGACCAAACAATCTTGCTTATTTGTTGAATTTACCTAATAGTTCTGGCTTTATTTGTGTATACATGGTATTATTCTGAAAGTGATACTGTTTGGAAAAAAAATATTTCATTTCCAAGTGTACCCTTTAAGCATTATCACAAATCATAAATCCCAAAATGACTAGAAACCCATTGAGCATATTACACCCAGTGATGAATATTTTTTAACATAATTCAGTAACTTCATTGAGGCATTTGAATGATATTAACTGATCAACACATACACAATATAGCTAGCCAAAAAGAATAAATGCTTACAGTTTTTATTAGTTAACAACTAACTGAAAAACTTACAAGCACCCCAGACAAGACCATCTGTTTTAATTCCTCTGACAAGCCTTTCCATTTCTTCTAAATCTGTATCATCAGCCCACTAGGGAAAAAAGGAAGCCACTTTTAGCTAGAATCTGCATAACACATTTTCCAAAAATTTAATGGGCACATTTGCTACATTATCTTTATAAAACACTACACTTGTATTCATGGAAAATACTTTTAATCAAAACAAAATAAATAGGAAAGAAACTGTAAACAAACATACTGGTTTGACATCCAAAAGAATGTTTGACTTTGGAACTAAGGCAGGCTCTGTGAAAGGAAGAAAAACATTTAAGATGTTGCATAAATGTCCAAATTAAAATGTTCAAAGGCATTATTGAGAATTTGGATGGAAAGTAAAATTTGGAATGGAGGGTGCTCTTAGTTCTTAGATTTTGAGAAAATAAGCCAACTATTTGTCACATAAACCTTACAGTCACTTCTAGGTGACAAAATCTTTCATTTAGTCAATAAGGTTTAACAAAATCATTTAGCTAGAGTGGCTCTTTAAAGTTTTGGAACAATTAAAGAAGCAACAAAAAATTCATTTTAACTTGTAAACATAGGTCAGTTTCTATGACTCATTTTAAAAAAGAATACTTAGGACTTACTCTTTGATTTCTTTTCGTGGTATTTTTCCAGCAACTTTTTTCTTTCTGTGTCATCTTCTTTTTCGTCTTCCTCAGATTCTGAGTCAAACAGATCAAAATCATCATCTTCTTCTTTTGGCTTTGCACTTTCTTCCTTTACACTTGGCTTTGTTCCCTCAATCTTGTTTACTCTTAACTCTAATTCATTCATTTTCTTTGTAAGCATAAGTACCACTTAAAGGAGAAAATATAGAAAAAACTGCATAAATGCACAATTTTGCCCTTTTGAGAAAAGTTTCTAGCTTGATTTACAGGCTGGTTAGTAAATTTTCTAGGTGGAAAATGGATGAGTACTTTAGCATATTGGAATGCATGTTGATGTGTTATCCAAGTCTCACCAACAATTCATATCAGGCTTTCGTGGGAAAAATATAGCAGGCGTGCTAACCACCGCACCCCTGAAAACATCCAGGCGTGTGATGGCGTGTGACATTTTTTCACAAAACTTTTTGGTAATTATGACAGATCTATGGAGAAATTGCCAACACGAAAATGATGAAAGCAAAAATTTGATGAAATTTATTTCGCTGAATTCTTACCATGACTACTTACATTATAGCAACTAAGCAATTTTCTAAACAAGTATAAACTGAGCTTATTTAATATATCAACAAAAAACGGCACTACAAGTACAGAAATATGTTTTGCTATGTCGTAAGCAGGTTTCATCCGTGGGAACCAAATTGATATTGGGGGGGCTGTCCATTGTATCCCTTCTTATTCAGTACACTGTTATAAAGGAAACATACAACAGTTTGACAATTATTGGGGGGGGTCCAGCCCCCCAGTCCCCGGTTCCGACGGGCCTGTAGAGTCATTGATGCTGTGGCGTTCATCTGGTTCTAATGGCCGTTTTTGCGTGTAGATCCTTGCCCCGAGGGCCCTCTGTCATCAAGCATGACAGCTATTTTATGAACCTCACTGGCCAGATGCATAAAATAAAATGATGGCCCATTTTTCATTAAACCAAATTTCGCTAAAGCTAGATTTAAAGCATAACGATATCTAAAGAGGGGGCCGTAGGGGGTAGCGAAATCTGCAAATAATCTGCTATTTTTTATCGCATCATTGGCAAATCGGCCAATTTTTATCGCATAATCGGCTGCTTTCGCTAAAATTGCGATCGAAAATGAAAATCTTGTTCAAAACACTAAATGTTCCTCTTAAAATTCGGGGACAAAAATGTCTGTTATAGTCTTCTGTGTTTGAATTTGTTCAATGAAATGCCATTTAGCCTTGAAAAGCTGCAAACGTTTGCACAAATCTCTTCTCTTTTTTTGCATCATTAAAAGTGCATGTTTGCCAATGTATGTTTTGTCGCTGGCAATAATGATTCCACCGAGAAATAGCGATAAATACACAGGGAATAAGTAGACCAAAATAACAGTGAAAAGTTTTGGAAAAGTTCGTCATATTGAGGAAAATTATGATGAAGGGACTACAATTAGGTTCGTTAATATACGAAAATTCGTTATATATGGGATTAGTTATACCGAGAGAAGTTGTGCGGAGGCAGAAATCAAGAGGCCAGATATTTCTTGTCATGCCGGAAAATTAATTATACTTGTAACCAGTTCAGGTTTCATAATATTGGGACTCCACTGTAGATTAATCCTATGGTTATTTCAAAAGTTTTTATTTAATCTGCAATCCCGATAAGGTGTTAAGCCTTTTTGAAGTGGCATGAAGTAATTGTACCAAGGAAGGATAAATATATTAACTAATCTCAAAAACCCACAAAACCAATCATTATGAATTGTGCTTCGATAATAAAAGAAGGCGTGTGATGTTTTGCACTCCTGGAAAGCGGTAGGCGTGTGCCAGGGCGTGCGCGTGCGATCGCACGCCTTTCCGACGAAAGCCTGCATATAATACTTTCCAATATGTAATTAGTGCAAAAACTTTTTAAGGTAAACAATAAAAGTAGCTGGAATATTTTAACATTAATTAGAATGCATTTCCATAAGCTTAAGCTGTGCAACTGTGTTTACAGCATTCTGTTGACTAGCATCAAAATATTTTTATTATAAGGTGTCTTGAAATTAAGCATTATATCGTGCTACATTGTAAGTGATCTTAGATTTTGATCACTCAAGAACTTCAGCTTTGAATTAAAAGTTGGAAAGCAATACTAAATGCAGATAAGGCAAATATCATGGATACTCATGCTGAGAAAATTTTGTGGAAAGGATTAAATTTTCTTGGATATTTTTGTGGCAATACAGTTTGTCTAATTGGTCAGGCAACACAAAGGAACATAAACTTTCCTGTGCTGTATGAAACTTTCTCTTACTGAACAGCTTATTTGGCACTTTTTTTTACATATGGAAAACACAAAATTTATGAATACAATTGTGGTGAAAGCAGCAAGCAATTAGCACCATCTTGTCTCAAACTTCATCATTTTGTCTATGTTGTTGAATCATGAATTTCATTTGTGCTTTTAAGAGCTATGCCAAAATAAGGCACATCTTTTTGTCAGAGGGGTAGTAAAACTTGCCCTTTCCCTCTCTCCCTTATGAAACCAAAGCAACAGCACCCCTAATTAGGCCAAAATCTACACATCTAATTTGAAAACAACTTACTCTGTCTGAGCTCATTATTCTCTTTCTGTAGTGCTGCAACTGTATTGTCAGATACTGTTGTACCAGAACCAGGTGCCTGGTGGATGGAGGAAGAAAATACAGCTTAGAGTGAAGGTTTTTATATAAATAAAAAATCCTTGTTCAGATAAGAGTGCCATTTAGTCTTATCCTTTGCAATACCGACAATAGTAAATCTAATAAGAACATTTCATTTTTTTCACATTTAACCAAAAAATTTAAGCAACTTGCAGTTTGCATTTGATTGTCCAGGAGGATGTTCAAATGTTGTTACCTCAGTCAGAGATTTTTTGATATTATTTCTTGCTTTGGCAATCTCATCAATCAGTGATGATGCTGCTGTACTTGACACCTAGCAAATAGCAACATAAACATCATCATGATGAGATCATTAGGCAAGGAAATAGCCGATAGTTAAAACATTTTTTAAGTTGTTGATCCTTGTTTCAATCAATTTTGGAAGTTAAAGTTTTTGTCAATGCATTGGAAATGGGGAAATTTCTGTTTTGGGAAAAACAAAATCACAAATTGAGAAAATTTTGCCATATGAAAGACCTGTTTAATTGTGCATTTAAATTAAATATAATCATTCTAAATAACTTAACATGGACTATGCGCCATGAAAAAGTAAAGCTAAAAGACATTTTGTGTCACAGATTTTCAGGGATTACTATTCCAACATGCAGAGCCAAATATTTTGAGCATGATAAACATTAAAAATAAATCTTAGGACATAACCACAAAATTGCTAATAAGCCTGTAGTGAACTGGAATGATTCTATTTTAGGCAAATAAATTTGAAGTCTAGCCTATTAGGCATAGAAAAACCATATTGACCTTTTTCTGCTATTTATATTTGAACTTTCTCTGCTTTTTTTCAATATTATTATGTCATTGTTCAATATGGCAGTTTGATAATTGGCCTTCATAAAATTTCTTTGAATTTGATTGTTCGAAATAGTAATTAATTGCTTTCTTTGTGGGTGCATCTATTGTGATCTTAAAATATGTCCAAATAGTTTCAATTTTTTCAATATTTCCAAAGGTAGGTTATTTTTCCTTTTACATTTTTGCTTCTTTTCGTTAATCCTCATGTTTCAGAGCTTCAAACAAGGAATGGAAACATAGGAATTCAAAAAGGCTCCCAATAAGGATCAGGGGGTGATTTCTTCATTTTTACAGCATAAATTTCTTATATTACATATGTTTAAAACTTATTGTATCCTTAACTTAGTTGTGTATGTAGAGTGGAATATCATATGATGACCACAAACCCTGTATCATAAAATCTCAATTAAAAAATGTCAAGTTTGGTTTCAAATAACTCACAGAGGAAAGTTTAACAAACTCATGCACATGCACGTAGCATTTCTGTTTTTTTTAATGATACAATCGTTTTGTTGCGAATATTTTAAAAAACAAGATATTTGCCTTATTCTATCTTCTGTTCCCTTTGAAATATTTTTACTCGTAGTTGTTAGCAAAAATATTCGCATATCCTGTCAAGAAATTGATTTTTTTTCTTCGTATATCTGTCAGCGCTATGCTTATTGGGGGAATTTATATACAGACAAAAACTACTAGTGCAATTTTGATTTAATTTAGGCCTATGATTTTTTATTACCTTTCCACCAGAACCGCTTTCGCCGGCTAAATGGAGTTGGTATTGAGCTTCAGCCTCTTCATACTTTGGCTTTTCAAACCAAATACTCTCTTGCATCATTTCTGTACCGGTCATTTTGTCTGGAAACTCAGATCTTCTCGGGAGACTCCTCTACGAAGGGCCTTGTCTAGAAAAAGAACGTCAGCCACGTGCGAGGCATTCTTGTGCGGAGGAGAAATTGTTGTTGCTGTTTAGATGATACTTTTTCATAGAGATGGTTCTTCTCAAAACCCTGGAATTGGCTCCCTTTGAGCTTATTAATTCATGCACCTATTAGATGGGAGTTTATTTGAGGGGGTCAATAAACGACATCTACAAGTTGCCAAATAAATAGTTCTTTAATGATATTCAAGATTTTTCGGTTTTTTTGTTGGCTATGGGCCACTATGATTATTTCTGTTCATTTACAGCTTGTTCATTTCTGGTCCCTTTACAATTTTGCAAAACAAAAGGAGTTTTTCATAACTTTTTCCCAGTGTCTCTAAAAATATCAAGCAACAGCATAAATCAAAGCACAAAATATATTTTAGTTCAAAATAGTGATATTTTCATTTTCTGTGGAAGCTTCTTCATCAATGTCTCATTTAACTCGCTGCTGAATGTGTTTTCAATATAATGATTTATCAAATGAAATTTTATCAGAGTTTATTTCAGGAGGGATCTTGTGGAACTTCCTTCAATTTCTATCTCTTCCTTTATTCATGACGTTTTCTCCCCATTTCCCTTATGGCAGTGTCCCACTGCTCAGTATTACAGTTATTTCATTGCTTATCTCGGCTTTAAAACTGAGAAAATCATGCAGATTTTCTTAAAGCTTCATGTTAAAAAATTATATCCACAAATGTTGACTCCATCTTTTAATATACGATAAAATATATACAATTTAACTACATGCTTTAATCATCCATCAAAAATACTACCGCTTATTCTCGTATTTTACACTACCAAATCTGAAAATTACAGACATCTATATTTATCTATGTTGCATTTACTTCTATAAGTTAAAATCTTTTATAAGAGTAAAATACTTACTAATTATGGGAATCTTTAAACACTCACTTAATAACTACTGCCATTTATAAACATGCAGGAGCGTTGTGACTGGGTGACATATTTTCAAAGTTGTCGTATTTTCGTCAGTATAGGCTTCTGCTTTGAATTTGCATTTATTTTAGGCTTTTGCGATTTTTTTCTAATTTTGATGATAAATTTCAACCATTCGTGTTTCAGTATTACCAATTACTCGGGTCGTTAATGCTACAGCCATCCCTGAACCTTGTGGTAAATATTAGAAAACCAAACTAGTTAGTGACATATTTTAGTTGTGAAACGAGAAAATCAAGGCGACAGTGGGATGCATCTGCACCATAAGGGCGAGCATTTTTTATGGCAAACCGTGTTTTCAGGGCAACAGTGGAAATTATCTTTACAATCGATGCCATTCTCAAGCATGCAGCATGCAAAGTTCGATCTAGAAATACTGTTTGATACACATGTCGATTCAGAAGGGCATCTTGTCGGAATCAAAGCATTCGTGGAACATTTAACAGAATCTTCTTTCAAATTGGTAAATAATGGCTCGGCAAGAGTAGCATCTAAAAGAGAAAACAGAAATTGCTCATATCTTATAATGGAGACGTTTATAAACGATGTCACTGATTCAAGGGCAACAAATGAAGTCAAAGACAATCATGACCAGTTCTAACGGAAAAAATTGAAAGGATAGGGGGTATGGGAGTGCACACTGGTCTGCTGCAATAAGGGTTAATAATGTACACAGATAACAGGACACATATATCCAAAGATATGGGACAAAACCCTGTCTCCAAAGATAAGAGAGTACAAAGGGTGTATGGGGGAAAAGGGAAAAGAGTAAGCGTGGAATAACTTGGATCACTTTGGAGACAGGAGTGCTAGGGAGGTTAAGGGTGATGAAGAAGGGCCGAAGGATACTGAAAATAAAGGAAGTTGTCGATATAGTAACGAATTGAAAGGCTAGAAAAATACAGGATAATATGTTGCTTGAAGTACAAGGCATACCGGGCATATATTTGTAGAAACAAAGCCTCTTCAAGATCATTAACATTCTTTATACATGACATTAAAGTATATGATCTAGAGTTCCTAGAACTTTTATCACTTGTAGTTCGAGCTGGAGTTTGTTAGAGTGTTAGAGATAATCTATCAGTATTGAGAGAGCTCCTCCTTTAAGAAACTCCCTGCATACAAATTCACTTTATATCTGCCATTCTGGTAGTTTATGTCTTTATCTTATCATTAATTTTGATGTAGTCTGTTGTAATTAATTAATGACATTTGCATTGTAAAAGTATTCGGTACATAGCAACGAAGAACACTCTAACTCGGACTTCAATACTCCATTTTCTCTTCTCACGTTTCGAACATAACATAACGAAACGGGCGCCTGCCCAACATAACGTCAATACGAGGCTAATAACGTCACATGCATGAGTTGGAATTTTAAAACAAAATGAACTGAACTGAGCATACTTTCTGGGAGGCTATAGCCTCGCTGAACCCAAAGATCTCGTTTTTTCAAGATGGATGCAATTTTGGCAGCAATCTGTTTCCCAAGGAGAATCGAACCAGCTAAACCGTAATGCTGAAAAACATTTAACATGTAAGAATCTTTTTAACAATTAAAAGGTTATATCCAACATGCTACTAATCGTTTCACAAGATGCTTTCGGGCAATAATCACCTTTAGTTAAACACTTTGTATTTAGATCAAGTTTACGGAGGTAGCCTTCCATTAATGCACTCAGGTGATAGTGTCATGTAAAGTATAAAAAACAAAATGGGCTCTTTTGTTTAAAACAAAAAACTTTTTATCATACTTTTAACGCAGGTTTGCCTCTTTTCATACCTTAACCCAAAGCTCAGAGTTGAAAAAATAACACATTTTAAAAAAAATATTTTAAAATTCTTTAAACATACTCAAATACCAATTTTAAAATACAGTCAACATTGTATTTTGTCTAAGCTCTCTGCTCTTAGAACTTTACTAAAAAAATGCAACTATCTTGGGTCAAAGCCAATACTGAACAAGGATCAAGAATGAAATAACAAAGGTTTGCCTCTCTATGCATACCACATCCTTAGGCTTTTTCACCATGAAACAGTTCTTAAAAGGTATTTTGCCACACTTCTCGACAATAAAGCTGTATAAATCAATCACATCCACCGGAGGAGCCTTAGACATCACTCTGTGAAAAATGAAAATGTCAAAATTCTTACCGAGAAAAAGAATCAATTAACTCAAATCATTTTCACAGAATCATAAATATTTATAACTGACAATATAATGGACACGATTAGTAATTGCATGCTATACAAAAAATTGCTTTTCTAACTTGAGATATTCTTATTGTTGATGCCACCTCTCAAACGGGATGTTCCTTTTTCTTGCATATAAATTTTAAGTACGACTGAGAAAATTTTTACTGAAAACTAACTATGAAACAAGTATATATATATCAGTTGAGCTATTAAGGATAGAATAAATTATAGTTACTCAAATTATCAAAAGTCTCTGACGTATCTGACACAAATAAAAAACGGTTCTTCTACTTTCCAAGTACGCATATATAAATGATTTCTTTCTTGTCATACATTATAGAAAGGCATCTTTGTACCAATAAACTGAGAAAAATAGCATTGTTCGAAAATGTTCATTCACTTACTTTTTGGCAATATCGTTGTACTTGACAACAAGTTTATTTTTCTTTTCATCGTACGGGACTGGTGTCGTTAATGAAAATGCTATTCCTGCCCCAGTTTTTGAAAGTATCTTCTTCAAACGGCCTAAATTTCTTGCATACGTAGTTTCGTCGTTAAATTCCTACAAACATGAAGCAAAACACGAAGGGTCATACAGAATGTTTGTATTGAAAAACTGCCAACGGATTAATTACCGAAAATCGAAATTGAAGCTTCATCCTTACCACCAACTTCTAAGGCCACCCTGCACGTGACGGAGTAAATCAACAACTTAATTAGAAATAATGAGAAATATTCCAAAAATATGCGACCCTGGTCCACATCGTAATTGAAAAGATACCTGACTTAGAGTGAAAAGAACAAACTATGAAAAAACATGAATGTTGGTAAAGAATGTTAGAAGCTTAATGTACCAGTGACCGAAATAATGATAGGGTTTCTGAGGCAGTGAATTTATCTCAAAAATCGGATTTGTTAACTTTGGAAATATAAAAAGGCCACTAAATGAAAGCACACGGGAATTTAATACGCTTACCCATCTCTCGACTAGCTCAATGTCTCCAGTATATCACTACAGTGAATTTACGTAATAAAGACATGTTTCAGTAGGAGTTATCCTTGATAATCGCCTTAAAGTTTTCATGAAGCCTCTAGCAGCCTGTGAGAAGCCTCTAGCAGCCTTTCTCCTCTAAAGTCTTTGCATTTGGATTTTTGAATTTGCTTGTTTTCAAAGAATCTTCTCACGGAGTCTAAGCAGTTCTATCTAAATAAAATAGCTGATTGAATATAAAATTGCTGTTGATTGCTGAAGATGGAAGATGAAAATATCTTGTGGTTCCTTCAGAGCCACTTGTCTTTAAACGTTTAGGGAACATACAAGATGCATCAATTGATACTTTCTTGCATTTATACGTTTGTTGCAAATAAATCAGTCACAGAGTTATAGCATCAAAAGTAACTGTTGAAACCAAGAATAGTCATTTACCTCTGGAAATTTGCCTGAATAGTCAATATCGTGCATACCAAAGTTGAAAACAATAGCATCAAACCTTGTAGGCGTTAGGTTTGTTGTTGACAAAATGAGTTGAATGCATTTCAGCCCATAACTCGAGTCCAAGGCACATCCTCCTTTTGAAAACGGAGATACTTGCACGGCGCATCTGCCTTGAAGAGCAGCAGCCACTGTGTAGGAGGACCTATGTAGAATAAAAAGTCTACATCCATGAATAGATTAAAACTCGGTAACAAACTGCCGAAATAAAACTATTTTTATTACTGAAGATTCAGTAAAACCATGCCCCTATGATGCGGCCGATCGGGAGCTAGTAAAGAAGATGTTTTCCTGCTACCCAATATGGCACAAAGCAAACGTGCATAGACAGCAGAACGTTTTGCAACTCCTGCGCTCTCAAGAGGCTAGGTATTTTTGCAAGTGTCTATTGAAAACTAAACAGAAAATTGAATATATTGTTTGCAAATAAACCATCCAATTTTCACAAGTCAGACGCTGGTCAAACGAGCCATTCATTTAGACACCAATTTAAAGTCCTGCTACAAAGGCCAGTGGAAGAAACAATATAGCCTATGATGGGAAGTATATTATTTTTCAGAGCTGCATAAACATTAACACCAAACAGTGTCCTTAACACTTTTCATATAAATATCATGTTTTTGCTGCAGAGGTTAACTGTTAAATTCTGACTTTTAAACGCATTTGATTTTTTCTGCCAAAACTTTTGCAGATGCAATACCCCTCTAGTTTGAATCAACTTCGATTAAAATTAAGGATGTCCTTTGTTTTCACAAACAGTATTCGTCAAAATTCTTACGATGGGAGAGGCGTTGCTAAGATATCACTTTAACTTGGCATATTCAGTAAAATGCCAAAAATTCAAAGAAAATTTTCACCATAAAAAAAATCAAAATCGCAAGAGGTTTAAGAACGCCAGCCCTTGACACCACTAAAAGTTCAAATTTATAGGCAGCCAATAGAATGGTGGTCAGAGTTTTGCTTTAGACTTAGATCGATTTTCGTACCCCCTTTTAACATTTATATCAAATGTCCTTGGATTGCATAAAAAAAGGCAATCTAGGACTTACCCTAATGTTATTGAATCACCGATGAGAAGGCAGTTTGGCAGTCGCTTATTGGAAGACAGAGGGGGTCCTGGTTTACACACACGTGAGGACTTTACAGTCTTGTTTTTCAGGACGTCTTCACTTCCGAATTCTTTTGATGGTTTCTGAGCTGGTACTTGCTTTCCAGCATCCACGTTATTTGAAGTTACAAAAGGAGATGTTGACGAGGATGATGACAGGGAACCTAGTGGAGATGGTGATATTTGGTTCGATGATTGGACTGTTGGCTGTTGTGTCATGCCGGCGCTTGCTACCGTATAATTATATGCTGGATGTATCATTTGGCGTTTGTAGAGGATAGTGTCTGCAATGGTATTCCATAGCCTGCGATTCAGAACATAAGGGGAATTAAGGGTAGATCATCAAAGCACACTGTTAGCAAATTGACTGCAACTGCATCATAACAAAATTTTGAGCGGTAATTTGTATTCACACACCCTTGAAGCAACACTGCAATTAGACGCAGAAAGTAAAGTATGATATGCTCACTTTTTTGACAACATCAACAATGAATCGAACACTTCTATGTCAATATAAACTATTAAAACATTAAAACATTGAATCTATAATCACATAATAGGACTCTGCCTTCTCTAGTAAGATAACGTAGTAAGATAATGCAATTTGTACCTTGCTTTTCCATGGAAATGATGTTTTAGATCTTGTATATATCGCTGAGAACCTTCCTTTGGCAAGTACAGTGAAGGTTCCTCGTCTTCGTCAATATCTTTAAGCACATCTGAGTCGTCATCCTTCATCATCTAGTCATCAAAGATTGACTATTAAACACAAATTATTAAGAAAACAAGGATTCAGTGAATACTAGGACACCTAATTCGTCATACTGCAAATTTTAGAAACATGCAAAGATTTAATCGTGTAATGCCAAAATGGACCCAGTTATAGCCAAAGAAAGGTGGAGCCTCGAATATTTTTTCTTCAACCGTGGCGATGCTTAGAAATATCGGCGTTTCTGATAAATGCACCTATAAATATGTAAAAATTAAATTCTATATTAAATCAAATGTCCGGAAAAAAATTTCAGCAGCAAGTATCTTTATAAGAGAAAATTCACAAAATCTATGTAAGTCAATTGTTTGTAAGATCTTGGATTCAGGACGCACACCGGCCACCAAATTTAAACTCTTACCAGTTCTTCAAACGATGGTAAATATCTATATATAGGCCGGTGGGTAAGGGTACCGATAGCACCCTATGCACCAAATAAATTTTCTTTTCGATAGCGGCCTATGCATTTCCTTTTCATCTTTCAAATTTCTCATGCTGGCAAAACAATTTGGTTACCGCTAGAGTTATACCACGCGAGGAAAGAAACTCTTTAGTTTATCCTAATCATAGAACTCTACTAGCAACTCAAATCCAAGAATTTGACCTGATGTAGAACAAAACAGCTTATCTTACCTGGAACACTCTGTTGGCAAATTGTTCATTGTCTCTGATTTCCAAAATTTCGTCAATATTTTCCAAATGCTTGAGCTCGGAATCTCCAAAGCTCCATCGATGCCTGTTTAAAAAAAAGTACAATAATGTCTCAAAATGTTTTGAACATAATGAAAATTGAAACAACAGATGCTAACTTTAATAATTGAAATTCATACCTTTATAAATATGCTTAAATGAAATCAATGGCTTTGACATTTGACGGTTTATTTTTCGTACTGTGAAGAGTAAATCACACAGTGTATAAAGTAACGACACTGAGAATTTGATCGAAAGGTAGTAACTTACTTTTGCTTATATTTGGAGTGTTTTCCTGTCTTGGTTATATGAATCTGTAAGAAGTTAGAAAGAAGTCGCAGGGAATTGATCATTTGCTGTAGTTATGGAATTATGAAACGGTAAATAGTTACTGATTCATCAAAACGAAATGTTTCTTATTGCAGTTAAGTGGCAAGCGAACCTAATGTTAAGGGCTCTCTTTAGGATTCGTTCGCCCGTATTTGGCGGGCCAGCCCCTGGTATCCAGGTTGCTTGACCTGCAGAGGGTGAGCTGAAAGTTGAGCTTTAATGACAAGCGTTAATGAAAAACCGCAATGAGCAAAGTAACGAGAAGCAAGGTCATCTCGAGGATAATGTCATGTTTTAAAGGAAGTGTATTCGAGCAATTCAGTGACATCGCATTCTGTTCAAATATACAGAAAGATTCTTAAATACTCAACAACTCGATTGAAAAAGCAAAACTCACTGCATCTGCGGCATGCTTGTTATGTTTCCGGCCGGTCGATCGATGATCTTTTTTATGCCTCAGTGTCTTTCCATGAGCAAATCTTTCATAACTTGAGACAACTAATGCCAAAATTAAAGCTTCGCACAAGAATTTCATGTCAAATCTTTATGCCTAACCCAGAAAAAGGGTTTCTACTGTAACTTAAGTACAGCAGACAGTATAGCAAGAATTCGGTGACTGTATTGAAACCCAGTGAACTGAGAGAAGGGCGCGCCAAAACAAAAGCAGGCAATTCAAACATGCTGCATTAAAAATATACTAAAATAGTGTTGATTGCCAAGCAATGGTTTGAGTGTTTCTAGAATCTAGGGCAGACAGCGACCGGTCGAGACATCATGTGCATTCACCATTTCCGGGAGAAAAGGCCTGGTAACCACGTAAGATTTTTAAGAACCATATATAAACAAGGAAATCAGAGAATATTACAGATTGATGAGGCTAAACGGTTTTTGGAGAGGGGGGGGTTAAAGGTGCTAAAAAGAGCACGGTGATCTCTATTCGCTTTTAAGTACACATTTTTTCAGGAAATAAATTATTTTAACCTTTTTCTATCAGCATCCAAAATTGGTGATAGAGATACCGAGTTCGATCAGATAAAAAAAAAACACAAAAGGGGAAAGGCCTATCAGAAAAATTGCCAACGCAAAGTGCTGGCATCGTAAAAACCTACTTTTCGGACCATGTTAATTCTGGACCAATCTGAATGAACAGAGCAGAATGCCTTCGTAAAGTCGGCTAAATCTCTTATGAGTAAATTGAACCTATGATAAAACCTTAAGTGTAATAAAAGAATACTGTTGTATAGGCTTTATTCACAATTCTAGAGCCAAAACATGTTATAGAAACTTTGAAGGCATGGGTCTTCTGCTTATCTGACTACATCCGATGCTCATCTGTTCAAGATTCGTCGGTCCATAATAATTTATAGAATAAGTAGAAAATTTTCGGCAGTACAGAATTTGAATATGGTTTTGAAAAAGGCACACATTTTGAAACATACGAAAGCTTTTTGTCTGTAAAAGAATTCAGAACATGATCAAAATCTATTAGCTAGGAAATCAAGTTATGGCTCAAAATAGGCCCATCAGCACAAAACTGCAAGGGTTGCCCTTTGTTGTTTAGATCCTTGAAGTGAATATTTGCAAAGACCATTAATTCGTTTCTCGAAAAGATCCACTAAGAGGTGCGAAACTGTCAATTTGGAGACACAGTTTTTACTTTACACAATCATTGCTGGCAGAAGTACAGAAACCAACCCCATGGTATACGACTGTAAAGAGCATTCGCACATAAGGAGAAAGATAAATTATTGCACACTATTCAAGCACATGAAATAAAAGGCCATTTGTAGAATTTAATCTCGGGGATTTTCACAACAAATTTTTTATTCTACAACATATCACTTCAAATACACATTTACAACAGATGTACATCGCAGTGGGGATAAATGCAGTGGGGCAGTTAGCTAGGATCATTGCAAGGTGCATGTTTAATATCTATCATCTTTTTATGTTAACAATGTCATATTAAAATTGATTACTCAGCATCAAGGACCAAACAGCTCCAATTCATCTACCTATTTTGAGACATGACCATATTTTCACAGTTCCATTATGCAGTGAATAGACGACTACAACCGTTAGCCAAATAAACAAAGATGTACTTGATGGGGATTCCTGTGGCACAGCAGTCATTTTAAACGTAGTAAGTGATTTGTCCCATCCACATTTATTTGCATTAGAGAAGAGGAAATCACTTAACACAAGCTTAACACAATGAATTTGCTGTCCCTGAAGAAAGGCCATGTTGTAACAGTACCACAATGGCATTAATTATTTTCGTTAAATGGGCACTGTGTATAATACATTGGGTTAATAATGCATTAGAGTACCGGGGCAGCCATTGTTAACGTGGTCCAAAATCCTTTGCCTCAATTCTCCTGATTGTTGACGAAGTGCATTTGCCAGCGCATTCAATTCAATGTTCTTCTCTTTCAACTGCTGCACTCGCACTTCGAGCTGAGCCTCTCTCTCAAGTTTCTTCTTGCGACATTTAGATGCAGCGACTCTATTCTTCAACTTTTTCCGCTCCCTTTTGACAATTTCTTGAACCTCCAGATCGATCGGGGGCAATGGTAACATAGCAAGCCGTGAGCCTTTTTCTCTATCGACCTTGCTTTGTGTGTACGGGTTTGGCACCATGCTTGGTTGGGCCATGTCATATAAAATGTGTGCGTTTGATTCGAGTATAGTCTCAGTATTACCTATCCGCTCATAGACTCCTTCATGGCTGTCATTTCCACTCTGGAACATAGAATTAGGGCTGACGGATGTTTTTAATGATCTTTCGTTGTTTTGCTTGACAGTGAGTCTAGACTGATGTTGCCTCATGTCCAATAAGCTAGATTCAGCCTCAGTCTGGACCAAAAGGTGTCTCTCTGCTTCCAGATTGCCCGGTACTTGTTGCATTGGTTCAAGAAAATGTTCCATGCCAAAAACAAATGAATGAGATTCGTTGTCATCAATGTCGTCTCTTGATTTTGGTAATATAGATTCCAACGCGCGGTTAGTTTCGGTGATAAAGCGAAAGTCATCTTGAGATATAATTGGTGATAAAGCTTTTGCATTCCGATTTGAATTCAGTTCGAGTTGTGACATTAAAGATTGAGCTGTGTTATTTGAACCCCGCTGGGGCATTGATGTAGTACCCCTTCATCTTGTTGAGACATGATCAGTCGTTCGAGCTCCGGCGATTCCAGCTTGAGCAAGTTCAGCTCTGGGGACCCGAGTATCGGGGTATGTCCTGTTCCCCCGAAACTCTGTAGCACGCATTCTGACGACGGTTCCAATTTCAGATCGAGAGATTCTCTTGATTTTTGTAGTCGCAAAGCATTATGTCCTGCGAATGCACTGTGGACAACATGGTGACTTAACTCTCGAAGTGTCCCGGCATCACACACGAGAAACTGCGCTGGAATGCCGCCATGGATCTCCATAAGTGAAGCCGATAAACTGGAAACCAGAAAACCTAAAACTACAAGCCTCGGCTAATTTATCTGTCTCACATAATAACAGATTAATTGGCTCGCTTACTCCATACTTCTGACCATCTTTCTGACTTGAGACTCTCCATTTAGGAATTTCTCTCCTATGAGGTAATATTCGAAATTGTTTCGAACTGCCTGAAATGATTTCCGTGTGCGCAGGCAAAAACGCGTGAAAGCATTGTCATGCACATGCGAGTGTAAACGCACCGATAACTTCCCGTTTTTGGGAAGATTAAGACGGAAATTTAAATCCATTTCTTGTAGCATTCATTAAACGCAAACTATGTCCGAGGCAGTTTTCTT
This sequence comes from Rhopilema esculentum, assembly GCF_013076305.1. The sequence continues at coordinate 8,733,777 of NW_027019640.1, forward strand.
GTCTAAAGCTAGTTGTCTTCAACGCTAAAAAGATTTGAGATTATAAGATCATAAGATTGCAATCTCTGACATTGAATAGTACAAGGGATCTCCTAGCAAGGATCGCTTCAGTTGGTGCTCTGCGTCCTGTAAGATGAGTCTGCAAATTAGCAGGTGATTCAGCTGGTATGTAAGCGCCTTGAGCTTTCAGTAGCTTCAACATCCTTGATTCACGCAGTGTCACCTCATTTGTAAGCTGCTGTGAAAACGTCCACCAAAAACACAATCTACCGGACATTGATGTACATGAAAAGCGTTTAAGAAACTTTAGTAACCAGGCTCGGCGAGTAAATACGAAAGCTTATAAGAATTGCTAATAGCTAAAGAATGCTTTTTGTAAATAGCTAAAAAATGCTTTTCTGACTTATAGAGGGAACAAAACTTTCGAACTGGATGACTTTGAACAATTTTGGGTAAATTTCTCAGAAAACGCCAGCAAAACTTTGCTTAAATTGAGGAAAACATTATGCATTATCAATAATATACAATAATTGATAGATACTAAGAATTCATTTTCTTCTTAGACCACTCCTTTCAATTAAAGAAATGACAATTTCTTATCAAAAAGAAATTTTTTATTACAAACTAAGAAATTTTTCTTTCGAATCAGCAAAGTTTGATTACACTTGTTATTTTTGTTTAAATGTTTACAGGACAAAACAATTCAGTAGCTCATCCAATTCAGCAACTTTTTGATTGCTTTGTAGTTTGAAGACTAAGATACTAAAGCCTGCAATTTACTTTCAATATATTGCATATTTCACAAAATAAAAATCCACAATAAAAAATTGCCTTTCACTGGGTATTTTTTTCGATGATAACATAATTAATTGGATAAGTAAGACTGAAGTTAATAATACAAATCTTTTCAATCATTTCATCCGTAGGCGAATCAAACCCACAAAAATTGCAATTGACAACCCACAACAAATGAGCAAACAAGCATGAAACAAACAAACAAACAAATAAACATAATAACACGCACAAGGCAATGAATATTCAAGAAGATGAAGAAATGCAAATGATTTCAACTGATTGATGCACCTGAGGTAGTAGGAGCCGGGTGGTATGTTTATAAATCTATAGTCTCAATAGCAAAAGTAGTTGGAGGACAAATACAGATCACAGACAGCAAGGGTACGATGGGCGGTATCGATCGAAGGGTGGCTTAATTCTTTGCCCTTTGCAAAGAGGTGCGGGCATCAGATGCAAGCGTTCAATAAAAAGACCAAATAATTAAGGGCAGAATTTTATCTTCCAAGCCTCTCTGAACATGAACAAAATCATAAAAAGATAAAAATTCTTGGATTGCATTTAAAATATCTAGGGGGGGGGGCACAGCAAGGCAGAGGACACATTTGAATACTTCGTAAACTCAAACAATTTCAAATCATACGCAATAATAGAAATGTCTTTATCATGACACTTTGTAGGCTTTTTTCAACTCACTAATCTCCTTCGCAGAGACGATTGAGTTCGAGTCCTTCAGTTTTCCTTCGAAATCTTCAATGACTCGTCTTATGTTGGAAAGGTCTTTCGTTGACAAGAACATAATTCCCATGTTAAACCGATCAGCCTTTCCTGTATATCTCAGAATGTTGAAGCCTTGCAGTAACTTGTCTAGGAAAAAATTTAATAACATACCTTAAACATTTAATCAAAAAAGTCGAAGCTTTAAAAACCACTAGGTAGAATGATGAATCTTGAGAATAGCGGACAACTTTGTTTACCGGACACCAAGGAACCCATAGCTACTGTTGGTTGTAGAGCAGTTTCCGTTGTAGAGAAGTGTCTACTTCACTCTTCTCTCTTATTCGCCTCCGCAGCTCTCATTATATTTTGCTGCCGTTAAATTTTTGCGGCTCTGGTACCCAGGGTAAGGAGTGTCCATCTTTCGGAGGTTGTCTCTCTGAAGCTTTCACCGCAGAAAACATATTTTATAATATGACTATCTGTGCGTTATTCGGAGGAACCGTCAATAAAAAGTATCTCTTACTAGACATTTCATTGAAATCCATGAGAGAATATAGAAAGTAACTTTTTATAAACATTACAAGCTGTATTAGTTATAAAACATCTTATGTAAACCAGGCCTTTGCTTCTTAAACAGAACGATGTAAGTTCTTGCTATTTGACTGGAACCATCAACAAGATAAAATTGCGAAAGATCATAAGACACATGTCTCATCTAGTGTAACCCACCAAAGCCACAACTGGTCCCTGACTTGTAACAAGATGCTTCAACTAGGGCTTGCCACAACACGACATTCACATGATCCTACCAAAGCTCAAAGGGAATTATTTCATATGTGCCAGAGACTCGATTCACATGGTCCTAAATATGCAGAATCTGTCATTCTTTATGAATAAAAAATAAATTGTGTGCTTAGCAAAATCATAAATGAGGTAGCTACCTTTTGTCATGAAGAATTCATGGACACAGGAAACGATCGTCTGGATCATTTCACCATCAATTTTGTTTGATATCACTGCAAAGCGAGATAATGGAAAATTGTATATTAATCTTGAGTTGGTACAGAGGAACAGGTACAGTGCAAGGAGGGTGCAGGCAGGATGCCAAGAGGGTGCAGGCAAGGTACAGTGAAGGTGAAAGGTGAAAAATTTTAAGGACTGATGAAGAAAGAGATCGGAAAGGATACAGAAAGGTGCAAGGATGTTGCAGAGAGGGTGCAAGGACAGTGCAGAGAGGGTGGAAAGATGGTGCAGAAATGCAGTGAGAGTCCAGAAAGGGTACAGGGGTAATATTTTCCATTACGAGCCAAAATTATTCTTAAGCGCGACAAACTTGTAAATCTGTTACTGATCGAGGAAGAAGGCTTGGGTTTTCCCTACTTTCCCTCCTGGTCATGAAAACATTTTAGGAACTGAAACACACAATACAAGCACGATACAAGTGTCTTGTTTGCTTAGAAATTTCAGATACATAAAAAGTCGTAATGTCAATGAAATTTCACTAAATTAATTTTTTAATTTTGTCAATTTGGAGTCACAACAATCTCATAAAACATTTAAGACTTTTCAAGGTTTGATCGCATTCGTTGTGAGAAGAAATCGATTTGATAACTCACCTTTTGGCAATTGAGAAGGCTCAATCTGAGACAGTAAGTCGGCATGTTCTTTTAAACTTTTACCTTTTAATTCATTCCACGCTTTTAGAAACTCAAATCCAGTCGCCTTGAAACAATTAGAAATATATTTCAAAATAGTGGAAAAGTTTTCGAAAAAAAGTGCGCCGCCCGGGAATCGAACCCGGGTCGCAAGAATGGGAATCTTGCATGATACCACTACACCAGCGGCGCTTGCGCCAAATAGAGAGAAAAAGTTGACTTATATCGAGTCCATACGCAGTCATTGATCTTGAAAGTAATTCTATGACGAAAGTAAAACGTTCAAACTCTCAAAAATTTGCGCAATTTTGGACAATTATGTAGAGATATTTTTCGAAATATTCAAGTCGAGAGAATGTTGAATTAACGGAATTTGACTTTTTGAAAAGTACGATGTAGTCTCTGAAAAGTGGGGGAGGGGGTTTCTTGGGGTGTAGACCTCAGGTAAATTTCGCACAGATATATCCTAAAGAAGGCAACGGCCATCAAACATTATTTTGTTGAACCGACAATCAACCATTTACCAATGTGGTAAAGATGCAATCGATATTATGGTTGAATTTCGAGGGCCATGTTTTTGAGAAGCAGGGGTCCAGATCCTTTAGCACACGTCGCTGGTTTCAAGCATAACGATTTCTTGGGAAACGTAAGTATTCCCAACATATAGCTCAATACCGATATCAAGTCTCTATGGGCTAAGAGAAAATTTAACACCCATGACAAAAGATTCGTGAAAAATTATACTAATTTGCAAAAAAGTGGGGGCCATGGTCCCCGGCCCCCTTCACCGGAGGCCCTGGTCTCATGAGGCATTGACTTCCCCTTTGAAATACTCGTACGGTTTGGGGAGGTTGGAGGAAGAGAAAATCAAATCTGAAACATTTTTTGCTAATTTTTTTGGCTCAAGTTACTACGTGAGGTGCTCAAACAAACTGCAATTTCGATCTCCCGTGTTATTTTGGAGTTTTGAAATAGCTCTGAGGCGCGTTTAGAACCCCAAGCATAAAAAACTAAACGACATACAACCCTGGGGCTCACATTGTAGTAAATCTCTTTCGTAACAATTGTTTCGATACTTTGCTCAAACTTAGGATAAATATTATTAAAATGAATTTGTAAGAAAATATTTTCAAGAATAGGATGTAGCATACTTTTCTAAGATGAAATTTTCGAGGGGATCGTTGCATAGATTCTTTTCCTGTTCTACCCTGGTTCGACTCTTTTTGGCAGGCAGTTCCTTCTTTGGGTTGAGAGCCAGCCTTTGAAAAGCAGGTTAGAAAATAAAATTAGATCTTTCAATATGAGGTTAACAAAGTCAGGGTTGGCATCAACTTAAAAGCGTCAAACGTCTATAAACAATTCCCACTCAAAATTCCAACGCCAACAAAATTCTCGGTCAGTTTTGACGCGACAGAATTTGTGGAATGGGGCACGTTTCCACAGAGAAACAAGGTTGTGAAATAGATTCCAAATTGATTCAAATCGGGGACCCTAAAAAATTATTTGAAAACAACATTCAAATAGTGTAGACAGATACACTTGAATTAAATTTATGCCCTAGTATAAAAAACATATTGTAGACAATTATTTGTTTATTTCATAAATTGTGAAAAACAACTTGTATATAAATTCGATATAAAATGGCATTAGATGTTAGGTGAAAATACATCATTAAAATTCACCACTTTCGTTGGAATTTCTTCGATTTTCGCTCCCTTCTTTGGTTTTTGTTGACTAGCTGCTGTCCCATTCTTCTCATTCGTTTTCGATGCTAAGTTTTTCAGTTCCTACAATCAAAGAATAACAAAAGATCAATACGAGACTAAATATCGAATATGAAACGAGGGTGTTGGCTAAAACAAGATACCAGATAAAAGTAGTTCCCATAGCAACTGGGCAGACTGTCAATACAAACTTAAGGTACTCACTTCCCTCCACAGATCTTTAATAGTCTCTAGTTCCTTTTTAGCCGCACCATTTTGTGGGTCTAGTTTTAACAGTGCAGTCAAATCTTGCAGTGCTTCCTTGTACTTACCAGGTGTCTGTAAAAGGTAAAAATAAGACATTGGTTTTATTGTGAACATTATGAAAACCATGGCATTTACATTTGTGTTGGGTTTGTAAGCACACACATCCTGTTTGTCACACTATTTGTTCTCTCGTTCCCCCTTCTCTGTCTCCTTTGGTTTAGGCTGTCAAATTGAAAATTTAAGCCCTGTTTTTCCAACACACACCCTCTCTGTCTCTGTATTTCCACTCTCCTCCTCTATAAGGCTATAAAATTTAAATTTGAAGGGCCTGTTTTTCCAAAAATTAAAAAAAAACTTTTTCTTGGTTGATGTCAAGACAAGGGAGATCTAGAGAAAGCGTCTATAGGATGCAAAGCCTGAAAATGTATTTGTGTGAGTCCCCCCTTACACCAATGGTTGATTTAGCAAATCAATAAGACTAAGCTTATTCTGATTCTTGATTAGTCCAGATAAAGCAGATGAAAACGATCCGAGAATGAAGCTCAATTTATCTTTGAAACTGAACATGAGAATTCTGAGCTCTAGTAAAAACCAGAACATAAAACTGGGATGAGAAAATCTTCTTTCAGAGTCACAGATAGCGCCGTGCCTTGCATTAGACGTTTCATTACACGTACACAAAATTTCAAAGACTTTAACCTCAACCATAATGTAGCAACAAATAATTCTTACTTTTCTCGCCAGCGCCCGCCGGAAAAGAGCTTTTATATTGTCTGGCTGCGAGTCAAGAGCTTTTGTGCAATCATTCTCGGCTTTTTTTAGCTGAAACGAAATAGGAAGATTAACTTTTAACAAGCTTGTGTATTGAAGTCTTTACAGATCTTTATAGAAATTTAGATTACAGGTCTTTCAGAAAACTTATTTAGAGAAGCATTACTTGGTGGTCCAATGAGGCCCAAAAAAAATTATCGTCTGTTGGACAGGAAAAATTTAACAATACATTTTCTGTGCCTTCGACGATACATTTTCTGTGCCTTCTTCCATGGCACCAAGCTATAGGAATTACAAAACATCAGGTACCAGTGTTGAAGTTCCCCTAAGATGAATTCTGCTAAAAATTTGCTACTTACCGCTGACAAAGTGATGAAAGTGGATAGCAAGCATCGATCGTTTAAGTTCAAAATTAAATTGCAAGCTATTACAAGCACACTAATTTAGAAAAAAGAGATAAAATGTGTTTATGGAATTGAATTATGTCATTCATATCAAGACAGTCTCCATCTCACACATCAAAAACTTTGCTTGATTAATCGTCAGATTTTAGTTCCCCTCTATAAAACAAAATGAAACTGAAGAGAATAGACAAACCTTATTGAGTTTGAGATAACACAGAGCTCTGTTGGTGAGAGAAGTAGCTTCTTCTGGAAACAGATCGATGCAATGACTGTAGTGGGCTGCTGCTTCTTGAAAATTCCCCTACGAACAAACAAACCGCTATAAGTGTCAAATATCCAGCAAATCGACTCGCTGATGACTAGAAACTTTATCTAATTCCAAAAGATTTGGCTCAAAGGTTCGGATTAAGAATAATTTGATTAGATTACAAGAAATTCCGTCGTAAAAAACACAAAGAGTCCAAAAAGACGAAAGCTCAATGAACCACTATGCCTTAATCATTGTTTTTAAATAGGTTTTGCCCAATTAGCCAAGGAGAGGATAACCATTTGTCAGAACTTTGTATATTAAATTTCTATTTATTAATTTAAAGATTTTCCAACAGGTTCGAAAAATGGCAGGAAGGATAAAAAACCTCTTCAAAATTTACTGTTGTGAAAATCTGTATGTCAGCATCAAAAGAAAGTCTGTACGACCTAAGAAAAGTTTGTACAAATTTGGAAATAGCATGGAAATACGGAAAAATAGTATACGATACTCTATTTCAGTTTTCTGTGCTATCTTCAAATTTTGAAGTGCCAAAGAACAGGCCAGTTATGTTTGCAGTTATTGGCCAGGATTGTTCTTAATTCTAAAAAGGCTTCTTTCTAAATCATAAACTTAGACTGTTTCTAATTTTACAAGCTCCCAGAAAATAACGGTATTGAGTACACAGGTATTGGTGAGAAAATATTAAGTGTAAACTAATTTGGACCTTTCAGCCATCTCTCAAAATAATTCGTAAACGGCTATGAAAAACTACATATCGTCCACATTTCTAATAAATAGCTGGCAAATTTTATAGGAAAAAATCATAACTAGAAAGCAAAATTGTGTTTTTAAAAACAACCAGCTAAACACAGCCAAAACAAATGAATATACAAAGCCTTTTTAGACACGTACATCTAGCGCACATTTATTGCCAAGTTCTTTTGCTTTCCTAAACCTTTCTTGCCTTGATTCAGATTTTTTCGCTGACTTTATTTGTTCTTTGTCTGAACTGATTTCCGGATTTAATACCGCTTCATCACGAGACAATTGGTCCTCCTCAATTTCTGTTCTTTTTCCCTGTTGCTGCAGCGGTCCATGTCTGTCTTCCGACCGGTCTTCTTGGTTTCCTCTTCGCTCCGGCTCCGGTTCATTCTGTTTTGGTAACTTATCTCTCCAACGAGGACCATCTTGATTTCGTAAAATATCGATGAGCCTTTAAAAGAAACATTACGTCACGGATCTGATACTGATAAAATCTATTTGAACTATAGTTTGCAACTCTTCACCACAAAAGCATTTAAAGAGTGATCATTCAAGCTACAAAACAGATTTGTGTCACACGTATTTGACGCATGCGTTCTTCAAAGCTATTTACAAACACTTGAAACAGTTTTCAAAGTTGATAGAAACATAAAAGGTAATTCCACGCCTAATCATCCAGATGTTGTAACCATGCCTTCAGAATACAATAAGTTTTTGTGAGCAAATAGCTCTCATTGAGATACGTAAATTCCAAAATTTTAGCTTGATACATTTCGTTGGTCAAAAGGTCGTTTCCGGAAATTTTTGATAAAAAGAGTGTGGCAACGAGGTGTTTGCATGCATTTAGTCCCCTTTATTTTCTCCTCTTCTTAACACAAATGGTTGAAAATTGGTAGCTAGTTCAAATGAAGAGTATTTGATTCGATTGTGATATCGAATTAAAGGTATTCTAAAGATAAATTGCAGTATTCAAGTGTAAAATCTTTTACATTGAAACTCACAAGCTCTTATTTTAGGCCGGGAGTTTAAGGGTGTGGCCGAAATATTTACAGAATTGCAATACGATGTTTGAAAAGTCCTACTAATGTGGAGATACTCATCCTTTGGTACGTTGGTATTTACCAGAAGATAAAAATGAGCCGGACTCCTAAGACGTTGCAGTAATCGACCTCCTCAAAAAATGTTTATTCTTTAAATTTCATGTAGCTGGGCTGAAACGTAGTGTACAAAAAAGCAAAGCGCAACCATTAGCTGTGCATATATCTTTCAAGGGGTCCCATCAACTACTACTTAAAAAGTTTTTTAAGAAGTGGCGGTTTTTCATAGTCTTAACATGCAACATTTTGGGTAATAGCTGCTTGTAAAAAAGATAATTCAACCCAAACCAAGTTCTTTCAAGACTTCTAGCTGCTACATGATGCTAATAAAAAGAAGCAGCAAAAAATTATAGAGAAATACCTTGTTGATGCATCCCATGCCATTTTGATAGACGAGTCTTTTCGCAAGGCAGTCATGTAATCCACGTAGGCATCTCTATACCTGCAATATGGAGTAACCGTTATACCTATCGATGCGTTAAATGCAGATGAGAAGCCTTGAACCACAACTTTGAATATGTTATCATTACTTTTGTATAGCTTTGATCACAAAGCCTAAAAGACCTCCACAAATACCTCTAGATACGGATTACTGTTATTTTGGCTTGCTTCATAAAGTTGTACCCATTTAGCAATTACTTACCAAAAACTTGGCACAATTAAACTTATTTCACACACGCGGAGGTACTCCACGTTGCTCTATCTGGTTACGTGATCCAAATAAAACAAATTTCAAAAAGAAGATCCAGACATCAGTTTAGAACTCTGTTGAGCATCATAGTAAATTCTACCAGAATAAGACAGGCTATCAACCATAAGGATATCAAATGCTAAAGACAATGTATCTCTGCAAAACAGAGCCTTCTTTTTCAATTCAGATTAATCTTGGCTTTTGGTTTAGATGCAATGCATACGGGGTTTGGAGGTAGATATAGTGTATACGAGAATGACACGATTAAAGTTTCCTCGTTACGATCAGGTTCTAAGGTGTACATAGATGATAAACTTTGTCTATGATGCCTGGCAATAGGGATTTCTTTTCAAGATAATGGATGGTTCAGAGAATAGACAGGCTAGAATAGGTTCCTGAACACATGGTGCTAAATGAAAGAAGAAAAATTCCTGGTTTCATTTTTAGGGGGAGGGGGGGGTTTACTGCATCCTTTTAGAGTTAGAGGCTCATTGACCTGAACTTTTACTTGTTGGAGGTCTTATATCACGTTCACTACGAACTGCAACTGTATTCGTTGTAGAAATCGTGTGGATCTATTTGCAGTCAATACGGACAAGGCCATCCTAGCTGATCAAAATGCATTTAACTGAAAGAAACGTGAAAGTGGTGGAACATCAAACCTTTCTAGACTCTCCAACGCAATCGCTCTCAGAACGTATGAAGTAGCTTTGACGTCATAATTCAGCGATTCGGTTACATCATCAACACAACTTTTGGAGTCCCCAGCTCTAAACTCGCAGATACCTCTATTTTGATACAGACCAGCGAGAAGACTTTTCGGGCGCTCTGGACCTACCAACACATGAGAAAATAAATTGATGTATATATTAAGTAATGAAAATTACTGTTTCACTCCAAAAAATTAAAAACTACGGTCTGTCAAACAGTGCTAGGACAGGGCGATTCTAAAATGCAACTCCGAGTTTCACACTTAATGCAATCATCAGACAAATGGTAAATGTTAAGCCTTATCCTTTTCATAGGATACATCTTACAAGTTTTTCTTGTTAAGTAAATGACCTTATAACTTGTGTATCGGGCCCACGCCACGAATTTCAAGGTGGATAGGCCAAGTTCTATAAGTCGAGCTTGAATTTAGTGCTTCAAAACAGGGCCTCTTTGGAAATATTTTCGCATACAAAAAAGTGGGGGGCCATGGCCCCTCCGGCCGGCTCCCTCCACCCCGGTGGCGTGGGCCCTGTGTATACTGTGATGCAACAAAATCAACAATTGTATATTAAATACTTAGTTGATTTAGAAGGGTTAATTTGACTTGATGTCAAAAAATTGCGCGATTGGAAATGCGACAACATAGCATGACCTAATTAATGAAATTGAAACAGGCCTAAGATACCATTCATTATAAAATAAAAGAAAAATACATTTGAAAAGCAAACCTGATAAAATCGAATCTATTGCTCTGGTAAAATGTTTGGTTCCATCAGCGTAGCTGCCTCTATTAAATGATCTCTCTCCCTCTGCTATTAACTTCTCTAAGCTATCAGCAACATGTATGCCTTCAAATGATAATAAACTTTCATAGACAGAGCCCTTAAAACTAGAATTCCCACTAAAGGTTTCTGATTCTGTTTCTATAAGTAATGTATCTTTTCTATCGTTTTTTTCAATGCCAGAAAAAGATATCTTATCCTCTTCTTTATTATTATCAGCAAGTTTATTGATATCATTTAACTCATCTATTTCTATTATTTTTAATCTTTTCCCTTTTTTCTCAGCCACATTTCTAGGACCAGCATTCTGCTCTGCAAAAGCTGCGTTGCGGATTTCTTCTACCAATTTCTCTTTTGTATAAATTGTATTTCCACTTTCTTCTTTATCTTGTAAAGTATCATTTTTCGGCACTGTCTTCGTCTTCGTTTCATCACGGCTTCTGTAGACAAAATTAATAAATACTAAATAGAGTACAAACAAAGAAGACTTGTTCATTAAATCGTTAACCATACTAATTTATAGGGCAAGTTCCCTAAAAGGCCATTTATGACCTTGAAGCTGGAAAAAATGGTCAATGTGCGACATATGCTGCATCGTTTAAACAATGAAATATCGAATCTAGAATATTATAGCCCTAAAAACAACAAAATGACTCGAAAATGTGTAAGAGAAAACGGATCTAAAGAGCTCAACAAGTATAAGTACCTAGCATGGTCTTTGCATTTTTCAAACTACAACAAACATTACGGTAGACAGGATATTCGATGCCTTTAACAGGAGGCGAAACTTTCGATACTCTGCAACCTTTCAGAACTATGAGCTTTAAGACATCCAAAGCATCTTACTACAATCAATATGTCTGCATACACTGATCCCGCTATGCTATTCACGGTTTGGATACTCAAGGAGTATCTTCGTAATGGCACACATTTGGCAACACATCAGGGAAAGACAAAATTTAGTTTATAGACAATTTTATAGACAATCACATTGATTTTCTATTGTTTTCGAATCCAATTGTTTATTGTCAGTTTGAGAAACCGCTCCAGCTCATTTCGACATTCTCAGTTGCTAACAGCAGCCTTGAAATAAGTTTCTAAACAAGAATTGCAAGATGTATTTTTTGGTTTAAACAGTGGCAAATAAGACGAAAAGAACAATGAAAATCCCAAAAACATACACTTCTCCAACACAAGATTCATTCTGTAGCTTTTTAATGATTTCGAGTTCTTTCTTTGCAGGCATGTTGCTTTTGTCGCACTCTAAAAGTTGTGAAAGGTCATCCATTGCATCTGCGTATCGATTCAACATCTTGAAAGAAAGAGTAAAATGCCCACGTGACGTCAACATTTAAAATATATATACTAGAACTAAAATATGGTGTAAGAGAAGAGTTTCGTAAAATAAATCGATGGAACGAATAAAAAACGGCAGTAAAATGAAAAAATACATTAATTTGACCCTTAGCATCTCGTTATCATAATTATTTTACGAAGATTCTTTCGACTTTAAAACTATATCTACAAGATAAAATCGAAAGAGGATAACAAAATGGAATAAATTTTCGATAAAATGACAATAACAGTTAACCGAGCACCTACTTTGCGAGCAGATGCACGCCTAAACAGGGCTTTAATGTTGTCTTTCTGAAGGCTGAGCGCCTTCGTTGCGTCGGTTTCCGCTTCCAAAGGCTAAAAAATAGGACAGAAACTAGTACTCGTGTGATGAACAAATACAAGAAAATAGTTGTTTTCTAGCAAGAACAAAAGTTTGTTGCAAAACAAAAATTAAAAAGATGAAGGAAACCTGTAAAGGGGAACGAGAACGAGAAGAAAATCACATACCAAATGATATACGTATTTTTTGCATATTCTTTTAAAATAACTTATAAAATTTATACCAATACAAGACGTGTTAATGGCTGCGCACTTTGCTTTAAGTCTAAAGAGGCTTTATCAGGAGTATACCTCTATCTTCTTAAGAAGATTACAAATTATTGAGATTTTCATGAAAAATGGCCCTCCCTAGTTACAGAGGGACACATTGTGAGGGTAACTGAACGAACTGGCTTCTCTCAGGAAAGGTGTAGAAAAGTTTCTAAGTTAGCCTGCGTGCAGCCACTACGCTCAACGAACTGAGACGAAAACCTTTGAAAAAATCAACGTCGAGAACTGCAAAATGTGCACGATTTCTTAATACATATAACATTTTGATATATAGAACAATTGTCTGATGATCGCATTAAGCGTGATACTTTGGGTTGTAACTTAGAAACGTATTTTTTTATAAAAGATCCAAAAAAGCATCGTATTTGCAGTATTCATTGAGAATAACATTAGAATATCTAAAGTATTCTAATAAAAAGTCAATTCGTGGTTTGCAATATTTCGAATGCTTAGCAGCAAGTATTCAAAATGGCAACAAACAACCATCATGCAGCTCACTTTAGTAACACTCACTCAGATTTTTGACCCGTTCACTATGACCGTAGGCATATACACAATTCACATGAGCATCATTGAAGTGAATAGTTGTTTAATTACCTTGTTTAATTTGAGATAACATAGCGATCTGTTTGTATAGCAAGCTACTTCATTTGGCAGCAAGCCAATACATTGTGTGTAGCAATTAACAGCATCTTCAAACATTTTCTAGAAGTTAAAAAAGAAAATATATAGGTTAATAGTTTAGATATCTGGTCACTTAGAAAATGTAGTTGGAAAGGTCAAAATTGGCGCACACTATAGCCTACAACAACTTCTTCTTTTCTTCGTGCAACCCCAAAACTTTTATTACAACTTGAAGATCCTGAAACTAACTCATTTGCCCCCTGCTACCTGCTCCATCAAACGTGAAAATCAGCATATACAGGGAATTGACAGTCACAATTTCATACCCCTTTCCCTTAACATATGCATTTAAATGGTCTTTCTGACAGGTTGGAAATCATTTATAGAAAAGTATATCAATGCAAAATGTAACCCACAAAATATGCATACATCGATGTTGCTAATCGCTAATATAAGCTGATGAAAGACAAAGAGGTTGGAGAGGATTAGCGCTTAAATGCAAAGAGGGCCTTTTCTTTCTGTCACTAATATGCTCATGATGGACAACGCTCACAAAAGTATGAGTTTCAGCTCAATCGTTTATGCACAGTGTTTAAATACATCGATATGATGCAAGAACTCACTGGTAGAGAATCCCCTTGTAACCCTTGCTTTCACAAGACAACAGCGTTATACATAAGGAAATACGACGAAAGAACTCAGTTTTCGCATAGAATCATTAAACCACTTCCATTAAGAAGCATCCTATCATTCCATAGAATTTTGAAAAAACACTCGCTTGGACATATTTTTGCCTGGGAAAATCTTAACAACAAACAACTAGATAAGGAGCAATCTGTTCTATGAAAAACATTAATTATGGAAACGGTGATATCTGGCTGACGATTCGGAGCAGTAATAAAACTTCACAAATTTAGCAATAAGACCGAAAATTCAGTATATTTGAGCACATTGGTATTTGAGCGCAAAGGGCATATCCAAGGACTGAAAGATGACGTGAGCTAATGACACGACTAGACCTGATCACATTTTCCCTCATTGTATCTTTCAAACATCCTTTCCTTCTATCACCACAATACCATTTGCCTTCTTTTTTAAAAAAACTTTCATATCAGAAATTAGTTGATGGGCCTAAATTTTAAGCTTCTTGGCTGTTATCGAGAAACTTCATTGCAAATAGTGAAAAAAAACTGAAATAATGAAAAACGCTTCAAGGCAACAAACCTTTTGGACAAACTGATTTCCTTTTTCTTTAATATTTCTAAACTGCGCTTCAACTTGATTTATATCAACCTCCATTTTCGGCACTTTAGGAGAGCCAGATTTAGCTTCAGGAATCTGTGCATTGCTTGAAACGGGAGCACTTCCACTAGATATTCTTGGAGCTTCTTGTCCATTAGAACCACTGACTAATTTCTGAAGGTTGGCGTAGGATTCAGATTTTGGCAGCTTCTCTCTCCAGCCAGCGCCATCCCGATTTCGCAGCAGATTTGTGAGTCTATAGAACAAAAATTTGCACTTTGCAATGATTCCTTTTACGGATAAAATATACAAGCTAAAATAATAGCAAAATATATACGCAATATTGACGGAAAATCCGCAAAAAATTGAACAGGAAGAATTGGTCTACTAAGACTCCTTAAAAGCACAAAATACACGTCCATTTGCCTACAATTTTTCAACCAGTTGCTATTCACCAAATGCATGTCAGATCAGCTAAAAACCTGGACGATTGGAGGCGATGACAAAGAGAGATGCGGCCGAAATGTAATGAAAAAGGGTGTTATCTGAAAAATATTGTGGCCCCGCCCTTTAGAACAGTTGAAGGTGCATTTCAGTAAGATATTTCATATAATTAAAGGAGACCTTCCTTCAACCATTTATAAAAATTGAGACACATTCAGATTTTTGCATAGCCCTTAGTAAAGCCACCCTCTTTCTCACTCTTGACTGCCCAGTGAAACTGTTTAATTTTCTTTCATTAACAAAGTAATTGATATGTCGATGTCTTAAAATGAAAAAACAATACCTCGAAATACCACTCCATCCAGCATGCAATGCATTGTCAAAGCTAACTGCAGTCTGATAATCGACATAGGCGTATCGATAACTGAAAGAGAGAGAAACATTGACCGATTTACTGATTGTAATTTACTGATTTACTGATTTACTGACTGATAGACTGATTGAACTTGGCTCATTAATCACTATTATTGACTTTAACTAGGAAAAGCTAGGACATGTGATTCCATAACGAATCTTGGAGGTTCCCTTGATCTCCTGAGACTTTCCATTAGCCTTTTGAGAAGCTTAGTTCCTTTAATCTAGACGACATATCCTAAGGGGAATCTCTAGAAGAAATATAGGTATCTAGAGTAATGAAAAATCTCAATTAAAGGAGCCGAAACCGTAAAATGAAGAGGGCGATTCAAGGTCACCACGTATATGGTGGGTAGGCCTTGGCCTAACAAGGTTTGTAATGCACATTGATGTTAGCGGTAACGTCAGAAGCAATTCCTTATGACATCATGAGATTAACAAAATCTAAATGTCTCATTTTGTAAGCCAGAAATTGAACCAAAGCCCCCTCATAATGTTGCAGAAATATCGTGATAAGACAATATCTTTTACATAGAGGAACAGGGTTCTGGCAAGACCGTTTTCATATCTGCATTTGATATTTTAGATTTGATTCATCTTTTGCTGGTAAATAAGGTAGGAAACATACTTCTCTATAGTCTCGTATGCAGAGGCTCTTCTTAAAAAGGCTTTCGCAGTTGGCGATAATTTTATTGACTCTGTTGCATCTTTTATGCATCCCTTGCAGTCTCCAATTTTCGAACTGCACATTGCTCGGTTACTCAATAATACAGCTACTGAAAATTCATGTCCCTTGGTTCCTAAAATAATTTAGATTACTTAGCGAATATGGAAATATATCGATGCTGGAAATTACTTCGAAATTCTGATAAATATAAAAAACTTATAAAATTGCAATTTATTTACATTCTAATACGACCATACAAAACAAGACGGTATTCTAGTAAACAATAAACAATAAATTGTAAATCAAAGCCAAGTTAAAAGCATTGGATAAAATAAATCGGCAACACACCATCCTTCAGGGGGTTGAGCAATAATCATTTCAGAGGCCATCAAAACAGACTTGGTTTTGGTTTGGTAATTTCATCCAGGGCTTTAAAATTCAACATTGTCCAAAGGGCCTGTTTATATTAGACTGTGTTCCAGACCCCTACTTTCAAGTTAGGGGTCTGGAGCACAGGCTAGTTTACATGAGCAGTTTTATCCCACCTCTCAGCCCTCATCTGGCAGGTGGGATGAAATCATCGAATGTTTACATGCTGATTCTATCCCACCTTTCAGCTGTATATAGAGAGAAACACCCAGCCTTCAAGCTTGTGTGCTTATAAATGGGACGAAATTTGATTGCGTGTATATGAAAATTGCATCCCAGCTTCATCCCACCTTTCAGCGCTTGAATGGGAAAACTCATCCCACCCTGGCGAGATCACACCTGTCATTCTATAGGAGGGTGGGACCTCACCTTTCAGCTCACAGGCTGGAAGGTGGGATGATTTTGTCCATATAAACAGGCCCTGAGACACCGAGCACGGTCAAGGGAGAGTGCCATGTTTTGTTTTAAAAATTTTCCCACGAATAGATCGTTTCTCCTGGAGCTTATCATGATCTGTCGCTGCCATTCAGTATGCAGTGAAAGTGTTCTTTCGGTAATGGCATAAAAATTCTTCTTGTTCGATGAATCCCTCAGTATCAAACAGGGTTGAAATCTTCACATAAAATATGATTAAATTGATCTTAACTATTGAGCTTCTTGATTGCTCAGCTGTGCACGTACAAAGTTTCTTATAATTATTTTTGGAGCAGTAACCAAGCTGGCAACTGAAAAAAATAAATTATCTCTCACGTGTACAAATCTAAGCTACAACTCCTTGAATCAGCGCTAATGAGGTTTGAGACAGCGAGAGCTGTACTAAAACGATGAGAACTCTATAGCATGCTCAGCTGCATGAGATACGTGATTCCATTAAAACTTTCGAATGCCGATGTGCTACAGCAGAATTCATCTTTGGGGCGTGGCTACATCGCTAAAGTAACAGTCACACCCACGACAGAATGACGTAAGACAGCGCTTCCATGAAAACTTTCGAATGAAGATGTGCTACAACCATCGCATGAGTCATTTTTGAGGCGTAGCTACAGCCCTAAAGCACAGTCATACCCACGCAGAAACGACTTAAGACAGTGCTTCCATGAAAACTTGCGACATCAAAACATTATCTTTACCGTAAAACAGCTGCATCACAGCATTGTACCTGCCTATATAATTATATGGAAACAGACTTTGGCAACATTTTTATACATACATGACAGCCTTTTTGTATGAAAAAAGGTTCTTAGCGGTGAAGGCATATCGACACAAAATGTGAGCAAATACTTAGCCAGTTATCACGAGAGGGGGATGTTACATTTCCCATAAAACAATATTGTCTTATCTATCATCTAATAGCTAAAGCAGATGGACCTTGTAGACTTCATCAAAATAGTACCCGCCACTACCAACTGACCTGTCTCAAGAGAAAGTTTCAATTGTTATTGTATAAGATTCAGACAAAAAGTAGGCAAAATAGAACATTTTTAGAATAAATACCTTTGCCCAGTTTATCAATCGCAGCAGAATATTTATCTCTTGCCTCAGCAAATCGTCCGTCCTTGTATAATGAATTTCCATCATTTTTTAAAGACAGTACATCCTCTGGAACTGGCAGAACTGCCACTGGTACCAATTCTTTGTGAACTGTGCCAGATTCTTTATTTACGTTACTTGGATTTTCAGCTTGTGTTGCATTGGAAGTAACATCTTTTCCTTTCAAATCTTGTTCCTCATTAGCCATCATCGCTACACTTCCAGAATTCGCCTTCTCCGAAACTGCAGTTTCTCCTGTTGACAAATTATCCTTTCCTTGAGATTCGTTCGACTTTGCAGTTTCCATCGCATCAACATTCACTGATTGCGAGTTCGGACTGAAATCGCCATTTTTGGGGTTCTCTTTTTTATGATCTGAACTAATGTCTTCGGCATTTTCAACTTCAACAATTTTCAATCGCTTTCCTTTTCTGACAGGCTGCTCCTCTTTTGCTTCGAATTTTTCATTCTCTCTTTGATTGATACTTTCAATTTCTTCGATAATCAATCGTTTTCCTTTGGCCGTTTCTCCATTATCTTTGCCGTTGACAGTCGGTTCACCACTTGCATCATAATCCAAATTTCCAGTTTCTTTCAAAGACTTTCTCACCTCGTCAGCCAAACTTTGTGCTCGCTTGTTTGTTGGTGCCAACTCTAATACCGTTTTGAAATCATGCAAGGCCTGCTTAAATCGCTTTAACGATTTTAAGGCAATTCCTCGACGCAGAAATGCTGGAAAGTAAGTCAACAATTTCTACAAAAGCGACAGCTAACGAATATAATTATGTCTATTATGAAAAGTATACTTTACGATTGGCACATTCTGCTTTAAATATATGACGATATTGGAAATCCTTGGTTTCCAATAATTATGCGTTTACTAAGAATAGTTTATGGCTGCAGAGGGCAGTAAATGGACACATTCAAAAACATTAAAAGAAGGTTACATAAAACATTTCTTAGGTAGTAATTTGCCATTCAATGATTTAAATTCACCCATTATTCTCTTAAATTAACTGCGAATATACATCCCGAGCTCTGATCTTACCATAAAAGCACTACAAATCCTATTTATAATATAAATAATTAACATAAGAACAAAATACCTAATCTATCAAAAAGTTGGCTTGAAGAGATGAGCAAATAAGCAAACACAAGACATATTGCGATAATGTAATCTAGTCCAGCACTTATTCGGGCTCCTCAAAATTTTGGTATGATAGAATATGGATTACATGCCTAAAGTTAATGGCCATGCTCATATGTCTGCACCGACATGCAATGCCCCCTCCCCCAGTGGCATAGCTTGACCTTCCAGACTAGGGGGTTGAGGGTCATGGGTAGCAGAATTTACCGACGAAGACATAGATGAAGAGAAATTTAGGTGTTAATTCACATACCGATCGACAATTTCACCGACAAACCAGGGAATTTTTGCATCAACTAAAAATTCACCGAAAAACTCATGAAGAATTAGGGGGAGTCACACCCCCTATACCCCCGCTAGCTACACCCCTGCCCGATCTTAGACAGTAACAAAACTCACTGCATAATCTTAGACAGTAACAAGATTCAAAATAAAAAAGCCCAAAGCACCAATCATGATTAATAGCCAATGGTAGCTATCAAAAGAAATTAATAAAATACCTTTAAAATTCAAATAGAAATTAATAAAATACCTTTAAAATTCAAATAGAAATTAATAAAATACCTTTAAAATTATCAGGCTCCTCTGCCAAAACTTTATTGCAGTCTTTTATGGCATCTTCAAATCTTTCCAATTTTATGTATGTTATTGCTCTGTTATTGAACAATACTGGTGACTGTTGCAAGAATATACTTCGGTTGTAATACACCAACGCCTCATTGAAATCTCCTGCCTTAAAAGCCTCGTTCCCTTTGTTTTTCTCTTGATTCGCTTTAGCAGCTTTGTCGCTCTCTGTTGAATCTAAAACAGAGCACCTCTGTATTGGCGTTATGCTTGCAATATAATCAAAGATCGGTAAATAAGTCAACTTCTGGCTATCAAATATCAGGAAGACACAGATCTGCGGATAAAAATGTCTGTATATTTACATTTCGGGTACATAGTGCGAGTACAAAACATTTCCGCTTTGCATTTACATACTGAAACATCAAAAACTAATTTGTAGCAGCGGGTTCTATTTTTTTGTATTTCCGCATTCACTGGATTGTAGAAAAATGTTCATAAGAAGAGTATATGTTGAAAAAAAGCCTACGGAAGATAAGGAAGAGATATTTCCTGAACATACAAAGCGACTTTTTTGTTCAACACACATGAAAACAATGAAACAGAAAATTACGACTGATTTAAAAGTGAATCACCAAGTAAACACGAGAAAGTGTTAAAATTCTGAGAAAACTTTGAAATTGAATTCCCATTGGTCAGATTAGTAAAACTTTTATTCATTTTGAAGGGTACAGAGTACAAATTCTCAAATTTTTTTATCAAAAACACTTCTTAGAAAACTGCATAGAATCTTGGAAAATCCTGAAATGAAACACCACTCCAAGTCAGGAAAAAAATTCAGTAAGGTTAGTAAAAAACACATTAAACGCACTAATTTAGGGATAAATTCTTGCAACATGCTTATTATGTCAATTATTATTGCAGATAATGTTGAAAGAATGGCGTGTTTAATAAAAGGCAAGAATTTATAGAGCTTTTGTCAATATGACATTTTCAGATTGGCCACAAGACATTATTAACAAATGGGCATATCTGAAGATAATCTCAACAAATTAACCAGTACTTGATAACTATATATACCAACCTATCAAATAAATATCTTTTTAAATATATATATATACATTGTTTACTACTATTTTCAAATCTTCCATAAAAAGAAACCAAAATGGTGATAACTGGATCACAAGCTGTTGGGTTCACCTTGTAACTCCATGTAATTAGATTTGTTTCAGTCATCAAACAACTGGCCAAAATACAAGTTCAAATGTGCAGACGTGAGGAAAGTAGCGATGCTTGAACCAGAGATCCACAGGAACATATATCTGTCCCAAACTTTTGGTAAAAGGCCTTTTCTTAGAAGTAGCCTATTCAGGGATTTTGGGATAGTATCCCATCTTCTGAGACACAGTGCCCTTATCCTACCTGTGCCCTTCCAATTTTAAAATGTTTCCAAGCTACTGAAAACAACACAATTATGCTGCCAAAAATAGATTTCTTAATCATCAGGAACAGCTCAGACAACACAAATAAAGAAATATCAAATTTTCTCTCTGTGAGTTTTGACAAAGTTTAATGAAAATATATGAAACATTAAATGAGCAAAAACATAAAATATCTTCACTTTGGACAGCGAAGATGAAAAACATTTCAACCATACTTCACCTGCAGGTATTTCAACTTTTGCTGGAACAGACTTTGCTGTATCATTTATCCTTGTTTCATTTGAAGGACTTTTATTAATAACTTTGTCAACATCCTTAAGTTCTTTTTCAACATTCAGCCTAAAATGAAAAATCAAAGATAAATCAAAAGGAGATATGAAATCATTAATCAAGAAATTGTAATCCAAGCATTCAAATGTAATGCAAACTGTAGTCTGCCAATGACATGGGTCCTCCAAGTATAGAAAGCAATACATAAAACTTTGGCATATAAATTTATCCGAAGATAACTTCATACTTGTCCCACTCAGTGTAAGATCTTGGAGCAGCTTGTCTTCTTGAGTCGATATCTGAAGATTTATCCTGCCAAAAAAGGTAAAACAATAGTTCTAAGTGATGAGAAAAAACACAAAGTTAGCTTCAGTTTCTGGAACAAATCTTGGAAAATGATGAATAGGATACTATAGAAGAGTTGGCTAGATCTCTACAGGTTTTCAGTAGAATCCCAAAATGTAATTGATTGAGTGCCAGATTTTTGAAAGTTAATTAGAAATTGATTCATTTAGAGAATAAATCAACTTATATTCAATATTGATATGCTAAAAACTTTGTTCATTGGTAAGGAACATGAAGATGAAAAAGCTAGACAATTAAAATACATGTCACCTGTAGATTGTTCTTAGTTTCTTTTGTAGATGATGACACTCTGATTGGAGGGTATTCAGGTACAGAATCTGGCTTAGCTGGTCCTTCTAGAATTTCTTTATCAACATGTGACATTTGACTAGACCATTCCTGTAAGATACGGCTATACACTTAGATTACAATAAACAGTAAAAACAAAAGGGCAAATTAAATAGACTTTGAAAAACTAACACTGTAAATGCTTGATAAATCATAAAGTAAATCATTTTAATACACTAGCCTTGAAAATTCAGCAAATATTTTGTGTTGGTTTTTATGTTCCCAAGTTGATCAAATATTTATCATTTGGTAAGGTGGATATTTTAACAAGTAGAAAAATTAAAGTAGATGACAGGCTAATTTATCAAATATCTGATCTTTTGTATGACAGAAGATTTGATGTTACCAGCAAATCATCCATTAGCACTGAACTTTCATTCTTGTCCAGTTCCTTGAAAGATTTTACTTTTGTTTCTTTCTGTAATAATTTGCTGAAATGAAAACAAAAAAGACTATAAGGAGCAGTGTAAAGAAAAGTAATGTTACCTTAGCACAAAATATCGAAATTAACAACTGACAATGAACTTCATATTTCATTGTATCCGTTAAAACTGCATAAAGAGAAATTATCAACTAAGTGTCCTTTTATTTGGGTAGGGGTTTAAATTGTTGTTGTTTGAAATTTGGGGTCAGAAAAGTCTTGTGGGCATGAATTAAGATATTTCCCTTGATCACAGAAAGGCCAACTGTGGCACAATTGATTAATCACACCCTTCAGTAGATTATTAACTGCTCAAATTGAAAGATGGTTCACAGACGCAAACCTCCCTTTTTTGGATCAACCAATCTACATGCAAGAATATCTAACATCAAAACAATACTAAAAAGCTCTGGATTTCTACTCAACATGTATGTTTTTATTATAACAAACCTTTTTTTGTTTTTGGCATAATTTCCCCAAATAAATAGGTTTATTTACTATTCAGAGAATTCGCAACAAGAACAGACTGTTAAAAAGCACAAACCTCTGAGGGCTTAAAGAATCCAATTTTTTTTCTGTATATTTCACAAGATCAGGATAATGGCCCTCTTCGCCAGACCTGGTATTCAAAATAAAATAACTTCTGTAAGCAAAGCTAATAAAATAAAGCAATAAACCATTCAATTTTTGTACCTCATCTTGTAAAACACTTAAAACTTTGTCGATTTTTTATTGATGAAGAATCATGATTATTATGAATTTTAGTCAACTTGTAAGCTCTTACAGTGATAATGATTTTATGGTGTGGACTAACAAATTTCCGATGTCTCCTCTTTGCCAGGTTGCATTCCAGGTACTTAGGCCCAAAGATCTTTGGCATACACCCAGGTTTTTTGGCATTTGGCATGCAAACCAATTAAATTTTTCTGGTGTACATAAAATTTCCCTTAGCCACATATATAGTTGACATGAAAAAGAATGAAACAAAGACTCATACACCACAGTTTACTCTACAGTTTTACCAGCTGCTCATATTTTTGGCATACCTAAACAAATGCCCCAGTGGACCTTGGCATACACTTGACAAGAAATGCACCCTGACTCTATTGTTCTATTGTTAATTGCTGGCATTTCTCTGGCCTGAGTCTTACATGGCTTCCACCCTGGTTTGACAAAAACACAAAAACCCTGAAATACTTTCAAATTTTTTTCGAGATTGAGCTAAAATAATGTAAAAATTATGTCCATTACCTGAGTATCTTCAACAGTTTTTCCAATTCCTTTGCATTATTGCATTCGCTGATATATTTATAATCCAGATGCGCAATTGGAATGGTAGAATTGGATTTGCAAAATCCAAACATCTTGTTCAGATTCCGACAGCTATGGGAATAAATTTTTACTAAAGCTACAATTTTGAATAAATTTTGACTTATTAAAAAGCATATGGATGATAAAGAAATGACGCATTCAACTCAACTAGCCCGGCATCTTTTACTTTTTACGAACCAAAGATCTCATGAAACTTGAAATTCAACATAACAGACAGTTCACTTTTCTTCTATTCGGTTTTTGGGGTTAGAGCATTAATTCTGTGGTTATTGCTGGGAGTGAAACAAATTACAATCTTTTTTCTTGCATTCGGCCTAAGAATTACAATACCTGATTGTACTTACAATACCAAACGCTGTATGTATTATCAGTGACAATTTCCGTAAAGAAAATTTTCCTCACATTTATCGCAAACTTCTGTGAGTACTTTCCGACAGTTCAAAGAAATATGAAGCAAATATTTCGAAATATATACCTGTATTTCCCAACGGACTTTATAAGCTGCTTCTAGGAAACGCGATTTTACTTGCAAAAGAGGCTAACAACTTTGGCGGCACGAAATTTGATACAGAGGCTGTAAGAAGAGCTTTACAAAGGAGAATTAATATTCTAAAATTAACGGTGACTGGACATACCATAAGAATTTTGCATATACATGTTCTCAAGGATAACGAGATAATACTGCAAGAGTTATCAAGCCCATTGCCCTATAAACTTTTTCACAACTTCTGTTTTCATATTTTTATTCCACTAAATGTCACCAATTGTTACCTAATAACCAAGTAGTGCAAAACATTACCTAGCCAAGTAGACCATTATAGCAGAGAATTAATTCATCATGATGGGGAATAACTTTAAAAAAATTGTGATTAACTGTATGATAAATCGAGGAGATTTCAGCAGAATGTCTAAGATATTTTAAATACAAACAAAACTAACAAATATTTTTCAGTCAGTAGCTTTGACAACTTGAGTCTTGTACCGGAGCTTTCTTTATATCGAATCGAACTTAAAGTGAACTTACGACGTTTTATGCATATTTTCATAGCATTCAGGCTAAGCATTCGTTGGTGCGATGCAAAAAGGAGGCCATTATTGAATGTAGAAACAACAGCATTTGAAGGAACCATTTGCAAAAAGAATTAACGCACTTATGCATATCATCATCCATGATCATGAACAGCGAGTTGTAATGAACGGGAAAAGCTGTGATTTGCCGCAGTAGCAGTATCATTTGTTTCTTATTCTTTCTCGCATACATGCAAGGCCTCTGAGAGGGGAGGTATGTTAGATAGATTGCCCCATGGCCTCAATATCTAGGGGGCCTCTTAAAGTATTGAATTCTGGAACAAAATAATGTCTAAAAAATAGTGAAACGATTGATAGAAAATGATTTTGAAATGTGTTTTTAGCTAATCTAAAGGGCGTGGTCGCAAAAACAGTTTGCTCGCAGGGGTTATCGTCTTTCCGATTTGACCCAGGGCCTACGAAAACCTCTCCGCAGCCATAAAGACTACAAACATCCGACAGAAAGCTGCAGATATTCCCTAACTAAAGTAAATCTAGGGAAAATGCTAGAGAACTGGAAGAATGACATAATGCGTGAAATTTTTAAGACGCAAGCAAGAGTCAAGGAGAATCTTTTAGCAAAGCCTGGCCTGGAATCTCTCTGTCTGGTCCAAGTCACAGAATTCCAATTGTAGATGCTAAAAGTTACCTGATTTTATTCTTCTTTTACAGACTTTTGTATTAAAGCAAAGCCTTAGAAATTTTATTCTTATGAAAAATGGGTTATTCGTGATAAATAAAAGCAGACAAAGGCAGGGATGGCGTGTGGTTATATAATTAATGACGGTTCTAGAACGGAAACAGAAAGCATCATGTCATCAAGTTTCTAGCAAAATGTGGTCCCACTGGCAACGCCCATTACACTCTCACTCTGTAATAACTGGCCCCACCATTGTCTGTTGGGAGTCATAAGGTTTAAGGGCTTTATAAGACTAAAGACAACAAAAAAGGCCTTTAGATGCGAAAATAACTCCATTTGTATGATTAAGTAATGTGATAAATCAGTTATCCTGCCCTTATGGTAGAAAATTAAGTCTTCTAATGAGAGTAATATGGAAATGGAAAAAGATAGTGACTTTGACAATTAAAAATACTACACTCTTCTTTCAAAAGAACCAGTAAATTTAAGTTCAGGCTGACTGTTCTTAATTTTGCCGAAAATTTGAGGCTGGATTGTTCTTAATTTGTTCATAATTTAATAGGATGTAAGTAGTGCGAATACTAGCTTTCTCGCTCTAGGATTCAGGCCTTATTTGCCAACAAAGTGAGCAAAACAACCTTCATTTGACGACAGGTTTGAATATTCACCGAAAAAGCACCTACACATGGCTAAAAATTGTTTGAAATTGCATTTTGCAGAAGCTCACCAATTTTGAGGCACGTATTCTCATAAAATTGTACTTATATAAAGAAAAGAGTTTATTTGATATGGAAAAAACTGTAGGAGTTGTTTCTTTGCTAAGAGACTCAGCTAGATCACATGAATTAGCATCCAAAGCTGTGGAGATAAACTATGAAAACAAGCATCTTGTGGTGACATTCTACACTACCTTCCAGTCCCGGTTCTTGCTATCATGAAGGCTATATCAATTTTACAAACTTGTGCTACACCTACTGTTTGGACTGGTGACATTATATACCAAAATACTGCCCCAATAGTTGAGAAAAAGTTAAGGTATAAGACCCCTCATCGACATATGCTCCATCGGAAAAGCCTCCATCAAGAAATTTGTTACAAATGCACCCCAGGTAGCTCTTCCAAGGATTCACGGCATTTGAATAGAACAATGACACATTTTTACTAGAGAACAACGAAAGAAGCTTTAACGAAAACTTGAATGATTTCATACATACCTTTGTGAGATGCAGCCTTAGTAAGATCCTATAGGAGAAAAAGTTTTACCTTCTACATTATCGGCAAATTCATTTCCTTGATCTCTAGGTTGAAGCAATACAAATCATAACAATTCAAACATCATTAATGATATAACAGATCTGACCAACAAGTTAAAGTAATAATTACTGAAATTCACTCTTGCAGGGAAATTAGAGCGTAGGATTGAGTCGCCTGAATTTACTCTCGAATGCAAAGTAAACTAACCAAAAGAATCATAAACTGAAAATGCAAATAAATTAGCTTAGTTTCCCTCATGTGCATCATGTGGGGACTGGCTGACCAGTAGACTAATTTTCCTCAACCTCAGTCGGTTTTTTGTGCCTCGTATTTCTGATGTATTTCGATTGAAAAATGTTGAGCAGAAAATACTCTCTTTCGTCTACGCGATAAAACTAATTTCTGCAGAAAAAGAAACGAGCACGGTAAGAAAACTTCCAAAGAAAATCTTCTTTCCCTCAAAAAAAGTGATTCTGAATCAAAGGTTGCTGTGAAGCTGAGTTTTTACAAGGAGTTTATCTGAGACCAGTTCTCCCAATGCTAATCGCTTGTACATCTCTTGAAACAGTTTTTAGACTAATAAAGGGACAGCCCTGCATCGCATACATGCATCTAACAATCACTGCGATACTTTATGTACCAGTAGGATCTATATGCCTAGCAGGGTTATCTTTAATTACTGGCTTATTGCAGAGCTGCCAATCTCATGCGATTAATTATATGTTCTGTTTACCTGCCTTGAAAATTATTCATCCCACAACAAATCTCAACTATAGTAGGAAATTAAACTTCAGTCCAAATTAAAAGATTTATCAGTTTTGAATTTCTGAAAAATACAGTCTCAAAAGCTTTCATATTCTAATCGATAGAGGTCTCTGATAGCTTTCATTCACAACTGAAGTGGAAACAACAACAAAGACAATACTATTTTAAAATTTATAGAACCAATACTGTTCAGTGATAGTGTTCCTTCAATTGAAAACTTACTTCACATTAACATCCTAACACCATCATTTCTTCATATAACGTCTATTCACAATTTTATAAAATACTGTGTATTGAGTCTTTGCTAGTTATCAGAAAGCCTAAAGTTCATCTTTGCTCTTTTCGTTGCTGTCCATATCTAAGTCATCAAGATCTCCATAGTCCTCCTCTTGCGGTATCTCCCCATCTTTTCCATCCCAAGGTTCTCGGCTTTCAATAGTCGGTAATGTGTCTCCTTTGATTGGTTCGGTTCTGCCACGCCCAACAGCGACTGCTCTCAAAAGTTCATTGATACCACCTTCCTCAAATGGTCCAGTCAAAAGGACAAACATCTTCTTGCGACTGTTCACAACAGCCATGGCTGGGTAGCCAAATCCGCCAATTCCTAGAGCCGTCTCAAGTTTAGGGTGGGCTCCAGCCTCAGCCCATCCCCAACCCCACATTTTCTTCCGGTACTTCTCTCCAATATCCTTCAACAACTTAATATATTTGTTACGCCCTTCAGCCATGGAGTCAAGAATGTGTGGAAGGAAAGACAAGACACAAAGCTGCTTATCTTGACATTCTGCTTTCAAAACATCGTTGCTTGTCAACTCCAACACATCAGGTGGAGGCACAGATGCGGCTGCTTTTTCTGTTGCCCAGGCAATGATGTCGCTGGCTGTTCTTCCACCATCGTAATCTTCAGCTGAATTATGATCCTTTGCACCAGCTGGGAAAACCTTTATTGTTGGGTACCCACGGATGCCATATTTATTTGCAATTATTGTACTAACAGTGGCATCAACAGCTGCAAGTTTTACTTTCCCTTTCAGTTCCGTAGCTGCCTTTGCCCATTCTGGTGCGAGAGCTTTACAATGTCCACACCTTTTGGAAAAATTAATTTAATTTCTTTAAATCTTGAGACATAAGTGGTTTGATATTTCATCAATAAACAAAACAAGTCTTTGTTTATGATTACCTTTTTTCATTCTACTGAACTGTAAGGAATATTTAGTCCCTTGTAAATATGGTTACATAAGATTAAAATCCCTTAATATCGAAAATTGCTTCTGTCAAGAATTGCTAACAGAATAAAATTAGGTCACAATTTTTCTCAAGCATATGTCTAACTTTTGGATAAATGAACTTTTTCTTGTCCACACAGAATTGTGCCAATATAAGGCAAGCATTAGTTTGATATTACCAATGAGGTGTATAGAACACGCTAGAGGGATAGCTCTGTAGGGAGGTAGTGAGGCATACCGATGTCCGCATTGAAGTGACTCTCACGATATGGCGTTCTGTTGCATCTCGCTCCAGGGGGCGCAGACGCATAGGGGGCGCAGACGCATAGGGGGCGCAAAACACTAGGGGGCGCAGGGGCGCTGTACATAAATTTTTTTTATAGATTTTTCCTGCCTGCACAGGATTATTGCAGGCAGGCGTACGATAGTGCTGTGACGCCACTGATCTCGCTATTAGGATGCTTACTTCGTGCCTTGTTTTTGGGTTTAAGAATTGACAGACGGATAAAGAAAAGGCAGTCTTCTGACAGGGTTGGAAATGGATCGATTTTATTTCACCGGTTTGTTAAGAATCAGGCCTATCCCTAACATAAGTTTTTTCGATATTGTCGCTTTTTGTAAAATTTATGGATTTATCCTTAAAATTTATTTCTTTGGTACTTGCTAGATTCCTTCTAGTTTTATGACCGTTGCCTTGCAAGGTGGTCACTTGACATAACTCGTCAAAACATCTGTTTCAAATATTTGAATGTTTGCATGCGAAGGTACGCCAAAAAAATTAAAAAGACAGGTCATACATAAGAACAAATCAAGCTTATGCCATTAGATATCAATAAACTCGTTTTGTTCAAAAATGTTTAGAGACAGCGAGAAAAACGCTAGATCCTCTGGGACAAGGCTACCATCACTGTTTATTGTCCATTATTATGCATTAGATTCCCATTTTCTTTTAAAATCCAATTATTTTCGTTCGTAGATGTATCAGACTTTCTAGTTCAACCATTCGAAACTGAATTTTCGCCTGAATTTTTTGCTCAATATCGCACGTTCCATACAAGGACTTTATACATCACTTCTCAATGAGATTTCTCCCGGTTTCACTTCCTGTGATCAAAGATGCCTCGAGTTGACCCTCTAGCGTATTCAATTCCCCTCATTAGATATTAGAAACTTTATATATTTTTCTGCATAGAGGGGGGGGGGGGTTGTTACAGACTTTTCCCAACAAACAAGAAGTAGGATAAGCCAAGCTTCAAAATATTTTTCAAACATAAAAAATTGCATGTAAATTTGACAGAAACCAACATTATTCTTACCATGGAGCAAAGAATTCAACAAGCCACAAATCTTTGCTTGAGAAAACTTCCTTTTCAAAGTTATTATCATTCAATTCAATAACATCCTTAGGATCACCTGATCCACTTCCACCACTGTGTGACTGCAAAGAAGCACAATGTCAAATAAGTAAAAAGATCTGTTCCGCTCTTTACAACAAAAGAGTAAATAAAAAGATCAACAAATAGGAGGCAAAAAGACCTGCAAGCCTACAAGGTACAAAATGCACAACTGATACACATATAGATTTACAATATACAAGAAAATCATCACTAGCAGTTTTTGAGGTATTTTAATTGCCATTGTAATGAGGTATAATAACCATGCCAGTATTGCTAGTCAAGCAAAATAAAATAGATAGTATTAAGGATGAAAGAAGATTAGCTAGTATTCAATGAAAAAATTTACAACTAATTAATTTTGTCTAAGAATATGACTTCTATAAAACAAAGAAGAATGATAAAAATTATAAACAACACAAGCTTTACAAACAGAATATAATAAGACTAGGCCTCCTCTTGCCAAAGATTGTTTTCATATGCAAATTATACCATGAAAAAGATAATTATACCATAGTAATATCTACCAATTCAAAAGAAGCTGAACTACTTTGTTTTGTATATAATTCATGCAAAATGCTTTAAGATACAATGGCATGTTTCTATTACCTGTTGTCTACTTCCTCCTTTTCCAGAAAGACGGGCTTCAACAGTTTGTCGAAGAAGGTTGATAGCTTCATTAGCAATGTTAGATGCAGATCTAGCACCTAGGAAATTCCAAAATGATCTTAAGATTAACAGCCAGGCCTAACCAACCTTAGCTCACAAGCACAATGTTCTTAGGTGCAATTAAATTACAGGAACAAGTAAAATAATTGAGTGCAAAGGTGGGACTTTTATGATATTATATAATCTGTCATTTGAATAAGGAAGGCATGTTTTGTTAGGCAAAATAATAGGCAGTTGGGATTTGCAATTTGCAGACAAGCAGCTGATGCCCATTGCTGTCTCTAAAACAGTTTAGGGCAGCAGTTATGACAAGAAGCCAATGGGATGGTGTTTTTGAATTACTGCTGAAACAATGTAGTCGCTCTCCTAGGGATTCCTCTTTTCAGAGCTACATCTCCTGTTAAACAAAAAGCATTATTGGGGCAATGATGATGATACAGAAAAATTGAAAACAGGCCTTCAAAAAAGCTGTCCTTATTGTTTGTATGAAAGCACTTCAAACTTAGGGCAACAGCTGACATTGCAATTTGTAAATCCAACTGCAAACTATTTTGCGAATGTGTTTTAATGTTTTTCCTGAAAATGCAGTCCTCTTAACATCAACAAAATAAATACATAAAGGCATCAACAAAATCAAGAATCTGAAAAGCCACAGTAATACTAAATCTCAGTTACCATTGTAGTCTTGAGGTGAATTTTTATTTGCTCCAAACATTTTGATAGTAGGAAACCCCCTGACATTGTAAGGCCCACCAACAGAAGCATGGACATCCATGTTTACAGCACCAACTTTTACAATGCCCTGTTTACAAACAAGACAAGAAGACATGACAAAAATGAAAAAATACAATAATATTTAGTGAAACAAAAAGTAGCATGTTTTAAATAATCAGTATAAATATGTAAACTGTAAATGAACAGAATAAAAAGACATAGAATCAATGTCTGATAACTTTTGGTCTCTTCTTTTCTATTTTAAATGACACTGTAGTTCTCTGGTGAAGATTCCTCTTTAGATATCCCTTTCACTATGTGAAACAATTTGTTTTCTTAATGAAAGGAAAATCACTCTTTTCTTATATGAACAAAGAAATAATGTAGCAAAGGGTTCTTTGCATGAGATGGCAGACCTATCACAAAGGACTGCAAAGTGTTGTATGGATTGCAGGGCAAAGGGGTTTGCGGGCAAAAAACCAAGAACAATGTTGCCTGGCTTTAAGGACATTCAAAGAGGACAAGCCCAGTTGCCACTGTTTGCTTAGTTTATCAATAATGTTTACAAAAGACATAAAAAATAGTTAAAAATAGGAATTTTTTGGTGAATAACTGAACACAATGTCTACATCTTTTTTGCCTTTTACACACTTGCATTTTTGTGGCTTTATTGCAATGTCATTGAAAAAAGTGAGCTTCACAACTGAGGGATAATTCAAACTGATTCCATGCACTAATCAAGTGATTACCTTCAAAGCAGTTGCTGCCTTTTTCCATTCTGGTTCTAGCCTCTGACAATGCCCACACCTAATGTCAGAAAAGTGTAACATGAAATAGTAAATGACACATGATTCATATGAAACAATTTTGCAACAATAAGTTAGCTTCTGATTTCCGGGTGGGAAACACAGAGGACTGTGTAAATCAACATTCCATGTGATACTGATAAGGTATTTATGAAGCAAAAGAAAGGCATATTTTGTTGTCATGACATCTTTATCGCCACTTCTAATTTCAAACAACATACCATGGTGCATAAAACTCTATAAGCCAAACATCATCACTTTGAATAACTTTACTATTGAAATTGCTTGCAGTCAGCTCAACGACATCATCACTTGGAAAGTAGTCTGCTTTACAAAAAATTGTGGCTGAAGCCAAAACTGTTACTAAATCTAGAAGAGAAAAAAAAACAATCAAACTGCTTCCAAACAAAAGGAAATATACATCAAATGATATTACTTAAAAGGCTTCGTTTCTGATGCTACTTCATTTGAAACTTTTACATACTCTGCAAATCGTTTTGAATGTGTCTTCCCTTCAAATGAGAGCTCTCTCGAATACCAGGGTGGAATCCATTTAGATCAGTAAAAAATTCACGAATGTTGTGACACTCTTTAGAGGATTAAAAGTACTTATTGTAAATTTGAAATGCAGTAGTACTCACTGTACAGCTAACTTCCCTATAGATTATAACATACAATGTTTACCAGGGATTATAATTGTCTCAACAAGAGGGGTGGTTTTGCATTGCACGAGAGCAACCAAGCAACTGAAACTTTCGTAGTAAAAAGCAGCAGTTTTCAAGAAGCGTAATAACATGTTTCGTATACTGAAGTTACCAAGTCCAATCTATATTTCGGTGACACTTTGTAACTCAAATTTTTAATGATCTTTTTATTTTAACCAAAATAAACAAAAACTTGATTGGCCTATGATTTCATAAACATTCTACACGAAAAGATATCGATTTGATTGAAAATGGAAAAGACTTGACGACAGAAAGCTAATTAAAGATCAAAACTGAATGTTTAATTAACTCATAAAGATTTTCAATTGAATGTATGTTCTTTCGGTCCCTGTGTTAAGGCCTATTAATTGGCCTAAACAGGACGTGCACTTTTACTGTACAAATTTTTAACACATACTTACATTGGGTAAACATATTCTTTACTGTACCACCATTCGCTCGAGAAGCTCTATACTTTACTAAATTCTAGGTTAACTGATGCAATTGTCCGATATAACCAGCCTTTCAATCACCCGCGAAAACAATCGAAGCAAACGTGGGTTCCTGGGAATCGATTAGACTTAGGAATCTGGATCCTAGAATTGCCGTGGTGTCCTCTGATTGGCTGCTGAGTTATAAAGCTCGGTAGTTCAAGGTGCCTATAGAGCAAGGTGCCTATAGAGACACCCTATCAAATCAGCTTTTTGCCATATTTGTTCAAAAACATGAAGCTCTGGGCTGTTCATCCAAGAAAATTGTTAACAATCATGCATCTTAGGGGAAATT
The DNA here is from genome assembly GCF_013076305.1 of Rhopilema esculentum. The sequence continues at coordinate 8,767,574 of NW_027019640.1, forward strand.
CTATGGTTCTCAAAGATGTGAATCAAGTTAATTACAATATTTGTAAATTTAATTTATCTACATGTTATTCGGGTATCTACATGTCAATTTATCTACATTTGGCTTGAAACGTATTTGAGTAGAATTCTACTTGGGTTGTCAACAAATACAAAAATACAAATCGATAATTAAATCTGGCTAAAGCCCAACTTAAATTTTCCTTTGACAAAAGATTACAGAAATATTAAGTATCGTTCATCTGAAAACTTGTATACTTCGTGAAGGTACAAGAGGTCAAAAAGAATGAATTAAATTTATCTAAGTATTGTTGCTTTAAAAAGGCTGTTTTGAGTGTTATATTCAGTTATTGATGAAAAATTCCCCAAAATTAGCCTAATAACATGCTTTATAAGAACACCGAGACCAGGCTTGCAAAAAATGACAACATCGTATGGGCCGTAAGAGCATGCTGAAAAAATTGGCTGTCTCGTGAAAATGATGTCTCGTGTCACTTGAACTCATTGTTATTTGTTGGTCTTCGATAAGGTTTTCTAGCATGAAGCTGTATTAATATCAATGTTTAAATAAGGACAACTTTAAGATCATCTGAGCCTCGAACTATAAAAAACTAAGAACATCAATATACCTACCTACTCCGCATCACAAGTTGCAGAATTTGACGAGTGAAGTTACGAAATTCTGCAAAGTGAACTTTTATCGTTAAAGAAGTAAAAATAAGTATATTCTTGATAAATAAATTCTTAAATAGCTACATGAATCAATGAGGGGCTGAACAATGTTAATGAAATTAGTTGAGTCTTTTTTCAAATTTTCTTCATTAGGCTAGAAATATGGACAATTATTCAGGTAAGAGGAAAATGAAGTCTTTGAACAGCTGCATGTCATAGATCATAGTGTCACGTAACTCCCTGCAGCAATTGCGCGTTGAGAAATAAGAAGTGTCGTCTTTGTGCAGGCCCATGTAGAAGAGGGTAAGGGGAAGGGGGCAATTTTCTTTGGGCCTGTAAACCAAGAGGGGTCCACTGGTAATTAAAAAACCGTTATTTAAAACACGGCTTTTAGTATTCAGCATGGTAATTAGAAATAATATCTGTACTGAAAAAGTTTACCATAATATACGAATATATATTTAGAAATATAGAAAATTCTATAATATATGACTGGTCAAGACCAGCATGATTGGTACTCTTGTATCTAGAGTTTTTGGTTGGGGTGCAGATGATTTCAAAAACGGCTGTTCTGCGCCAGAGAAAAGTTAGGTATAATCAGTCTTCTTAGCAGAAAGATTGTAAAAATACAAACATTTTGTATACACAGCATATAGAAGCAAATTAGTATATTGACATGAAATGTATTTACCCAATACAAATTTTAAAACATTAAAACTCTCTAACCCTGCATGCATCCGAACAAAGAGGATGATAAAAATTTTCCATCCTTCGTATTTAGCATCAACTGGCCAACAATACACTAAGTAACGTTTATAAATGCTACTTTCATAGCTTAGAATACCTAAGGAAAGAGGCTATCAAATAATACAGTTGAAATTTACAACGTTTTACCTGCACTTGAAGGAAAACGCTCTTTTAGATGATTATATTGATATGAAGCAGCAACGTGCACCAAATAATTTATTTGGCAAATACTGTAATGCCAGTCACACAGCAAAATATAGCTGACAGACACGCTTACTTAACACAGTCTGACATAACCGACAGAGCAAACTGAGATGTTTTGGCAAATAACACATTAATTAAAAGTGAAAATAGGAAACTTCAAACATCAAAGGAGCATTCCTAGTTTGCTTTTAAGCTAGTCCGGGGGTAGTAGAGTTTTTCAGCGGCACAAAAATTTTATCTTTAGGACTTTCAAATTTTGAACACGTAACCAGGACAAACATCATGAAAAACTTCTGACAGCGAAAGTCAGTTAAATAAGTCAAACATCAGATGAGATATCGCCAAAAACTGTAACAACAGATTACTGTTTAAAATATTTAGCTTGGTAAGACCATATTCTTGGGATATTATGGGTTAAGAACCTGTACTTATGTGGTGACCATTTCTCACCTAATTTGCAACACATTTAATGGATTTTGCACTGGAATTTTGTGATGTTAGTTCTGATTATTAGACCTAAATTCATCAATTAAGACCAAAGAGAAAATACTTTGAAACAGCTGTAATAATTCACAGAATATGAGAAAGCCTACGATCAAATTGTGTGGAAAGCAGTAATCAACAGGGATGGATACAAGCTAATTCAAATGATATTCTACTCATGTAATGAAGCTATAGCTGCCACTTTTGAGATTTTTCCAAATAAATAATTTATATGGTAAACTACAGAAATCATTATACAAAAATATGCATCTCAAAAGATAGATGAAAAAGTTCATAAGAGTTACTACAAGTCACTGTATGCAGCAAGCTTGGTTTCTATCCTTTCCTTTCAGGACTTTTGATGGTTTATACTTTTCCAAATACTCCAGTTGTTTGCTGTTGATGGCACCCCTTCTCTTCTTACGAATAAATTCAACAGCATCTTCATACTTCATACCACTTTCAATAAGAGCCAAAGCGACAAGCACAGGAGCCCTGTTGGGAAACAAAAGTAATCTACAAACTGGAAGGTATATACTAAAATATCAATGAATTACACAGACACAAACTAAACTTACAAACTAGGAAGGTACTAAAATATCAATAACTGAAGGTTTAAGCAATCTTAGAAAAACTAGTGATTTAATGAAAAAGTAATCCCTTGTTAAAAAGATACTTCAAGGGTAAAACTGCAGCTGCAATTTAATATATTCCTGTTCTAACCCAATAAAAGTATTTTGAAATGAATAAAAACTTAAAAATAGAGGAGAAGAGATATGAATAAACAAAGCTACCTTCCAAGGCCAGCAACACAGTGAATTGCAATTGTTGTTCCAGGGTCTTTTGAAAACCTTTCTTTCAACAGATGCAGCCAGCTCTCAACCACTTCTCTAGGGGGTGCAGCTCCATCATCAAAGAACCAGTCCTAAATTGAATTTGTATAATTTGAAATCACATTTAAAAATTATGTTTTGCATTAAGACAACTTTCCTGGCTATCGAGCTTTGGGTTTTTCATCAAGATACAACCTTTTTTCAATACAAGAACAAAACATTGTCTAGCCAACAAAAAGGCCTAAGCATTGTCCAGCCAACAAAACAAAAAAGGCCTAAGCATTTTAGAATGAAATTCGCTTGCAAACCTTGTAAAAAGGTAGAATCTGCAGGCACTATTTGGTTACAAATATGATTGTGTTGGTTTTATTAAATGATATTATAGCATAATAAATATAAGACTAAGTAAAAAAAATGTCAGTTAGTGCATTCATTGATAACAAGAGTCATTGCTAAGAAAAGTTTATGTTTTCTTTTGTTGTCACCTGTTAACAACAAAAGAGTGAAGAATAAAAATAAGATAAAACTGAAGGTCATGTTTGTTGACATGAAGAAAAAACAAGTAATTTCACTTAGATATTTTCATTATTTAGAGATAATGAATTTTTTTATCTGATAGCAACAAATAGTATTGATGACATTGACATTGCACTTTTATCAATTAGGAAGAGTTTAGCTTCTGATTCCTATCTATAATTTAGCAGCCAGTTTTTTTAGTAAAAATTTGCAAACATTTAATCAAACTATCTGTATTTCAAAAATAAAGGAATATCAAACTTAATGTCATGTTTTCAGTATATAATGAAACAGTACTTTGTACTTCACCATATCAAATAAGTTTCATTAGCATTTTCTCAAGTTAGGGTTCAGCAGTAAGCCAATTTTGTCAAGGAAACAGTAACGTTTGTATGCTGCAAAATCTAACTTGTATTTTAGCACCGGGTAAAATGGTTGTATAAATTTTTCAGAACAAACTTTATTTAAAACATTTGGTTAACAGTTTTCTTACAGAGTAGTGATGAAGGTTGAAGAAATAGGCATCAACAATAAGGTCAACTTAATCAACAAAATTATCTTAAAGGTAATGTGTCCATATAAAAGGACTGCATATACCCAGCTTGTCAACATCAAAATAACGGCTCGTGATTGGTTAGTATTCTTGCGATGCAAAACTGCTCACACGAAAAGGTAACCTCGCAGCAGGGTAGATAAACAGAGGGACTGTAATGGCTGGGGCAATGACATGGAAAATCACATTTCTGAAAGTCACTTGCTTTAGCTGGACACAATACTTTTAACAAATCTTGCCAAAAAGAAACTGCATTCTTGCTAGAGAAATCTTTAAGATTAATGGTGTATACCAAATAACTGGCATTGTGAAAAAAGACACATAAAAGTTAGAAATAACATGCCCTTACTAGAAGTGTTATCCCTTCCTTGTCCAAAACTTCTCTAGCATATGTTGGTTCACATACTCTGACAACTTCATGCACACCACATTTTTTCAATTCCTGGAAGTAAAGTAGGGCTATTAAAAATAACTAGCAAAAAGAATAGTTTAAGTATATACCTATACATAACCAGCTGTTTGCTGGCATACTTTTCTAGCAATATTTCTGTAAATTTCTTGCAAAATAGATTAATCATTAATTCAACATATGAAGACAACTGATGAACATAACAATGAAAAAGGTGCTTTGTGGGTCTATAATAGAAGTTGATTGTAGAAAACCTTAAAGGGGCTGTCATGGTATTGTAAATTTCTTTTGGAGAATTCAGATGACACTTCACAGCATAATGATCACCCCAAAATTGTCCTGCAAACTTTAAATTTTTTTTTGCTTATAATTTACATGGGTGAGGTAGACTTTTTGGTGCCATTATGGCCCATTTCTATTGACTGCTCCCTGCCAGGTGCTGTATTCTAGCTGTATAAGTTGCCTCTGTTTTTTGCATCACCATTCTTTATCCAAATAAATCTGGTGATCAGACTTCAGAAGAAGTCTTTATTATTTGCTTCTTTTAAAAAAAAATACAAAAATGCAAAATGTGCACAGTGAGCTTGGATACAGAAAACTGTTCTATTTCAAACTGGTTTTCCTATTAAAATCTGGTTGATTCACCCAAACAACTTTTGCAAAACTGGTTTGTTGCCTCCAAGCTGTCCTGTGTGAAACAGCCCCTTAGGCCTGGTTCAAACGTCGCGCTTCTCATGTGCCGAACCTAACTCGAGAATTAAGTACACGAGGGGCGCGATGTTTGAATCAATTTGGTACGGCAGATTTAGTTAGGAGCGTCAGACTAGTTTGGATCGGCAGAGCTTGCCGAGCTGCACGGCTCCAGCACGACACGGTTTCAAGCGTCGAACTAATCATGTACCGAACTCAATGCATAATTATATTCAATTTATTTTCCTTCCCAGAATTCATTTCTTTCTTGGAGGGCACATGCGTTTCAAACAAATATTTGAGATTGCGCGCCTTAACCAAGATACTTCATGTAGCAATCCTAAAACCCATTTGGCGCGACATGATTAAGTTCGACGTTTGAAACGGGAGTCGCGCTAAACATGCTCAAGTGTCGCTCCAAACAGAATTAGGTTCGGCACATGAGAAGCGCAACGTTTGAACCAGGCCTTAAACCAGGCATGGTCATAAGAGTTTTAGCAGGGGAGCTATTAATAGAAGATATAAAATAATACAAATAAGTGGAAAATCAATTTCAAGGAGGGCAATTTGCTTTTTTGAACAGTTTACATAGAACAAATGAGGAGAGCTTGGAGAGGAACAAGAGCTATGTCTCTACTCAAATGGCTAGGCCAGCTTTAATGTGAAACAATGAAGAAGTTGCCTTTTACTACGAATACGCATATATATAACATATCTTAAACCGTGATTAAAGAAAGGAAGCAAGTAAAGATGAAAATAAAAAAACATACATCAACAAAAAGTGCAATGTTTGCCTTGGAAGGTCGATCCATGATAAGAAATCTCATATTTTTGAATTCCACCAATGCATGGCCAAAATCAGGAATCTTCTGAAATCCTGGAGAGGCCATCTCTACTATGGCCATAAGTGGATGTTGAAATGCTCAAATCCAAATTTGGAAGCAACGCTTAATGAAAGACTGGCCTCTTATTGCCACCTTGGTTACTTATGTTATGAAAATGTACAAAACGATTCTTGAGATCCTAATACTCCAAACATCAGCCCATGAGAAAGGAATCGTGAACTGAAATGCTTCTTTGGATGTGATTAAAACAGAAAGCTATTCTACATGTTGAGCCTTGCACCATTCAGCACTGTCTTTCAAGAACTCCATAAATGGTTTACCAAAGTATTTTGACAGAAGCTGAAATAAATTGAAAGCCTCTCAAAGTTAACAATTTGAAAAAAATCAAAAAGAAACATATATACATGTTCCAAGGATAATAAGATAACTAAATACAGGCCTTGCCCGGAAAGGCGCTCGATCGAGCGCGCGCGCCTAGAGCGCACCCAAAAAAAGCCTTGGAGAGCGATTTATAGAGCCCCTCAAAATGTAAAAACAATATTAACGCGGAGCAAAATAAATTTTTGGAATTTATTAAATCAACTTGATCAAGCATAAACAATCTTCCCAACAGACCGCAATATTATGATTTGCGTAAGATTACCCCTTGAGAAAAAATTCAGCAAATTCAACGTTGGGTTTTCGATATCATTTTTAATCTGAAAACCCTCTAATAACCATCAAGGATACAGGCCATCAAGCAAGCGTATTCTCCGGCAGATTTATTTGATTTACGAGCAAGCGTTTATCTTCTATTGAAGTATATATTATTTTCTATTTTTTCAATAACTTAAAATCGCCTCTGCAAATCAGCGATCACGTTTCCGTCCAAATTATCGCATTGCTTTTCATTTTTCATTTGCTTTTGCAAGTGGTAGATGTTCTAGCGTTTCTTATAGAATGGATAACATGAAAAAAGGAACAAAGTTAAATGTTCGATTTAAAGCCATGCGTTTTGATGAAGCAATATGTGAAGCTGAACATAACAGTAGTGATACTGACACTGATAAAAGCTCATCGAATGATGGCAAGTTACATATCTAGAAAAATCTGAACAATTTTGCAACTTTGTTTTATTATATTTCTATATTTATATTAACATAGTGTTTGTTGCATATTTTGTTATTTCGTATTATGGTGCTTTGTGGTATCACGTGGTATTTCGTATTATGGTGCAATAATTTCATATTTAACATTCTTCCGAAGCTTTCGATTTGAAGCTCTCGATCTCCTAAAGCTCTCGAAGGATGCTCTCAAGGATATTTACTTAGAGGTGCGAAATAGAGCGCCTAGAGTTTCTAAGGGGCTCTTTTTATGGAGCACCCTCATTTTACTTAGAGCAAGGCCTGCTAAATAGTGTAAAATGATGATTACATGAAATTTAATCAGAGTTAATTTCATGAGGGGTTTGTGAGCGTTAATTAAATTGCTTGAGAATATTGCTATTATTTATTTGTTATGTTTTCTTGTGCCACGCTTCCTCGCGTTTTTCTTGTACCTGCTCTACTAGTTTAGGGGCAATGCAGTGAGTTTTTTTGGCCTCCTGAGAAGTTGATTTGTTAAAATAGGGTTAGATGTGTGTTTCATGGCCCTATTTATTCCCTTGGTTAATCTAGGGGTATTTAAGGTTTTGGCATAGCGTGGGTCTCATCTTGCTTGGTGAAGCCACAATACAACTAGGCTGTTTTATTGTATTTTCCCAGCCCTCCCTCCCTCATTTTGTTTCTATATGCAAAATGCCTTTTCAGTATAGCTTTGTGTGTTGAGTTTATTTTATGGCATCGTTATTAAGTCTCTTATACATTCAGGCATCTTTTATGCTCATTAGCATTTTCTGATGCTATTAGGTATCAGCTATAAGTGGGGAAAAGAGGCTGTTACTGTTCATTCCCTCCCAATTATCAATCATATTTGGGGGTTATTGTGTAACTTCTCTTAGCAACCCCTTTATGGTAGGTTGAGCAATTTGCACCGATGCACCAACGGCCCAACTTGCTCTGGATGATGTGAGAACGTAGCCTCATGACTGACCTTCTGATGGCTATGGCAGTTTTTCTGAGGGAGCTTTATGCTCTTTATATTGAATTGGTACATTATTTTGGCATTACTTTGGAAAAGGGGTAATCTTATTTTAAGTTCAAAACACACAAAAGATATAAAGTGCTTTGGGCCAAGGGTCAATTTAAAATCATTTAAATAAAATCCCCATTAATTCCTTCTCTTTGCTTAGTCTGTTTCTTGGTGGAACAAGCACTAAAGTCCAAAACGAGATTATCATGGACAGGAACAGGCCTAAAGGAGGCAAACTAGCCATGCCTTTTGCATTTCTGTAATGATTTTGCATGGCTTCTAGCGACAGCTCCTTAGCCAACTCCAGCCAACTTTCATGTTTCATCTGGCAAAGGCTCCCAGAAGGAAACTTTTACGGGAATAGTCAGAACAACTTCTTACACCTCTTACTTAAGCTTTAAAGCGTTTAAATTGCTGAGGAAGAACCATGTAACAAATTGAGGTAGCTTGAAGCCAGAAGAGCAAAGGCAAACATCAAGGGAAAACAAGACATTATTTGCTTCTTAGAAATTCATAAAAATGAATTCCTCTTCCTCAAAACAGCACTTTTACATCTCCAGAAGGCCAAAACTGAATTTTTAAAATCTTGTCTATTAAGGTGGTGTGGGCAGTCCTTATGTTTTTTCTTTTGCAGTTTGGCATTAACTGTTGTACCAAAAAGGAAAAGTGACTATAACCCTATAATGTTTCCACGAGTGGTGTAAACCCATATTTGAAATATTTAGGATCATATTTATTTGGAAAAGATACTGGCACTGCAATCCTGATCCCAGAAACAACATTGCTATTATTGCACCTTGAAATAAAAACAAGATAAACCATTTTCATGCAAATCAACTTATAGGATTATAGAACAACCATAGCGATAGCCTTGAATTTGCATGGTAACACAAAGCAATCTCAAATGAATTGACAAGAATTCCAGTGGGGCAATTTTTCTTTCATTCTGAACTTACAGACACGACCTGGAGAGTGAGGAGGGGAGATTGTGCTCTTGCTCCCTTCAGAAGCTAGGCTTCTTTTAAATATATATATATATATATACTAGCTTTCCTGCCAAATTCTATTTGTTTCCAATCCACATAGCACCGGTAGCCATGGGAATGACAGTTTATATGTTTACTAAAAGCATATATGTTTACTAAAATAAAAGAAGCAACTCTTTCCTTTCTTCCATATATAATTTAATTTGATCACAAAAACTGCAAGGTGTACAGTTTGACCTTTGCCTCTAATGCACAGGGAGGCACTTCAATTTAGTGACTAGAGAAATACACCTTCTAGGCAGTGGTGGACACTTGAGGGGGGGGCGAGGGGGCGACTACCCCCAATACTTTAGAGGACAATGGTATTTTGTTCTAAAACAATGGGAAATGTGACATCATCTTATTAAAACAATAGGCTTGCTCCCCAATATTTGATCAAGTGTCTGCCCCTGCTCCTAGGGCTGATTCAGAAAGTAGTGTCCCTCCCTCCTCTAGCTGCCCCTTAATTTCCCCACAAATGTTGGAGATTCTCCACCTGGCTATGGCTTCCAACATTTCTTATAGTTATTGAAAGCTAATGAGAAAATTGAACACATTAATTTGTTGTGATCAGTGATCTGAAACTATCTTTCTTGTGCAAAAAATGTATGGCAGGAAACTTTTTATTTAAAGCAGCATTTATATAAAAGGCATTTGATGTAAAACTGAAAGTGATGAGTTCTTGGAACTTAAGAAAATATACTTCAAAATCGGTTCGAGATTGCTGCAAGGTTGGGCAAATTTGATTTGGGGAACAATCTGTTGTGCTCAAAATTTGGCCAGTTGAAAATGTTATCTGCTGTGCATAAAGCTTTTAAATAAAAATGCTAACTCCTTTTACATTTAAGGGCAAAGTCTTCCAAATTTAGAGCGACATTTCTCGGAGGTTGTTTAAACATCTTTTTGGACGTGTCTCCTTTAAAAAAAGTCAAAGCCATTTTGAGACAAGGCGAAGGAAGGTTGCGGAAGACGGGGGAAATTTATGAAACTAGGCTAGCGAGGTAAAACAGGGCAGGCTACTTTAGCAAAACAAACTCTTTTCCCCGCAGACAGGATAGAAGTGCATTTGCGGCCAGTTTAAACCTCTACATTAAAAGAGCAAGCAAATTCTTGAAACCTTAATTAAAATGGCTATACTCAATCCTCAAGGAAGCAAATTTTGTGCATACGCCTAATTTGCACCATTACACTGAACTGATCAACATGTTTCCATTCTTGCGAGCTCGTAGTTTACTTGGTCGTCAAAGGTAGAAATATGAAAAACACTGTTACCCATCATAATATCTACAGCATATTAAATAATACTAGAGCGATTCGCTTCTTTTAACCCTTGATCTTTAGTAAAATGGATCTTGATCGGCCTAGGCCGCGGGTGGATTCGGGATCTCCCATAAGGGAAAATCATTCTTTAGTTTTTTTCCTGGCATCAAACGACTTTTGATGGCAGTGGACTGTTTCGATACAATCCTTACAATAACTTATAACCTAAAAACATTGATGTAGAACGGAGACACAGAGAAGTTTGTTTCAGAAAAATTTAAACAACGATGGCTTGCAATGGAGACTATAAAGGGCCTTTGCTGGCTCGCCCAAATATTCGATGCATGGTAAAGGAGTCTTATATCGTTAACGGATGAATGCCAAGATAATTCTCGAACAAATACATCAAAGATACTCACCAAGTGGTAACTATTCATTGATTGCAATGAGAAATCTTAAGTTTCACAAGCCAAATGCGAGTTATCCAAATATTCGACGACCCTATAACAGTCCCATGAAATTCTCAACGGCGTGCCCGTGACGTCATATGAAACAATCGATAACCAATCAATGGGATAGAATTTGTGATGTCATAAACACGAGGACGTTCTCTTGAGGCTTTTCTTGTTGGCAACCGGAAAACAACAGGTTGTTCGATAAATGAACAAAATCTAACCAAAAATGAACAGCTGATTTTGAAAATTGGAACTGTTACACTGAAAACTCGCGCGTTCTCTGTAGTTAATTCAAACTCCCAATAACCTTTGGGTCTCAAGTTTGAAGATATAACTACCGTGCAAGAAGCAATTTTGCACTTAATATTTTTCATTCTTACATGATAATAGCTTCTAAAACTTGCCTTGAGAATGGTTTTACCAAAATGTTTACAAGTGTCATTCAGCAGTGTTGAATCGACTATCTCTTCACAGTATTCACTGGGTATTTTTGTGGATTGTCTATCTATAACAGGTCAATTACCTTGAAATATTTCTCGAGATTACACGATTCCCAGACATATTATATCATAGTCTGATTGTATACAGGCGGATGAGCCCTTAGGAGGAGAGGGCTAAAGCCCCCCTAATCAGACAAAATTTATCGCATTTCAGGCTCAATTCGGGCAGTTCCATTTTAACAAAGCAATAATGTTCATGCAAGATCCAAACTAATCCAGCCTTAAACGTTTAGCATCCGCTACGTCTGTGTTTTTGCAACCATAAGAGTACCTTTTTGCAGCCACATATATCTTTCTCAATGATACTTCCATTACTAGAGCAGTATCAGTGCTTTGATAAGGTCCATTAATTTATATGAAGAAACGACCACTTCGATTTTAAAAGTGTGTATTTTCCAACAGAAGGATAGAGTATCACACTTCGAGCTGTACAAACGTGTTCACCAAAGCATTAGACGGATGATTGAAATATTTGGAAGTTGAAATAGCTAGCGGACTAGTTGAGAAAAATGTTTTAAATACATCAAGATGGTAGCTGTAAACAAAGCAAGAAAAAACTGCAATATTTGCTGCTGCTTGACTAGAACGTCCAAAGAAAAGTAAACAAATCTTCTGACCCTATTTTCCTAAACATGTCAGTTTCTAAACATGTAAAAGAGAAGTGTTCCACCAATAGGAATGATAACAGGGAGCTTGAAGAAGAACTTTTTGAGTCAGTGTTTTGCCTTTGCCTTTGTTTTCAATCATTTCTTAGGCATTTGTTCTGCCCGAAACCCCTATATGACATAAAAGGTGATCACGATTTAGTTTGGAAGTATAATGCCTGTCCAATGTACTTGGAACACCCAACAACTTAGGTTGTGCTATCATACTTTTATATTCTTTTCCCGAATACTTCTACTTTGGCACCCATTTTCCCTCAAAACATTGTTGATTGTTTAGACAAATAAAATATAGTTTAATCAAGTAATTATATAACAGGAAAAAGCGTCTCCTGCGTCATTAAGTAGTAAGCCAACATTGTTCAGTGGGGGAGGCGGAGTCTTAATTTGCCCTTGAAAACTGACGTTAGTGTACCAAGACTTTTTGCAGGCATTGTAGATTTTCAAGGGAGGGGTAATTTCTTTACATATTGGCTGTTTTGCAAACTCTCTTTTTTATAAAAACAAATATTTAAGAACACAAGCCTCAAAATCGGTAAAAGATTAAGAACAAATTAAGAACAAGCTGAGGCTAAGCTACTGTAAAGTGTAATCCTGAACAATGTTTCATCTCAAAAAACGAGGAGCATAATTCAACCTAAATAATTTCAGAAAAAATTAAGAACAATCCAGCCGCAGATTTCCGTAAAATCAAGAGCAACAAGCCTGAAATTCAATTTACTGGTTCTTATAAAAAAGTTTGTAACAGGCATGTATTACCGTTTAAGCATCAGTGTGTTGAAACAGAAGAAAAGGCATACGTCAATAAGAATCTCGATTGGTCTCGAATTTACAAAACCGGGTTAAACAGGCTGGATAACAGAACACCTGTCTTTTAGCAAAACAGATTAATCTTAAAATAATCTCATTGTTATTAATCCATCCGTAATCTATCAACTTTAAATATGTCTCCTTTAAAATTTTTTTAAGTGTGAATTGTGGGACTAAAAACAACTGGAGTGAAAAATAAGGGGGATACTGTGAGGCAGGGACATAAAAGAGGGCATCGAAAGTGCACTCGCTAAGGGAAGCCCGAGATTATGCTCCTCATGGCGGCTCAACTATGGCTTTGATGGTCGGTTGGGGATCTAAGCAACATACATTAACCAATGCGTCGAAGCTGGAAGAAAAGTGGGAACCACCCCGGCTCCTGCATCCGTCTGGCACACAGGCTACAGCGCCCTGGCATTCCCAATGCAATCTAAACTTTGCAGTGAGAAAATTTTGCTTCAGTTAAGATAGAGCAGAAGTCAAGTTTTTTGAGTTTTTATGGACAGTTTAGTCCTTACCTAGATTTCTTTTAGTATAGTCAAGCTAAATTTCAGAAAAGATACATTTAAGTTTTTTCAATACAGCACCCATTCTCTTCCAAAATTCGAAAAACAGCGTTAAAGTCCTCCCCTCAAATTGAATGGTGCCTTGCCAAACATGATTTTTAGATAATAGAGCTATAAAACAAACATTGAATTCGGGGGCATCGATGTACTGCTAATTTTGAGTGAGTTGAAATTGACAATCTTGATAATATAAATTTATCACAGTAGTTCTTTCCAAGATTACAGTCCTTCTTAAAAATTATGGCTTTGATATGGGCCTAGCTCTAATCAAACAATTTCCAAATAATGCACGCATTCAATCTCCTACACTAACTTTTGTGACCAACCAAACAAAAGATTCGGCTTTTTTTAAATAGAGATGAGCGATAAAGGTTTATCCTATCTTTAATGGCTAATATTTAATGGATAATATAGGTTTAGTATTTCAAGAAGAATTAAATTACCATAGAATATGGCGATAAGCTGTATACATCCATTAGGCGAGACATGTTATAAAAAGGGATTGCCCGGATGTAACCAGACATATAGTTTTGACAAAATAATTGAAATACCACAATTTTTGAATACAAAACTGCAACCCAAGAACATACCAAAACCCTCCAAGTTTTATAGCTGATAAGTGCTTTCCTCTATTTCCTGTTTATGCATCTAATGTACTTCAAACTTCCACATGCATATAGTAAAGTAATTTAGCAACATTGCAATATGGAAAGGAAGTCAACTTTGGTTGACTATGAGAAATGTGAATAGGGGTTGTTTCAATAATTTTGGCAAATAGTGTGGCTAGTGAAGGCAAGTTTGGATGTGATAGATAACCAAACAACCTGCCAAATCTGTCACTTGCTGCCCTACACAAGAGGAACAGATCTCTTGATGCAAAAACGTGCCACCGCAATATTTGTATGCCCCTATCCTCATTTCAAGTTGAAAACACTTTTCAATATGTTGATATTCGATTTGATCCGTGACGCAGGCGAACCTCAAAGTTACTAAAAGGTTGCAAAAAAGGTTACAAATTACCAAATAACCTAAAAAAATTTGCAAATTACCAAAAAAATGTCCAGTATAGCTTAATTGAATAGTTGCTTGCTTCTATCTACGTAACTCCAGCCTCCAGCGCTAGTTGCTTATGCGCCCGTTACTAGATAACATATGTGGAAATGACTTATGTTGCCTTGTATTGGGTAAAAAACCATTTTGGAAACAAAGGCCTATTTAAGACCCCTTTCGAAACAGTCTCTCTTATATGCCCTCCCTGTAAAAGAATACCATTATTATTCCGCACTATATGTTTGAAAGCACAAGTGCCAAGGCAAAACCGATGAGAGCATAATGTTTTTTTATTTGGTCTCAGTCCTGATATCCAATGATAAAAAGATTATCTCTTAATGATCTAAGTAACCCTACAGGATTCTGAGCAGGGCGCTAGGCCGTCTTTAGAAATCTGGAAGATTCTTTCACCGCTCTTGAAAGCGTGCCGCAGATTTTCAGGCTGATGAATGCTGACTTAGAAAAAATTCAGAGTCCCACTATTTTATGCCTAAAACCTGTCGAATATAGGCAAACTCACAACTAGCTTTGTGTTTTTAATTCCTTAACTGACCTACTCGACTTAAGATAATTTTCATTGTAAATATATCTATTGTTCACAAATCTTTTCAATTTAGGCGTGGGCTATTCACCTGCCTTTCTTATGGAGAAGGACAAAAACAGGACAATTTGAAAATAAATTTAAACTTTTTTATCTAGTAGAAAGAGTAGCGATAAAACCTTATCTGTAAATGTCAAAATTTATTAGATGGCTCATATTGCTATTCGTGTTGTTTTTAGAAGTGGATGACCAAATTGGATCAAACAACTAGCTTCGCATTTACAAACCGAACGATTTATATTCTGCTGGGCTGTACCGACAAAACTTCGTGAAGCATTAGGCTTTACTAGAACATTCAACTTAGCGCTACGAGAACCGTTGAGCAATTTAAAGGTAAGAAAACTACCCACCTGTCTGCAAAATAGATTCTGTGCACGATTGTCAAGGCGAATAGAAAATTGTCTGTATGATGTAGGCAATAGAAATTACGTCAATCAAATTAACTCTTTTTTACAGGTTTCCAAAGCAAGCTATCATATCAGGTTGTTCTGTCTGTGTTCTTTGAAAGTATCTTTAGTCCGAACAGGGTACACCTTAAAAACGAAGTTTCGAAACCACAAAGTTTCTCAACAGGTCCTAAATCGTTGCTGTCTCAATAAAAAACTGAAGCAGCATTAAAATGCATAAGCATTTCAAATTCACTTAAAAATCATCAAAATCTAGCAAGGGAACACAACTGAGTAGTATTTTGCGTGATTTTCAGCTTTAAAATGTTAGCGGCAGTCTTTAAACACATGTTTTGAAAGTAATTTCGGCTTACATGTTAATAGGCATTCTAAAAAGCGTTTTGTTCTATGAAATAACCGTAGTGGCTCATACTACGCTCGCGAAAGCACACATGCCTTAGACTATTCACGTACGATCACGTACGACGAGTAAGACAGCCTACCTTTCTTCACTTCTTTTTCAATTTTCTGTTCCTTCTTCTTCCCCTCTACCTCTTCTTCCTTCTACCTCTTCTGCGTTCTTATTTTCCTCTTCTTTTTCTGTTGTTCTTCTTCTTCCGCTGCATCCTTTTTTCTTTAGCCTCTTTTGCTTTATCCTTTAATTTTCCTTCCTCCTTTTCATCCTCTTCCTTTTTCTTCATACTTCCTCTTCAATCCCCCTTCTACCTTGTCTTCTTTTTCTTGTTCTTATTTTCCTCTTCTTTTTTCCCTCTATTTCTTTCTCTACACTTCTTTCTCTACGCCTTCACCTTACCTTCTTCCTCTACTTCTTCCTCGTATTCTCTTCCTCTACATCTTCCTTTTTTCACTGATTCTTCTTCGCCCTCGTACTCTTCGTTCTGATTTCCTCTTCTTTAACTCTATCCTTCGTCATTTTGATTTTCTCTTCAGTCTTTCTTTCACCTCGCTCGATTCACAGCAATCGGCACTTTGTTATTCCGGAGATGCTTTATTTTTGCAGGTGTCGATGTCATCATCTATCCTTACGGGCAACAAAACTCTTTTCCTTCATTATTGTCTCTTTGCGTAGAATTATGTAAAGGGGTAACATGCTTGCAGGGTCCTGTTGCTGCTAATGCGGTTGTTATCGTTGGGGCTACAGAGGTTTGGAGACTAAAATGACGACATCATCTGCTTCCCCACGATCTCTTTGGCGAGTAGAATTCTCTCATAAAGAGGCTTACCTCCCCTTGCTAATTCGTCTGATCATAGAGGTCACCCTCTTTTGAGTTTATAGAGGTTCGTTCACAGATCTCTATACATGAAATAAATGGAACGAACTCACCGCTTGAGAATTCAAATTAATAAACAAATCTTTCATTTCTCCATCTCAATTTCTTCCCTCGATCCTCACTAACTGAAAATCACACCCCATAACAAAACTAACATAAACTAAATTGTTTCGATGGATATGAGTTAATGTGCAATGCAATTAGAAACAACAAAGAGTATTTAAAATACGTTAAAACAATGGTAATTATGTGTGAACAATAAAAGGACGTGAAAATGCATATTTACAGAATTCTAATGAGAATGGTTCACCACAAGTTTCCTTTTTAAGCATCTCATCAAAAAAGTATGATTGAGGTTTTTAAGGGTTTTGCTATATATCTACGACCATTTCCTGATAATCCTATTGAATAGCAACAAAATGTTTTCATGTGGAAATGAATCTTTGCAAAACTTTGGTATACGCTCCGGCACAACCAATCTGTACTAGTGTATTGACAAATATAAAGCAACTCAGCATAAAAATGCAATACAACTGCTTGCATGAACTTCTAGCAAACATCTAAAATAGTAGCGGATCATGTGGTGTCAGTCCCATTGCTATGTTGAATTGCGAAAGACAGAAGATCTCTTGAAAGCACCCAGCACAGTACAGAGAACAGAGACTGAATATTATTAATATCATTATTAATATTAATATTAATATATGTATTACGTTATTAATATTATCTACAGTTTGGTGTAATACGTAGAAATTCCGCCTGATTGCTAGTTGCTAAGTTAGAGCTGACATGTAAAGTTGGCGACTACTGATGATAAAAAAATAAGCTTTGCTGCTACTCGGAATATAAAAGTGTAGTATTTAAAAACAGCATAAAAGAAGAGGTTGGGTGTGCTCAGGTCTTTCTGTATTCATGTCACAAGCAGCGTTGAACATTCATTACTTACTGCTCAAGGGATACCAAAAAGCATAGTAGCCCAACACCCAGCTGCATTAGTGCATCTACACTTTCAATATAACAGCAACTTATAGAAAACCTGTTTGCCAATGTCTTATTTAGAGGCAATTTAGCGTCTGTAGGCGCTGAGAATGCTACAGGGGTTGATTCAGCCGATACTTTTCAAAACAAAGGCTTGAATTGTGTGACTTTTCGTGCCAAATATAGGAACGAATCATTCCCATATTTATTTTCTTAGATTGTTTTAAGTAGCCATTCATTAATTTTTGGACCGTTAACCTACATACGTGTTTAAAGCTTTAATTTACAATGAAAACATTCCTAAAAAGTTTCAATTTACTTTCATTCCGAGGTGTGGCGCATTCTTACGGTCGGCCCGCATGGCTCGCAGCTCCTCATTTCTCTTCTTTTGCTCAATAGTTCTTCTTTGTCTTTCCATTTTCTTCTTTTCTTTAAGAATATTTGCTGCTTCTTCAGAGAGATCATCCAGTACTTCTTCGTCCCAACCCGAGGAATTTTCAACCCACGTGCCAAGCTCAGACTGAGAAATAAGGAATGAAAAAAAACATGTAAAACTTCGTCCCAACCCGAGGAATTTTCAACCCACGTGCCAAGCTCAGACTGAGAAAGAAGGAATGAAAAAACAAAACGTAGCACGATAACTCAATTGGAATATCGGATACCATTTCAAAGCAACCGGGAAATATTGAACCAAGTCATGTTTTGCAAAACGTAAGCCAGATCGTTTTACTGAGGAAAAACGAGCATTGCTTTTCAACGTGAGGCAATCAGTAGAATCATTGCGTAACATTTCGTTTGTAAAATTGGACATCTGCTGTGCAAGTAATTGGCTTTGTCTGCAATTTACATGCTTTTAAAATAAACAAGTTAAAATTATAGGACAATTGAAAATATTTGATTGTAAACAGTCAAATGATGTAAACAATTTTCTCGTGATTAGTGGCGAACCAAAACATTTTGTAATGATTAACTGATATTTTATGGATTCAGTACTGTAAACAACAAATATAATTGTGAAATGAAATTGCTTGCTGCATTATAAAAAACAGGCTGCTTCAAAACATATCTTCATATGTTGAAAAACACAGGGTCGAAACGATAGATCTCACTGTCATTTGTATAATTTTTTTGTCTATTCATCCATCAAAGCTACGATATATTTTAGGAAAGCAACAAAAAATTATTAAAGAAGGGATAAAGCTCTCATATGCCGATTGGTCTCTCCTTAGCTAGGAAACAAAGCCTGTATGCCTCCTTTCAAAACTTTTGCATATATTAGATGCTTATTTTTGTAATTGTGTAACTCTAAGCATCGTTCTAAATCCTTCAATTTGTCTATCAATCAGAAAAGGGAGTTTCTTCTAGATTTAAATATTTGAGTTAGTATTCCTAAATATAAAATAAATAGAGAGGTAGCAGAAATTTTACTATATACAACAGTATGGAACTAACTTATTAAAAATACAGGATAAATACTATAAAAAGATAAAAAACAAACAACAACATTAATAATTACATTACAATAACAAAGTTGTATGTAAGGGGATTTTTAAAGGGTCTCTGAAAAGCTAAAGGTAAATTGAGAAACATCAACCTATTTTTAAAGATGAATGGTATCACTGGCCAATTCCTTCAAAGTTTTTAGTACAATTTACACAGCTGTTGGTAACAGGAAAGCATAAAACTTTTGATGGAAATAGACATGGTACCATTTTACAAATATATATTTATAACTTTCACAGTAATGTACAATGAACCCTTTAGTTAAAAGCACATCTCATCCAATCTGTTCTTCTGTAATAAGAAGATGGGCACTAAGGATTTAGTTATGATGATCATAGAGAAATCAAAATTTATACCCACCTTCATTAAGTAGAAACTAATACTTTTATCTTTAACGAAGCTTATGTCGATCTGATTATCAAACAATTTGGCATCGTTTGCAAGAAATATCTAAAAAAAACCCTCCCCTCCCCTAATAAGCAACTTGCTTGAGTGAATACCATCTATAAAGTCCAAAATATAATGAGCACCCTGCGGGATTGGAGATATTCACAATTGAACCTCTCAAAAAATTATGCAACTGCATTAATAGTACAACATATTGGGAATGTAAACTGTCTAAGCTTACCTGAACTTCAAAACTTGTTCCACTGACTTGCAAACGATTAGAGGATAACATGGCTTTCTGATCTGGAGGATTACTAGGTGAAACTTTGAGCTATGATAAATTGTACAAAAGACTATAGCAACTGTAAAACAATTATTGGATATAGGCTGAGCTATTAACAATAAAATTTTGACTAATAACTAAAAGCTTCCAAAAGGTAGCTTCTAGGACAAGAAAAGAAGAAAGATATTCTGAAATTCAGAACAATATATAATATGAATAGTTGATATGCTTGAAGACATTAAACATGTTATCCTGAACCCATAAAATTCCTGGATTTTAAAAAAGTATATAAATATATGTAGTAAATATAGAAAACAGATTATTTGAAGACAATATATCTTGTGAACATTTTTGCATCAAAGAAATCCTCACTATTATGCATTTTTTGCAAAACTGCTTTATATTTATGCTTTAATAACAACCAACTGCAAAAAATAACTGCATAATATTTTTGTTAAATGATAGAAGAGCTTTCAATGTGCCATGCAAGCAAAACATTTTTCTGCCTGAGAGCAACATATTCACATCAACTTCAAACTTTGTCTAAAGCAAGTGGTTAGATGGTTATGAAATTAGCTCTAATATTGACTTTAGATTTACTTTACATTGAAACCAATTAATGATGAACTATAATCCCTATACTTTTCCCTATTTTTACCAAATGCCAATATGTTGCTTTGTAGTTTCATGACAAACAGAAAAGAAAATATCATATTACTAACCATTCTTGGCCGTGTTAATTTTGGTTCCATATCTTCAAATAGATTCATACTGTCTAAATTTTCTTTAGTATCTTCTGCACTGGTAGGCTCTTTCCAGTCACTCCAGTCCACAAGAACACTATTCCCTCCAGCCTATAAAACAAGCCAAACAACATTTAAAATATACTCTTGTATGGAGTGAAAATCAACCAACTTGCCCAAGCTGCTTTCTCATACAAACTTCACAAGTAAAACATTAAATTTAAGATTCAAAAATAAAGCTCAAGGAGTTTTAGACTAAAAAAGAGCATAGGTTCCAAATATTGATTGGCTGAGAGGTTGAAACACTTCATACTAACTGACTAATAAAAATTCAAGAAGGATGTAGTGTTTTCCTCTAGCAGCTAAGACTTAAGATTGTAAAGATCTTTAAATAACTTTGTAAAGGAAAGTTTACATTTGTTAATTATGTTGTGGATTAATTCTTTTGACATTTTATTATTATTATTCCCTCCTATTAAATATTAGAAAGGTTTTGAATTTCCAATTTAAAGCCTTGGCACCTAATGATCACAGAAAATTCTTTACTGAATACAACAGCAGTCGTTTTTACAAATTGATCAAAGAATTGATTTTCCAAAAAATTTTAGGTCATCTTTCTGCACATTTCAAATTTTTTTTGTAAGTGTTGGTAAAAACATGCAAAAAGGCCTAAATCTAGCTCCAAGGCATGTTTATTGCAATATTACTGAATTTTGATTTGGTCAATATAGAAAAGAGAATTTAAGTCTCTCAGCCAGTCAGGATTTTGGAACCTTTGTTGAAATAATTATTTTTGACAGAAGCAAATAACAAGCAAAAGTTAATTGTGTGAGTTGGCCAAAAACAACCATCCAAAATTTACACCAAGAGACAAAAATTCATCTTTTGTGAAGCTGCAAATGTTGGAAAAACCACCAGGGTCAGGGTTGAGATGCCCCAAATTTATTAAACCTATTTGTGAATTGATGTCATTTCTTTCAATTTCTCCATCTACTGACCTGTCTTGGGTCTCAGAATTGAAATTGTCATGTTGAATTTAGTTAATATTGACAGGATGGTATTCATGTAGCTTTTGCCAGAGATATCAGGCATGGAATAACAATTTCTCATTGGTTTGCTAATGTTTATTGGCCTATATTGGGCATGAGATTTACATGGAATCCACCCTGGCAATACTGGGAACTTTCACTTGTTTGAAATGTTCAGATGTGAATTTTTGTTTTGAAAATCTAGAAATCATTAGAAAGTTATTTCTAATGATGTGACTTGAAATTGATGACACCGTGAAATTTTTTAATTTCAACATGAATATTCAAATTTTCTGATTCATTCTTGGCAATATAGAGATAAAAATTTATTAATGCTTATTTGGAACATTGCAAAGAATACCTTGAAATTTAATAAATCATACATCATAAAAACATAAACAAATACAGATGGAAGAATGTACATACATGTGAATTAATTGATATATATTTATGGTGTGATCATTTTGCACCTTCATTAATATTCTACGGACTGACCATGCAAAACTGTGCTTTTTCAGGATTCTAGGACTTAGGATTTTGCTCATCCCTTATCAGGGGCGGATCTAAAGAAAAATTTGACTGCCGCAAAAGGGTGTGGTCCAAAAGTAAATGGCAAAAAGGGGCGTGGTCAAAACCCATTTGCGCACGCGCAATGTAAAGTGGTTAAATAGTGGCGTTGCTTGCATGTAAATATTTTATGTTATTCAAGGAAACTATAAAACAACATTATCTTAAGTAATTCTTCACTGCCAATTATGAATCTTCACTGCCTACTTCTTTTACAGTTACAAAGGTTAGCATGGTTAATAATAGGGTATGGTTGATATCAAATCTGCATTGATTCTATATCTTGCTACTGCACAGGAAACGTCTGTCAAAAAAATTCACCAGCTTGTCTCTGGATGAATTTACACCCCAATTCTTAGATAAAAAATGTCCAAAGGCAGGCAAATTGCATAATATTAAGCTTTAGAATATTGAAACCATGGGTAACTTTTAAGCCAAGAGAATGAAAAACTTTCTTTTTTCCTAAATTTGGAAGGAACTCTAAAATTTGCATCTGGTTCCCAGGCATTGTTCAAGAGATCCTACTACTGAGCTGCTCCAACAAGTTCAACTTGTCCAAAAAGCCACTATCAGAATAATTTGAAACAGCAATTTCAATTCATTTTCTGTTTTGAGATTTTATGGTTCAGTTTATGAAAGGAAACAGAACTTTCTTTAGGAGTATGAAGGTCTAAGTGAGTAGGCTTGAATTTGGCTTCTTCTCCTCCTAAAGCTACAACAGTTAGACTTTGCATTTGCACTTGAATCTTAAAAACTAGTCTTTACACTACTGGAACTTATAAAACATTGTCACCATCAAAAACTGAACAAAGATGTCAGAAGTCTATATAAAATTCTATCAAAATAGAATTTTATATAGACTTCTGAAATCTTTTTTCAGTCATGCCAATAACCTCCAGATACATGGTGTTTTGATCAAGCTTTGCAGACAGGGTGTAAGTTATTTGATGTTGCTATGTTAAGCACTCAAATGTTTGACAGTTTAAAAGCATATCAATAAGCCTATGGGTCTGGTCTGTTGCCAGCAAAGAAACAAAATTGTGAAAGAATGCACTGAAGGTTACATCCAGATAAAGCTCTGCTATAAAATGCCCTAAGTAATTGATATTTTTTTGTACTAAGTTACTTCCATAGATAAAAAGATTATACAGAAAGTTAACATTACAGATTATACCAACAGATGACATTGCAGATTGACAGATAATAGATACAGACATCAAAGAATAAAGTATTTTTCGAATATTTATTTGGTAGTCATTCAGATACACAAATTCTATTTCCCTTAAGTTTACTTGTCTTTTTAAAGGCATTTTCTCCAAAATATCTCAAAAAGCAACCAAGGGCATCCTGAGAGGACAAGATAAGCTAATTTCATAACCATAAATAGCAATTCAATAATCCTTACTAAAATAACACAGATTTGCCAATCAGGTGATAGCTATGTCAAGTTATCAGAAATATAAGCACTGGTTAAAATTTACTTCTGAACACATAAACATTCATCAGACTGTAATGTTATGTTTTTAGTTTTTAAGTCTAATAGCAACAGCTTTCCCAAATTGAAAGATCTCTGATACATTTGTGTCTGACATAACATAACATAACATAACATAACATAACATAACATAACATAACATAACATAACATAACATAACATAACATAACATAACACAACACAACACAACACAACACAACATAACATAACATAACATATTTTGAAATATAGCACACAAAATTAGAAAAAGAAACCCAGCATGCTCTGATGCGATGTTTGAAACAAATCGAAATTGAAGTTAAAAAAATTTATAGAGAAAGTGAGGCTAGCTATTTTCCCTGAAACCTCCACAGAATTTTTGAAACCAGATTTTCTATGTGTATTAAATTCTTGTGTCTGTAAACTTATAAAATACTTATTAAATACTGTCTATTATTTTTAAATTTACATCGTCATGATTCGAGTCAATTTGATCAAACAAATAATATTTTTTCTATACTTTATGTTGTATTGGGAAAGAATTGACAATGCTAACTGACTCTGATAATATACACATTTTATGCGATAAAAAAAAGTTTTTTGGCAATCATATTGTTATTAAATAACAAAGAACATTATTCAAATACGTCTAAATTAAAAGAAACCGAACGTTAACAAGAATGAAGCATAAATAACAATGTTTCAAAAACGTTTGCTTCAATAATAATTCACCTCCAAAGAAAAAAGTTTGTTCTCGGCTCAACATAGAACTTTTAACCAAGTAGGCCTAGCTCCGATACTTTAGCTGCAGAGATAGAAGCAGAATTTCCAAGTCTTTTAAGCTTAATATTGCTAAGGTCATGCATGAAGCTTCCAATATTCACGTCTCTGACAGAACTTAACCTTTTTCAGGATATCCTTTCCCCTTCTCAGCTTTATTTTCCTGTCTGTCAAAATCACGGTACAAGAGTGAAATGAGGCTGCTAATCGTCTTCATGATCACCGCACCGATCTAGTGGATCACCTACGTATGACAAGTATCACCCTGATATCAAATGCGGCATTCTGCGGCACCTCAAGATTCCAAATAACCATACGCTGAGCCCACTCCACATATTTTGCATATACAAAAATTTCTCATACATCTCATCGATGCCGCAAGGAGAACAATAAAAATGACGTAGGGTCTCAAAAACGATTGTTTAAAACTGCGCGGGCATCTAAAATTAATATGCGAAATGCCGCAAAATATAATTTATGTCAAATCATCTGAGGCAGGGAAGAAGATCACATAATCGCAGGGAAAGAATCACTTATTCGCTCAATATGAGGCGAAGCAAAGATGCAAAGTAGGGTCTCACAACGACTGCACGCAATCAATTAATGGAGATACTTGGGGGAGAAGAGGGGGGGAGGTGGGAGGGCATGAGTCATTAACAAAAAAATCAAAGGATGTATGTAGTGGAATTTCAAATAAATGAAACTGAAACTGAAGATGTGTTTGGCGAAATTTAAATGTTTCAGTCTTTGTCAGCGGTAGTTGACTGCCTTGCGTAAGGCAGTTGCGGCACCCTAGATCCGCCCCTGCTTATCAGTGAATATATGGACAAGGACCAGACTGGAAACTTTGCTTCTTGCGCGGGCAAGTTTATTTTGAAAATTTGAGACTGCGCGCCTGAAATCATGCACTCTTAGTTATTTTTATTGTTAATAATGTTAAATCCCATTGTCAAGGGATCTAGGGGATTTTGCGCGGCCAATATGCAAAAGCGCGCAGAGGTGTGCGCGGGCAATATATTGCGGGCGCGCAGCAAAGTTTCCAGTCTGGGACAAGGATGGTGTAAATTTTTACATAAGATTACACCGCGCCAGGAAATTGGGAAGTAAAAACTGATAAGTTACAGAAAACTTCAGAGAAAACGCAAAGATGAAAACGGTTTTCTTGATTAAAATTTACGAAAAATAGAAACTATTACCTCATTATTAGACCCGAAGTTGCCATAGTCTTTGTTTTTGCTGTTTGTTCCAACTGAAATGATTTCTATCGGCTTATCTTCGTCACATTTTTCTGCAATTTTCTTTTTTCTAAACAAAATGCGACATAGAAAACTCAAAATTCCTTTGATCAGGCCTACAACTCGATAAAAAGGACCTAAACTAAACACGTTCATTTTGCTTTTCAACTTGCTAGCTTTCCTCTTGGCCTAATTGATCCCTTTTCGTGCAGTAGTTGCTGCTGTCTCTAAGGGCACATGGAAACAAGAGAGAAATGTGATTATTGCAAGATTTGTGTTCTTGTGTGAATGAAGAAAAGGCCACTGTAGCAGGCTGCTCGACGGGCTCCAAGAAGTCCTTGCGGCGAAAAGTCGATAAAAGTGTAGCAAATATGAAACACTGCAATACGCCGAGAATAAACAACAATAAATACACGTAAATCAATGAAGGCTAATATTTCGCCCCGGCATACGGGGTTTCATCAGAGCAAAAGTTAACGGACTAAAAATTTACACATTTAGAAGAGACGATGGTGGTGTCGGATTGGTTGATTTGTCTATTTTTTTGTTGATAATGTCTCGTCTGTGTTCGTTAAATCTGTCTTTCAGTCGTCTGCTTGTTTGTCTGATGTATTGGCAGTTCTTGTGTCCGTTAGTTAAACAGCGTTGCACTGTAATGAGTAAAGAATGTTAGTAGAGTTGCAGTTCAGTCTTTGTTTTATGTCGTAGTTTTTGTCAGTGTTAGTAAAGTTAAAAAAAGTAGTACTGTCTGTGATGTAGAAAAATTTGGTGTTGCAGAACACTTCTGTAGCCCAGAACATACCATCAATGACCTTACTGTAACACTATTACTGAAACTCAACGATAAACGAGAGAGTGTCCAACGAGCCAAAGAGCAAATACCTCATTGGCCTGGCAAACACTCTCACACCGAACAGCATGAGCAGAACCACTGACCGTTAACCTTACAGCAACATTATCATTATTTCATATTATAGTACTTCATCCCATTACGTGTATTATTATTGTTTATTCCATGGGCTCCGACGCAGGTTGAAAAGTGGAGGGGTCAAGAGAAAATAAAACAATCATAACAAAAGTTTTTAAAAAAAGCTCTGTTGTTTTGCGAAAAGTGAGGGGGCCATGGCCCTCCGGCCCCCCCTTCGTCGGAGGCCCTGTATTCTCGGCGTATTGCGGTGTTTCTTATTTGCTACATTGTGTTCTTGCCCGGTTTCTGCCCTTTGTCTCTGATGTTTCTACTGAAAAGTTGGAGTTCCAGCGGCCGATTTGTAGTTCTACCGAGAGAAATGTAAATTTGATATTTTCATTTCTGCATATTCTTGCGGACTTTCACCAAGTTTAAGGCATAAACAAGGGGGCACTTGGGGCACGTACCCGCACTGCTCAAAAACTAAAGTAAAATGCCCCTTTGTAGCTTATCGAGCTGCCTTTTTTGCCAACCGCATAACAAAAAAGTGCTCTTGAAATGCTTAGGTTCTCTACGAAACGAGCAAATAGAGTGAGAGGGGGTGACCTTCTTGGGCCATGATCTAACATTGCCACAAAAATGTTTCTGCTCGCTTCTTCCACAAAAAGCCTCGTCTTGTCCTTTTGCAACAGGGCCTCCGAAACATCTCGGTGGCACAGCTCACAACTAAGCCAGAAAATGAGAACGATATTATTGAAGCCAGGCTTTCAAAAACAGCCTTTATCAAGTTTCCTAGATTTTATGTTAGAGCGCCCCTTAAAATCTTTGTTAGGGTGCCACTTTAAATAGGCGCCCCCTCACTATGATAATGCTTCCTATGTCCATGGTATATGGGGAGTTGCCTGAACAGTGGCGGAAATCGAGAATTTTTCTGGGATGCAGGCAAAGAAATTTAATGAACCGACAAAATTTTGCGCCTATTTCTAGGTCCTGTCTAAGTGTTCATTCTTCCACATATTATTTTCTTAAAATTTCCAAGTTCCCGTACAGCTACGGTAGAAATCATTCGGTGAGGCCACGTTGAGAGGAATGACCAGGACATTGTTCAATAAGCATAGTTTCTCAGTGTCCTAAAAACTATCTTAGGTAGAAAACCGGGTGCTAGGTAGAAAAAATACGAAAACCAATACAAAACTTTGTTACAGTTGCATGACTTTAGTGATATCAGAAAGGTGCTATTGAATTGGTTATTAACAACAAAAGTGTCATTTTATTACTTTATTAAAAGGTGCGAAAACAGGAACAAGAAAACCGTAAAGAAACTTTGGATTTCTAAATATTCAAAAGCATCGCAAAATGATAACTTTTTTTAGACTGACATTTTAAAGGTAATTGGATGGATGGCACTCTTACCGCAATGCGATAATTTGTATGGACAAGGCATTGCTACTGACAAGGGTATGCTATTTTTTAGATATTCTCGACCATGGGCAGTCAATTAACATGTTTTGGCTTAAAACTTGACAAAACATTTACAATTCCATTTATATAAACACTGTTTATTTTAGGTGAACCACTGTTTTATCTTAAAATGAATGCACTCAAGTAGGGTACATGACACAAAAGTAGGGTACATGCTGCAGATTTTCTCTGATAGGGGGCGTTGAATGTAAGCTTCACTACAAGGCAACTCAATTTTATCTTTTCGTCTAGATATCATAAATCCTGAACTGGCAGCTCTGCAAAGTTATTACGTCTTTTCATACAGAAACCCCACATATTTCATTAGTTCAACAAGTACCGTTCTAAATAGAGAAGGATCTTAATGTAATATCTATCTAAAACCGTTCATTCAAACCAGATGCCTTAAAATGTAGATCGCAGATATTTGATCAAATCATTCAAGTTTCCGAATTCATTTTTCATCAGCAGTTGCTTTCTTAGGATGTTTCTTCTTTTGTTTCCCAACCTTTTCTTGTTTTTTAGAAGAGGGGCCTGTAGCCTTGGCATTGACTGTCTTGGATTCTGCAGATTTTTTCGGTTTTCTCCTGCACAAGAATAGCGCATAAGTTTTAAACAGCTGTACAATAGTATTTGCTCTACAATATTTTAAAAGTTTTGAATAAAATAGAAGAATTTAAGCCCTTTAATAAAAGAAGAATAAGTTTCAATTGTGTACCTTTTGACTGATTCTATTTGAAAACGTCAAATTCCTAAATTGCTTTTCTCAGGCTTTAAACATCTTGGATGGGCTTTTGGCAAGTTAAAAGGTTTACAAATATCTGACGGAAGCCTGAATTCTCCTATTGGAGGGGGGGGGGGGGGGGGGGTTGGGANGGGGGGGGGGGGGGGGGGTAGGGGTTGGGATGAGCCCTCATGCCATGAAAATTAGTGTACTTATTAATTTCATTAATAATCATAGTAAATATCATTACAGCATTACTATCGAAAATATCCCTCTAAGATTAGTTGATCATATAAATGAATGTTCAACTGTTCAAAATATTTTGAAATATGTGGCTTACAGCACAAGAAAACATGTACATCTTAGTATGGCACATAGTGATAAGAAACGTTTAACATCTGATAATCTATTTGCCTGCGTCAATCGTTTCAAGCGAATAAATCATATCGTCATTATGCGAACAAAAGCATTGTAAAAAAGTTTAGAACTTGTAGGAAATGTTGACAAACATAGAAAATTTTGACTTATGAATTTTCAAGAAACTCAAAATTACCTGGCTTTGTCAATCCTTGTGAGCGATGCAATGCTCTCCCTCTCCACAGGAATTTTCTTCAACTTTCGTTTTACAGCCCTTAAAAAAGCAATTACCAAGTTTTTACAAAGAATGCAACACTAAACTGCAGTTAATAAGGAACAAAGAAAACACAGCTAAAGGACAAAATGAGATTCGCAGGAAAGAGGCCTCGTATTCAGTCAACTCTCTCTTTGGTGTGAATTTCCCGCCATGTTGGGATTATTTCGCTAATTCCTTTGGTTTACTTCAGGAATAGATACCCATGTAAAACATGGCTCTCAAATTGCAAACCAACAATTTCTTAACACCTTCGAACCAACTTCTGACTACGGTATTAAATATAGACAACCTTGTCACGTTTCACACAGGCATATTTTTTATAAATGATTCCGATTAGATAGCGTTCCACGAAATACAGTCTATGAATACAAAATAGCTCACCTGTTAGGATTTTTAAGTTCGGAGATCCACGTAGGAATTTCGCAACCCGAGGCTGCCATAACGTTTGATATGCTACATAAAACAAACAATGTGTCATTCAAAATTTTACTGATTTCTTTTCTAAATCCATTAAAATACTAAAATCTAATAAAAATCGACATTCCCCTTACCTAGATTAGATTTCACTAATTTTGAAAATCTTGTGTTGCGGCTTTCAACGGGCACATAAGGATTGCATGAGGATTTTGTCCTTTTTTGGCTTTTCTGAGCTGCAACTTCCTGGAGAAAGATCCCTGGCTGTGTGCAAACATATCACTTTAGGGGCCCTTCATACGTATTAACCCATTTTGACTTTCACCCCGACCGCTAAAAAACTATGTTTTGGTAAAATCGTTCATGTGAGAAAGGTTCGGCTCACTTTTTCAACAAAGGTTAAAATTTTAAACCAAGAGAGTTTAAACTCGCCCAGGGATGAAAGTTTTAAATCATCATAAAGCTCAACCAGAGTTTACCTTTTAAGGGTCTACGTTCAGACTTCAGATGCTCCATGTGGTGGCCAATGTTAGATGCAGTAGTCTTCATTAGAAGAACTTTATAAGAATCACAAGAAGGAGAAGGACACTGCGTAGGACATTAAGCCAGCGCTTTCTTTTCTGTTCCACCCTTCGGGAAACAGCACCTTTACCAACAACCACCGGCCTAACAGCGTTTCGTACGTAGGCTGACCCGACAGACTATCTAATCTATTCAGTCATTTTTAAAGCTGAAATCAAACTTCTACTGCAGGTTAGACTGACCAACAAAGACGAGGAACTTTCGAAACTTCAATACACTTAAAAAGTAGAAGAAATAGTTCACAAAAAAGAGATGCTATTTAGGATAATTGGCTAATCGATGACACTCTTAAACTACTGAGCTTGTAAACCGAGAGAAAATAAATTAGTTTTCGCACCTTTTGATGTTGACGACATCATCTTCTGTGAAAAACGTAACAGCTGTTCCGGGCCTACCAGCTCTCCCTGTTCGTCCTGGGAGGGAAACAAACGAGAACAAAATTTTAAGACAAAAAAATACGTATTAATCGAGAAATCTTGCACAAGCATTTATTTTGCAAACTTAATACAACGATCTACTAAGTCAATGGAAGTATCTTCACAAGCGTAAAGCACGAAATTGCAACTTAGAACTGTACTGTTCTATACACCAAAGCATAATCTTCTTAAAATAAGAGGAATATTATTTACTCTCTCACGGAATGTTTCGATGCTCTTAATCGTCTGCTTATACCTCTACATCCTCTGCATTTCATGTTTTAAGCATGAAAGGGCCTTTTGATTTTTTTAATGATGTATCCACATAAATAAAAACGTACCTATCCGGTGAATATAACTGACAGCCGATGACGGAAAGTCATAATTGACAACCAGGTTGACTCCTTTGAAATCGATACCACGCCCCATAAGATCAGTGGCAATCAGAACCCATATCTGCGAAAAAAAAGAAAGAATATTTCCTAACTTCTGGATAGGCTACTGAAAGCCTATTTACAAATACTGTTTGTGGTACGGAAAATTCGTATGAAGCCGAAGGTTGGTTGGAACAGTTGGGTAGCTTAGGCAGAAAATGAAATACAAGGGATGATGTGATTGTCCTCTGCAAAAGATAGAAATAATCTTCATTTTATGGATGGATAAACTGAAGATGATGAGGTAAAGATTTTTTCTCTAGCGTGGTATACTCAAGTTGATAAAAAGAATACGATGCGTCTATATGAACCAGGAAAATAGAAAATATGTTTACTAGCCTTGCCAGTTCTGAAACTTTTCACTATGTTATCTCTCTGTAAAAAAAGAAATAAAGGCAAACTTTGAATAAAATTTAAGACTGGAGCTGCCGGGCTGGTTCAATTCTCAATCTTGAGCAAACAGGCATTAAACGCAAACCTTAGAAAACAGATAATAACAGACGATAAATTAACTTCTATTGACAAGAAAAATGTGTGTGTGTATTAAAAGCTTGGTTGCTGGATACTGGCCTCAGAATTAGAAAGAGGCGACTGTTAACTCGATTGTTTTAAACAACCTGCATGGACAATTTTTAGATACTACTAGAATAATTTCCAACCGACGAAATGACACATTGATCGTGTAACTGAAATTGCTCTTATCAACTAGGTACAAAATACATAAACGGAGGCAAAAGTAATTTTAATGAACAGGGGCACTTATATGTCGACTGTTACTTTACTATAGACTTGTTAGTCAGTAGAATGCTAACGCTGAATTTTTGATAATCAAAGATTCTAATGCAATACCTGCGCTTGAGTTCTGTCAGCATGAATCACATCCACGTTGATACCATCGTAAATCAGCTCATTAAAGAGCTCCTTCGCCCTCTCTTTGCTCTGCACAAACACCAAAATCGGAGGCAGAAATCCCTGTGAATGACAAGATATTGACTTTTAAGGCTGATTTCCACGAGGCAAATTTCGCAGCGAATTCGTGGCGAAGCCGCTGAAGAAGGCATGCGCAGTTTTGATTTTTGATTTCGCAGCACCTAATAACGAGTCAAAGCATGGTAAATTTGCTTGATTTGTAAGAAGCAGTCTTGGAACATTCGCCATGTGTGCAGTTCTGAAAATGGGCGCCTTGAAGTTGAGTTTTGGGGGAAATCAATATATTCTTTCGCAGCGAATTCGCAGTCCCGTGGAAATCAAAAGACAATTTCGAAGAGAATTCGCAACGAATTCGATGCAAAATTCGCCTCGTGGAAATCACCCTTTACAAAGATTAATACTGACTCCTAGAACAGTTAAGAAGTTATCTAATTTGCCATAAAATCAGATATAAAAGCGGTATAACACTGGACCAGTAATCTATTCTACCGTATCCCATTCATTAAACCTATAAATCCTATAAATGAGCATCTTCCTATAAACACATATGCTCTCCCACAGAAAGATTTCTATCTATCAAAAAACCAAAATAAGGAGAGACCTTCTGTAGTAAGTCGCGCATAGCCAGTAGTTTACCACTCTCTTGTCCTACAAATTTGAGTTCTTGTTTCACAGTTTCTGTTGCTGCATTTCTAAAGGAATAGAAAGGACAGGTTTATCCTCAATCAGACAAAGACCTACCAAAGGCGTGATTTAAATTATTGTATCATCGATTTAGAATCAGCAGCAGTCACACAGAATTTGCTTAAACCAACAAGAACATACGTTCGGAAAGCATTTTTAAGTTTAATCCAGAAATTCTGTTAAAAATTCTGAAAACAGACAACAAGCATTTTCTTTGTAACGAGAATGACAATTATTTGTGATGAATAAATCAGAAAAAAGTTGTGCATTTTGTTTTCGGTGCCAGGGATGCGTGGATATAGATGCATCGTTATATTACATCCACTTATCTTTGATACATAACATTAATTATATGAATTTCTGGTCAAGATAACAAATATACTTCAAGTTCTTCTATCATTTTGAGGTAATGATGAGTCGCAGAAAATATATTCATGCAACAATTAGGAAGTCCTTGCAATTGTCTTATTCCCAGCCTTCTACCAAAATCTGACTAACATCTCTTTGTACTTTGTTATTCTTAATTTTACACCGGTTAAGACTTAGAAAATGATTCAATAAGATGCCTTTAAGTGGTTTTTCATAATTGATTATCTCGATCTCGTAAAGATGGCTTGTTCTGTCTCATGTAAAGCAAAACACCATTTTCACCTGTAGCTAATCGTGTGGGCGTTTTTTGTACTGTTTCATAAACAATCTTTCTACAATTCGCCAGGTGCTGCTTAGGCAATGAATGAAAATCAAATCTCGTTTTCTTGCTCAAAAGCTATTTAGCTAATGCTGCCAAAACTCATTTTAGGTTTCCGAGGGGGGTATTTATTTACTCTTAAACCTGAAAATGGCTTTGAAAAAAGCAAACATTTTATAACATATTGGCTAAAAGCTTTTTCGTCTAACACTCCTCAGACATAAAACGTCAGAATAAAGGTCCGAAAGAGCACGATTGAAAATATTTACCCAGTTGTGGATCGAAATAGGCCAATCAGAAAAATGAAAGTACAAGACTATACCGGGTATATATTTCCCATGCTCTGAGGAGTGTCAGACAAAAAAGCTTTTAGCCAGCTAATATGTTATAGAACGTTTGCTTTTTCGAAAGCTATTTTCAAGTTCTGTACCGCCAAAAAGCTGTTTACACTTAAATTGGGGGTCATTAATTAATAAGTAAGTACATGATGTCAATTATACATGAAATTTAAGAACACATAATCAATACCTGACGCCAACAACAACCCGTACGAAATTATCTAAATGCAACTGGCACCACTGTTCCACGTCATTAGCAAGTGTGGCACTGAAAAGCGCCCTTTTGATCTTTGGATTGTCGCAGGCACGAAAGATCGTGGCAATCTAGAATAAATGGAACATTACTGAATTACGAATAAACCATATGTAAAAGTTAATGCAATTCTAATTTGAAGTAAATATGTTTAATGTAATGGTCACACTCACGGGGTTGCTATGTATTTCAATGCTCCCTGTGGCATCGTCTTGTATTTTGTTTGTTTATAAAACTTTATGGGAATATCAAAAAACCATTTGCAGCTTAAAACACAGAAGTTATTTGAGAATAACACGAGAAAGCGGAAAGGTTACTGAATAAAGTTATTGTTTCTCTTACTACATAGAGTACTTACTTGATCCCTGAATCCTGCAACACCATCCTCAAAAAGTTTATCACCCTCGTCAAGAACAAGCCATTCCACTCTGCAAGTAACAGGAAGTTGCAATAGTACTTTTGAAAAGAAGTAATATATATGAAATAGATAAATGCTTGATTTCTTACAAAACTGTAACAGATTTGAGGCCAGAATTCTGAGGTTATCACAAGAATACAGAGCAAACCTACTGAAACAAAAAAATAATATCATGAAAGGTCTCAGAAAAGGCCCATTTTAGAAAACTATCCATGATTCAACTTCGTTCACTGAAAAATGTTCAGAAGCTCGTACCCTTTGACAAAATGACATTCTGTACTTTAACTACCAGTTAATAAACTATTAAACAGACAACTTATAAAAAATACTTGTCTAGACTGATTCCAGGTGGATCTTTGGAGAGAAGGTAAACAAGGCGATTTGGAGTTGCAACGAGAATATCTGAAAATACATAGTGACGTCATTTATAAGCAATCTACTGCATACTTTGCTACTTAAACGATAAGATGTTGGTAATTAATGAAAGAACATTAGACATACACTGGATTACATATTTTATTTGTTTCTTAGCGTCTCTTTACCTTTTGGCATATTTAAAATAGAATGTGGTTACATTATTTAGCAACCCTTCGGTCAAGAACATCATAGTTTGATTTTTCATGTTATGACAAGTTTGGGTTAAAACAGCTTTAAGCAATCACCCAAAATGATAACTTTTCTTGTACTTACGCTATACTTGGAAGTATTAAAAACTCCTGTGAATCTATTGTCAATTCAAATGTACATTAACTTTCCAACGCACTTTAAAAAGGGTTCACACTCCTGTGAATCTATTCTTCAAATCTACATTAGCATTACATAAAAGGAATAGCCCTTGATAATGTTTACATCCTCAAGTTTCATACCATTTATTCTTTAGCGTTTCTTTAACTATTGACGAATATCGAATATAGGGAACTGTCGCTAACTAACTTTCTTTAGCTAACTGTCGGTCAAGATTCCTACTGTCTAATATTTCATTCAGGGAAATCACATAGGTTTCACAGGTCCTAGGGCAAAAGCGAAAGGTAAGGCCCCTTGCGAGCGGAGCAAGGAGAAAACTTTTTGCGCCCACGACCTCCAGATTCGCTTAAAATGTATTTCTGGTAACGCATTTTTTCCAGTCGTTTCAAAGGTTGTACAATTTTTAGGCATACTTATTCAACGTTTGATTACTCCCATTCTTAAAATGGAATTCGTTAAAATGGAAATAGAATAAGGCCCCCTACACTTTGAGGCCCTGGGGCAATTTGCCCCCTTGAAAACAGCTTTAATCAAGCAATCAAAGTGCTAACGCAATACATCGAAAGTATTAAACACTCTTGTAAATCTATAATCAATTCACTTCAAACATACATAAGTTTTAGATAAAAGAAATAGCTCTTTATAATCACAGCTACTCTGCCAAAAACATTTCAATATAAAATA
The DNA here is from genome assembly GCF_013076305.1 of Rhopilema esculentum. The sequence continues at coordinate 8,803,527 of NW_027019640.1, forward strand.
TACCTCAGAAGAGTTTCTAAATATACCAAATATGACGTCACATACCGTATCGAGCATCCGATGTTTTGGTGAAATTTCCCGATGCAGCTTTTGACTTTGTTAACAAATGAATACGGAACCCTTTCCCAGAACCCAAACGATTGAATTCGCGGTATATCTGAAGAAAAAAATTCAAAAACTTGCAAAGAATGAAACTTAAAAATTCATTCAAATGCAAGCAGACTATTGTTAAGTGATTATTTCAGCAAAATTGTCAATACTCTTCCTTATTTCTAGAAAGTTGTTCATTTTTACAATTTGAAGTAAAATTCTCGCAAAAATGTTGGGATACCTGGCTGGCAAGTTCTCTAGTTGGTGAGATCACTACAGCTCTAAATCCACCTCGTTTTGGTTTCTGAAAAAAAGGTTTGTTATATTGATGCACGCCGATACCAATGTATAAAGGTAAATATTAATTGAGGAGAAGCTACCAATAAAATACACTTCCGATAAAGACACTTCTAAACAATTGACAAATAATTGTTAAAATTGTCGTTCTTGCAGTCAAAGCCGTGGATCGTGGACTGTAGATCCAGGAGTCTTGGGTTTGAGTCCCAGGCTGGAACATACTTTTAATCAGAGCAAGGGAGATTTGCCTGCTCTCTGTAATCCCAGGCTTAGGAATCACGAAGTGTTTCACATCGAGAGGAATGACCAGGCTTCTGTTCGACGATCATAGCTTCTCTGTGTCCTAAAATCTACTTACGATAGCTTGGAATTGACGTGTACGAAACAAATACATAAATATTAAAAAAGCCTCTAGGCATCTTTGTACACGTAGTTCGTGTATGATCAGTGTTTAAAAATGCAGACTCTATTGCAAGCTCTTCAACTTCTTAAAAATTAAGTTGAGCTTCTCAAGCTGATAGTTGAGAGTTTTATATTAATTCAAATTACTGCAGCATAAAATGTCCCATTGGGTGCTTGTACTCTTGGGTTGTGCCCTTTTGAGGTTATTGTTGCGTTAGGCTCTAAAGTTTCTGTTAGTTTAGTAACCAGCCACTTTTCTTTGTGTTTTTCGTGTCAGAGAATTGTCTCATTAGATTTGACAGCTTATTACCGCTAATCGGTGAGTTTATTTATTGATCTTTATACTATTGTTGGCAACAAACCGTAACGAAAAAACCATGCTACCATGCTACTGTCAAGATCAGTATTGCTATTAATGCTTTGCTTTCTTGAGTCATGTTTTATGAATATATCTTTCCTTTGTAGCAAAATACTTAAAAATCAGGTGGTAACAACATCGCAAAAAATTTGCTATCATTGAAGCTTAAAGAAAACAAAACTACTGTAAGGGATAGAAAATAAAATGATGATTAATGCAGACCTGCAAAGATTGTAATAATGGAACAATGAAGGCGAGAGTTTTTCCAGATCCTGTTGGTGCACATGCAAGAACTTCACGTTGCTGAAACAAAAGGGTATATATAAATGCAAAAATCAAACGCAAGAACTAGCCCTTACCATTCCTTTAACTACACTTAAGCAACTGTAAAAACCATAGATACATTCTTCAAGCATTCTTGGTAAAATAGAAAAATTCAATCAGATTGCATTTGCCATTTATCAGGAATGAGTAGCAAATACATGGTAACATAATTTTAATAAATACAATTACATAAAAGTAACAAAAATTTGCCTGAAAATTGTAAACCATTTTAAACAAATTGATGAATTTAAGCTAGTCACAAAAACTTTCGCCCTTTCAGCTTGCAGGGGGCCTCATCTTCCAGTTTGCCCCAAGGCCTCGAACACCTCTTGGCTGCCCTGACCCTAAGCAGTGTTTCATGCTTTTTCGAAGTGGAATTTGGTACCAGAGTATTCTTATGGGTTTCCAATAGTATCTAGTTTTATTTGATATTCTCTGGTATAAATACTATTTAAAGAGAAATAAGCATAACAGGTAAATGTTTTGTATGAAAAACTGTGTCTCCAATAAAAAAATTCAAATGAACAATGCAAATTAGAAAAGCCATGAAAGTTTTCAGGTAATCAATATGTTGGCAAGAAAAGCTTACTTTCAGCATTAATGGTATTGCCTGCATTTGAACTGGTGTTGGTTGGCCATATCCTGAGTCAGTTACATTTTGTAGAATATAATTGGGAGTCTTGAATCTATAAATAAATGAAAAATATCAATATATGTTTTAAGATGGTGTGCCTTGAAACTACATTCACATATCAGATGTACACAAGCATAATTTGATTAGGAATTCTAACCACATCATCTGCACTGACACTCAAAGCCAAGGATACTTTGGCAGGAAGTTAGTGTTCTTTTTTTGATACAAAAATGCCTTCTATTAAAGAAAGAGTGTTATGGTAGATAGAATCATCAAAAATTTACACAGATTACTTGCACATAGAAAAATTAAGAATCTATTGCTTGTACCTCTCTCCAAGCTCATCAAATGTTGTAAATGGATCTGGTACATCTGTTCCCCGAATACTAATGCCATGTTGATTTCTTAATCTGTTCACCTACGATTGATAATTAGAGATGGGGGTACAATGTGTAAATGGCTTATATTATGCCTCATGTACAGCAACAATATGAATGGCCATTATGACAATGATAATAGACACATGTGGGCTAGCAAATTATGATGTTGTAAATAACAGTTATTTTGGTGATTTTATTTAAGGTGCAAAAAATCAGAGCAATTTAGAGAAATTTGTCCTACCTGCAGGTTATTGTTACATCAATGGAATATCCGACTCTAGAAAACTGGATGCATATAAGACGATGGATGCTACATAAAAAGATGGGATGGGATGCAGAGACAGAAGCAAACTCCAAAATCAGACAGAATTAACCTAAATATAGTATCAATACATACCTTTTCCCTCCTTATGTCTTCATCTTTTTCTGTTACCACTGAGGCTGATCCTTTCTTTTTCTTTTTCTTATCTTTTATTGGGTCGTCATCTTTTTCATCAGAGCCATTACCTATTGGTTAATGTTTAAATACATAAGACAATTTGTAATAATACATAAGAGAGGGCTTTGTTTGTTTAACTTGGTGTCAACAAATAAATTATGGCTTTGCCAATGAATGTAATTAACAGTAAACTCCTTATAACTCGAACCCCCTATAACTTAAACACTTGCTATCTCAAACCATTTCATTGGTCCCTTGGAGGTTAAAGTTTCTATTGAGCATAAAAAACTGATTTTTGGTACTAAAACTTTATGATATTAAAACATTGATTAAAAATCTATTAATGTTATGTTGTGTGTAGTTGCGCTGCGGTGCTGCTTATTGACTAACAAAAGAGCTGCGGTATCGCTTATTGACTAACAAAAGGACTTATCGCCTTTGATGGTTGCATTGTGTTCCATAAATAGCTATAAGAAAAGAACATTTGTATAATTTTGCTATGTGTTTCTCAGGTGTTTAGAACATTGTTTGTGTGTCTTGGTGTTTTTCAGCTTTTATGTTGGATGCTACTACTAAACTGGGTTCACTGCTATTCGCTATTTTTTACTGTGATCTCAACTTAAATGCAAAACGGATCACTGGACTATTTATACACTTCCTCAAAGATACAACATGTTAAAAAATTACCATTGACTATCTTCCTTTTCTTGACTTTCTTTGCATTTTCTTCAGTATGATTTTGATTATTTTCTGCACCAGGTGATTTCTCATCAGTGCCAAAAAAGTCTAGGGCACTTTTTATAGCATTAACATGAGATTCTTTGGTCTGTGTCAGGTTCTTTACAAGAATAGAAATAAAGTATATTTTTATGTCCAATATATCACATATAAAAATACACACATATTGTAACAACATTGACAGATTACAATGTAGAAACACTATCTATTCTTTACTTGGTATGTTTTCAGTGCGCACATGAAAAGATCAGTGAATTGATCTACTTGACTGTATTAATAGTCAATAATAAAATGTATCACAAAGATAACATGTCGCTTTGTCTCTTATTTGTAGCTTTATTTCATAAACAAGATCCATACTTGAGCATGTTTTTTGAACAAACAGAAACTTCGAAATTAAGTTCGAATAGAAAATAAATAATGAAAATAAAATGTCTTCATAACCTGAATCTGTGTAAAGGAGAAAATGTCTAGATAATTTCTTATAGCCTAAAGACAGCCTGATCTATAATTCTACCTGGATAGTGGGTTTTGTAAAAGCATCTTGTCTGCAGCTAAATTGAGCCCCTGATGCCAGTTTCTTAAAAATATCGTGAACGTCCACCATCTTGATTCTTCACGAGTAGTGTTGTTGATGTTGAATTGAAGCCATGCGTAAGATTGCTCCTTCGCAGCAACCAACAAACTAAAGCGCAGCTCCACAATGGAGATATGTTATTGTTTGGCCTTGTTAATAAAATAAAATGTCATGAGAATAAAGGCAAATTTGCAAAATGTTACACTTAAAAATTTTCTTCCTTTTTTCAGCATTGATAGAAAGCATACCTAGATTAACGGTTTTGTAAAATATGCATTACTACTGATCATTGTCTCAAAGTAAAATCAAAAAATACTATTGAATACATTTTTCCTCCCTTAAACTCGTGATACTCTACATGAAACTAATAAGGCGCAAACAATTTTTGCCATTCAAATTAATAGTAATGTGTGCAATAATGAAATGTTTTGCAATTGACTCGTAAAATAAAACTTATTATCTATATTCATTTGAAGGTAAACTATAATGCCTGCCAAAAGTCTTGGAACACTGACGTCAATTTCCAAGGTCAAAATCAATCATCCTCCTCTCCCCTACAGAACAATGTTGGTAACAAATGTCTAGATATTTGTTTTTGTCGCCAGCGACTAAAAACTGAAAATCGCAAGTGTGCGGGGCGCAAAAACAAATTCTTGTTGATCAGCCGATCATCAAGTGTTTTCAAGGCACGTGGAAAGTGTGTTGACAAGATGGAGGTCACAGGAACATGCTCGTTTTCTTGGACAACGCATTAAGAGGATTTGTTAGTCGATTTGTGGCGCGAGAAACTCTGCTTGTATGCCATATCCTCTCGACAATACGACGATAGGACGGCAAAAGCTGCAGCTGTGGCTGAGCTTGCTGATGCTCTTAGTGCCACGAGCGGGTACTACTGCTCTCAATTATTTTTAAACGTATTTGGATAAACACGAACAAAATTTCTCTCTCATTGCACTAACAACTGCACTTTTATTGATATATCCTTTTAGCAGTATGGGTTGCCTATAAAGCGAAAAATCTCGTACGATGTAGGTTTTACTACAGTAGCAACTAACAGTAAAACAGATAACAAACAAATTGTGCATAAAACCCATGTGTTGGGTTCTCTACAGTACAAAAAAAAGAAAATAGAATAAGTGGCATAATTTAGGCCAAGCTAAATCTACAATATTTGGGCCTAATTTTTTGCCATTAAATGTGGCCTGGTTAAATCAAAGCTGGCAATATTTTTCATTGTTTTTGTCTAAATTTTTCCATCCCGTAATTTTTGAGGATGTCCAGGCACATGCATAGGTTACAAAAAAATTTGATTGTTAGTTTCTGGTCATTTTTATCGAGGTTCATTATGAGGTTGGAGACCAAAAATTATTGGCCAAGGCATAAAAGATCGCAAGTGTGCGGGGGAAAACATTTAGTCGCTAGCGACAAAAATCGCCGTCGCTGGCGATAAAAATCGCTAGTGTGCGCCAGGCTTTACTATCAAACGGGTAAGGATTTTAGGAAGCACTTTTTTTTGCGCTTCTTTTATGATATTTCTCAAATCATCAACATTGTTTTAGGAGGAAGGGGGTGGAAGTAGCAACTTTTTTCATGAAAGGAATGAAAGATATCAAATGCAGCGTAAATTGCTGGGTGTTCCAAGTACTTTTGGCAGGCATTGTAGGGTCAAAATCAGTCTACTTTATCTTTACTGACGTATATACACCTATTATCTTTATTAATTGAAACTCATCTCAGGTTTCATCACAAAAAGTACGACACGTCAATTTCCATGATACCCCATATAGATAATTACAATAAAGAAACTCTGCATACGACATATCATTTAGGATTAGCATACGACTAATTTCTTTTACTTTCGCAAAATTAGACTCAGACAACACTCTAACAAGCAAAAAATGTGCATGAGAAACAATTACATGACAATTTTTTACTTAAGCGAGATCAGATCTATTTTTGCCTTTTGGTTTTCTGCTCTCAAAGGTATATCTTGGTTTATCCTTTAGTTAGCTTTCAATCCTTCCTTTTTTCTGGATGACATATTTCGTTTACAGGACACATTGTGACAATGCAATTTTTTCTTAATCCAACTATACATGTAAAATACAAAATTCACAGTCTATATAAATCCATGTTGCAGAATGCCGTTTATCTCTGAACAGCCTCTTGACATCAAAGCTGAAATTCGTTATTAACCATTTATCAAAAATCAAGTCTTTCCAAAGTCTTTTCTTGCTGTAATTTTTTCTAAATTAACAACCAGTTGCAGGATTGATTTTCTCACAAATATTGTTGTTGCCAAATTAAGGTTGATTGTCTGACCAGCTTTGGCATTTCCAGGGTTCTAGCTTGAGTGGTTCTAAAAGTAACCACAAAAAACATCACCTAAACCTTCAAAAAACAACAAATTCATACTACAAAAAATGCTATCATTTTATGTATCCTAAGCTAAAGACATAGATAAAAATAAATCAAAACATTCTCAATGATAAGCAAATAGTCTTACTCTAGTGTTAATGTATTAAACTTAAAGCATAATATCTGCTAACTATTTTCGATACTTCTTGATAATATTGCTAAAATGAGAAAGGCAAGATTAACTTCTACTTGTACTTCAATGTAACATACAAGTACTTCAATAGAGAGAAAAATATTGTCAAATTCTACTGAGCTTATATTTCACATGCACATACATTCATAATATATCCACTGAGCTGGAAAATGTAACTATATCCCATTTGGCTGACATGACAGACTTATTGGAACAGTGCAGTTAATCAGAACAGAACAGTGCTATCAAATGGAATTCACGAAAGAAAATTCCTTTAGGTCCCTAACAGTAAGCAACCAATCGTTTGTAGGTACTTCAAATAGTGTAAGAGTAGATATAAAGGTATGGAGTAAACTATTAATAACCATACAAACCATCTAAGAATTCTTTTTTTTCATTGAAACAAGATATCTTCATCTCTGAAAACTAAAACGATTGATTAAAGTTAACAATCTGCATAAAGCAGTCTTCTATCGGTTGTAAGCAGATTTACAAACAAAAAACTAGAAGAAAACTATTTCTGATCAAAATTTCACACGAATGGAATTCGAAAGTAGTAATTTCTTCAAACTTTAACTTTCTTGCTACAGTATTCAAAAGCCTACTGCAACTAAAAAATCATTTATATAATAAAGTTGAAAATATTTGAAAAAAAACATGATCGAAAGTACCTTTGATTCTAAACCAAAATGAAAAGACAGCACTGGTTCGCTTTTACTGTGCTGCAAAACCCAAAGGTCCTTGCCATTGCATTGAATGTCGAGGGGTACGTGTGCCAAAGTGATATCCTCTTGTTTCTCCAACTTCTCATCTTTGATATGGTAATGTAAAATTTTCTTCATTCTAGGGTGAAAGTAAAATGTTTCAAATCTTTGAAAATACACTTATGATCATCAAAAGATCCAATTTTCAGAATATATATAAATATATATTTAGAAGTCGGTCTAATTCATTATTCGAGTCGCAATTTAAGACCAAGATAATATTATCTTCTGAAGAACAAAAACATTAGTTCGTGGCATCGCTAACCATTCTGCTGTAGGGGAGGGGAAAAAATAAAAAAATTAGCGAAACCCTTTTTACTATAAAAACATACTTTTGCAAACAAGGAATGCAAATTTACCAATAGGGAACGCCCAAACTGACTTTTGGTTGCGTAAGCCTACTTTAAAATCATAGGATTAAATCACAAAGAGCACTTCGCCAAATATAACGTTTCTAAAAAATTTTCTAATCGAATTCAGACTTTAGACGAAATACAGAAATCAATCCTGCCGAGAACTGGCATGGGGCGTTTTCCCTAGCCCTTAGCACCACCTTTGGTGTCAGCATCTAACCAAAAATCACTTTATGTAATTTGGGGCATAAACGTACGATAAAATGAGACGACTCAAACGTCCAGTCTATCATTGGATATTATTGATAGCTAGAGAGCTAAAAAACCTGTAATTTTTTAAAATACTCGTACATTCAAGTTGACAGTCGTCTCAACGCGAGATCAAAATGTGTAGGACAACAAAATGTTTGCCATTACGTCACAAATAATTCATCACAATTATTAAAGTGTTCTGTGATTACCAAGCCAAGGCATTCACTATATTCCAAAGAACTATTTACAAAATCTTTTCTTGTTTCTAAGACATTTACCTATTTCAAATAACCATGGTTCACAAAAGACATGCTAAGAATAAATGAAAGTGATCTCAACAGCATCTCAGATCAAAAAAATATAGCTAAATTTACATTCAAAACATCCGAAGCACAATTTCAATTTGACCCTATGCTAAAACATGGAACTGAAAAGAGAAATACAGACCCGTCAAGGATAATAAATACCCTCCTTTCATCATCTACACAAATGCGCCGAGGAACAGAGCCATCCTACAATATAGACTTCAACAGTGAAAAACTTTGTATAATATAGAATTATTAGGTTTACTAGAAGAATCAAATCGAAATGAAAGCAACACTCGTCAAAAATTGATAAAAGCACAGAACGAAATGGGAGAAAAGTGAGTGTTTTGAACCATACCTCATTTGGTAAATTGATTATATCACAATGACTACCTAAAACTTTATTCCAAAGAAACAAATTCCCATCCTGAAAGTGGAATCCAAATATCAAATATACGATTAAAAACTAAGAAACATCATTGTGATATCATATCTAAAAAACCCTATTGTCTGGCATCACACAAAATTCGTGTATATAGCGTTTTACTACCTTGTACCCTGCTCTAGCAATCTAAATAGATCCCATTTAATATAACAACTTGGCTGTTCTTTCAATTTTAGAGCAAAAATGAAATATCTTTTCTCTTGAGTACATATTATACAAATAGTAAAATACAAATTTCCTTTGATCTAGAAATTTCCTTTGATCCCGAAAGGCAACGGCTTTTTAAATAAGATATCACAATGATGTTCCTTGATTATATAAAGATATATAGCAAAATGACAACTATCTTTTACTAAATTCTCATTTTAACGAAGGGACTTTAACAAAAATTTTATTATTTCTAAACCGTTTTTAAGCTAGGTAATCAAATTGTAAGTAGGCTCGACTTTGCAGGTCCACATCAGTCATTTGAGCTAACTTGAATTTGACCTGGGCGTTAAAAATTCATATATGTACGCATGTATATAATTGAATCCTGTTTTGTCGTACCCTGGGTAAATCAGACTTCCCAAAGTTGGACTGATTCTCCATTTCTATTGGATTTCTATTGGAATACCCTATTCAAGTAAAAAACTTTGCTAAGTTGGACATATTCAGACCATCTTCTTATTTCCCTTAAAGGTTTGACTTAAGGGGTTCAACTGTTTACGGATTTCAGTTTATAGAACAGGATTGTCCTAAGTCGCTAACATAAATTTTGCGAGCAATGCAATCAAAATGCAACTTGTACCAACTTTTTTTGTATAAATTGTTTCGAAAATGTAGAAAAAATATATATACATTTTGATTTGATGAAATGATACATTTTAAAATGACGAGAATCATTTCATCACCAAAGATAAGCGATTTGTGAAGGAACAGAGGAAAGTTCGATTCAGCTCAACAATAAATTTTATCCTACGTGCTTTGAGTTGAACAAAATCATAAAAAGCCTTGTAGAATGTGATACTCACTCCATCTATTGATAAAAGGTATTTTTCACTGGCGTCAAGGGCCACTGATGACACAAAACTACAAGGAAAATCAATGGTATATCTTAGCTAAAATGAAAGGTTAGAAAAATGAAAATTCTGAAAAAATTGATTTTAGAATTATCACTGTGTGAAACAGTGTCTATGTTCTTTGTTTCTATTACTTGTTTCTCATAAAATAATTTTCATAATTATTCAATTACAAAATTGTCAAACATAAGGACTAAAATGGAAACTGTCTGTTAAAGTTAAAGTATTGGTCAGTTTATAGCAGCGAATGATTGATTAGCTGTCATACAAGAAAGTTTTACTTTCATTTAATGAACAAACACCCACCTCAAAAGCATTAAAAATAAGACTTACCTGCCATGAGCCATGAAAAATTTATCGATATTATAACAGTTTGGAAAATGGCTCATTCGAATTTTTCCATCTCTGTCTGTGGTAATGATTCTGGTATCATCTGATGTCAGAACCTGAAAATGGACTAGCTTAACTTACTCCACAATTGTTCACTAAAAATTCAAAAAATCTGTTCTTTTGGAACTGAGATGTGAATTGTATCTCTAGAGCAATTTTGAGAGCTTGACTCGGAAATAAAGTAATTTGATACACCTTTATTTACGGTAGATTCTGGAATAAGTACAAAAACATGTTTTTCTTTCTTTTTGATGGAAATTTCCTTATGACTAAATGATATTTTTTCAAAAGGGACAATTCTTTCTTAGCCCTTTAAAGAATGACAGAATCACTCATATTGCCTCAATAACAAACTTTCTACTTTTTGCATAATCCCTTTTTCTAAACTTGTGTGACAATTGAGAGTCATGTGCCAGTAGACACAAATTAATGATTATCATTTTTAGCAATAACATTTCAATGACTTGGCATGTAGCAAACTTGACATTACAGACACCACTTTCAGTGACTCAACATCACCTTCAAAAATGAATTTTGCAGAAAAGGAAGTTGTATGTCCCTTGCTCTATTGCCTGTTAATAGAAATTCAAGTTGTGCTATCAACATTTTCTAATGGCATTGTTAGCAGCCTCAGATATCTAGCAGCATCCAGGAATAACAATATCTCATCTTTTGAGTATTATTTCTCATTTGAAATGTAGAAAAACAACATTCCTGCAAAAGGATGTCATTAAAATGTGTCACCATATCTAAACAATTAAACAGAGATCTAAGTCCTATACACTCTTTGGTCCAAAATTCTTGGGTCCTAATAAGAGCAGGATGGGGAGGGGGGTTAGAAATTTATTTTTGGAAAAAAATAAATGCAAAGGAATATCTATTCAGGACCTAAGAATAACACCAAATAACAGTTACATATTAATAATTCATTTTTTGTAATTTTTGCTTATACTCATTTTTTAATATTTTTACATACCATTGTTTCATATGGTAAGAATTTTTACTCACCATATCTAGGATAACTGATAAATGTCCAATAAGATGTTCAACTTTTTCATCTTTCAAATAAATTCTACAATGAGATGTTGTCATGAAACATGCATAATGTGTACAATGTACATAAAAAAACATTTGTGACAATAAAGTACAAAGGTAAATTCATTTTAAATACAATTTTGGTGATGCTGTAATGGGTTGACTTTGAAATAAAAAAGCTTCAATCAAAATATTAAAGGGTTTAAAGATAACTACCTTTTATTACCATATTATTTTATGTAAAATTTGAAAACAAGATAAATGACCAAATTTCATCAGTTTGATTACACAGCTCTGACAGCTTTGACGTTTTTTTTCAAGAAGCAAAAGAAACCAATTCACTTCAAGAATTATCCTGCTTGCATCTTTCAAGGTGTATTGCTATATTCATGAGAGGCGTTCAATGTATTTGTCTACTTAGATACATAAGCTATATGGGCATTGTCATAAAAAAATCAGTTTTCTCCTCCCTATTTTCATGGCTTTGAAAATTATAGTAAAAGCTTGCACCAACCTGTGGACATCTCCTGCTTTATCAGCTATAAGTGGGGCATCCTCTGTTTTGGAAAACACCAACTTCATAGGCTTTCTTGGAATGTGCCTGGAAATAAAGAAAAATAAGCCTCGAGATTAAGAATTATAAAAAAGACTAGAATTCAATGGAAAGTTGTCCTCTTGATTGGAAAGAATTTAGGGAACTTGAAAGCAGGAGTACAATTATTAAAAAACAGGGCACAGTATAATTAAAAAGATGTAGAGATTTTTTTGCAAAGGAGGCCCAATTTCAGCTCTAGATTTTATAAATTGTCCATTCTTAAACTAGATTGCCAACCAATATGATAGTACATACATATAATATTTTGCTTTCAAAATGAATAGTTTCTTGACATTTTAAAGGCAAACAAGCTTTATTAGTGGTTGTGAAATACATGAAATGGATTTGATGATACGTTTTTTACAAACCTGTTAAATTCAAGACTCCAGGTAGATGTATCCCATACTAATAGCATTTTTGATGATGTGCATATTGCAAAATATTTTCCACTTGGTGAAAATTTGCAGTCAACAATATATAGGCTGCCTTTTCCATTATTTGCATTGGAACCTCCATTTGTATCAGCTTTTTCCTCAACTTCTTTCTCTAAAACCTCATACTTCAAACATAATTTGCCACTAGAATGAAAAAATTGCTTGGTCTTATGTACTTTTGGGCCAGCAGAGTTCTTTATAGCAATCATTTACAACATTGAGGAGCATTCAATGTATTTCAAATATTCAATATTCAATGAATATTTAATATTCAATTGGCGAACAGCATAGACCGAGCCTGCAAAGTTTTGGTATCCACAGGGAACAAATTTCTCAACGTATTATTTCCTTGCCTTTTCCTGTGCCTTCCATGCCAATGCATCCTATCCTTGCATTTTATGAAACTTAGATTAATCTGCGTGGATTTTCAGTAGAATCCCACATACAGCCTCACCAGAGGGCTTGTAAAAGCTATTTAAAAATAAAGTTCTGCAGTGTTTGCCCTGCTGTTTTGCAACATTATTTGTTGCCTGTGTAAACATAAACACCAGGAAATAATACATATGCACAAAAAACACTTTGAAATCTGGGCATGCATCAAAGGAAGTTAATATTACCTCACAATATATATCAGCTATGAAGCACCTTTCCTTTTTAAATTCGACATTACTAGATAGTTGAACTATATTAATTGCTATCCAAATTTTTGCAAAAAGTTGCAAAAAGGAATGTTGGGCCAGCAACTCTGTAGAAGACATTTCTACTTAGTATTTCTTGACGTAGTAGAGATAGAAGAAGTTACACTTAAGATTATCTTGTTGAAATATTGTTTGTGAGACTGTCAAGCTCTAAAGTATGATTACAAACTATGGTAAATAAACTAAAAATACAGATGGCATTCGTCGAATTGATAATGATTCAATTATACTCGTGAAACTTTTACATATTTACTAATATTGAAAAAATTAAATTTATGGATAAAAGAAAAATACCTCAAGGTTGTGACAATAGCTTTGTTCCTGGAGCAAACAGCTAAAAAGCTTTTTGTAACTGCTAAACAAGCCATGTGGTCAACCTTCCTCTTATCAATCTGATCAAATCATCGAGTTGAGGTGAATTGTATAAATTCAAGTTTTGTTGACATCAGCATAGCCTCGTTTGTAGTGAAAACTTTTCTATGGGTATATAAAGAGAATATTATTCTTTTTTTCACACCACTTTAGATAATAACATATTGAGATATTTGGCAGCTGCAATAAATGAATAAACTTTCTGATGACATCACTATAAATACTTATAATTACTGAAGACATTTCCTGTTTGGCTTTACACTCAACTAAACATTTTACACATGTGTGAAGCAAAAACGTAAGAACTTCATAACGACAAACATTAACGTATAATTGTACATATATGGTCCAAAAACAGGGACGCCGGAGAACATTTTGAGGTGGGGGGGGGGGGGGAGGGTTCTAGATAAATTTGTAAACCTTTATGGTAGTTTTTCGACCATTATCTTTTATGCCACAACATGCTTCAGCAAACAATTGAAGGGGCAACAGCTCCCTCCTCCCAGCCCTCCGGGTCAATATTGTTCGCTTTATAACAGTAAGACGACGGTCGTTTTGTGGAAAATAAACATTGTTAACTGAAATGAAACGAAACAAATACTTTGGTAGCAAAAATCTACAAGCAACACTCATGTCAATAATTAAACGATAAAAGTGTTTCTTAAAGTATCTTTAGAAAATTCTTCATGAAAGAAGCGTGCCTCAAATCAAAGAGTTAATAAGTGAACGTTATGAAATGCCTAGCTTTAATGTCTTTGGACGCTTTGATGTTTAGTTGTTTGATAGGTTAGGTCAACCAATTATTCAGTTCAAGCATGTGCCTAAATGCGCAACAGTTTCAAATAGTTACGTATTTAACGGATTGAAAGAACGGATTCAAATTGGAAGAATTGACACAAAAACTAGAAAGTGATGTGTTGAAGCAAATATACAGTCAATGACTCGAAAATTTCCTTGCAAAGATAACACCATGCAAATCATTTTTAGATTAATCAAATAAAATTGAAGAACAACTTATTTGATGATCATTTAAAGCTTTGGGCTACCAATTTTTGTTTTGAATTTTAATTTTGAATGTCTGGACCGTAGCTATATATCTAAGGCGGTGGGTGATTTTTTGTTTCTTAAAAATGAGTGTCTGTCTTACTTCTGGCAGAGAATCCAGAACAAGAAGTAGGGCTTTCTCCGTATTTCCAAAGGATATGCATATTTTGCTTAAACTTTCTAGGCAGGGGTAAAATCCTAGAGTATCCATTTTATTACACACAACGCTTGTAGGTGATCGAATTTAACAAGCTCAGTTAATTTTACAACTGCCTGGTCAAAATGGTTAAAAAGAGCCATGAAATTCAAAACTCAGACTTGCCACCAAAGGTAGAGCGTAAAATGTCTTCAAGAAATTCTAGAAGATGAAAAGCTTTTGGGTTACCAAATGTGTACAAGGGATTGCTTTTGGGGGGTACAACCCTGCAAATACGGCACTTAATTTTTGTTAGTAGGTTATTACAGTCTACAGATCTTTCATGTACAGATCTTCCTTAACTTGTAAAACTGGTTACAGTCCTGTTGTCGCATCTGATTGCCCAAGCTACACTTGAGCATGTCTATTTGAACATTTGATTATAGGCCAGCCACAATCAGCGACGCTGTACGTCTTTGCTATACCACCATTTGTTGGTAAATAAAACACGCACATTGGCTGTGATCATAGTTCCGAGTCCTGCTCTGGTCCTGTTACTCGGGCAAATCTTCGCTCAGTTAAATTCATAAATCCTGTTAAAATTTGCAACTATGTCATCGCAATTTTAATTGACCATAGTGATATCCACATATGCTGTTCAAGTGATTTGCATTGATAAGAGCCAAAAAGTTTAAAGGTTCTATTTAGAAAAGATGGAGAATCCAATTTGAAAGACGGCCTTTAAAAACTGAATGTAGCAATACACTGCTCAAAATGTGGCTTGTTTCCTCAAGATATACTTAGAGAAATCAAATCCTGGTTCTTAAAAAATGGCAAAGGTGGCTAACGGCCAGCAAAGAAACGAAAAAATATGACGTTGAACAAATTTAAAAACAATGACATTATGAAGCTGTCCCACTTTCTGCTTCTTTTTTTGCTACAGACTCTTCGACCAAGCTGCTATTGTCAATTATAGCTTCGATCATCTCAGCTGAAATAAAATGTGATCAGGTGTTATTCACACAAGATCTGGAAATGCACAGCAATGCAAAAATCAAAAATAAGATAAATGAAGAATGGAAGAATGAACGGCAGTCGAAGTATAGCAACTGTAGAATAGCAACGAGTAGTTAGTACCGACCAGATCGGATGGTAGTTGAATAGGAGATAGCTATATATGCAAACCATTCTTGCAGTTATGCAAAATGAATCCTAATTTTCTTATACCTGGGCTT
This sequence comes from Rhopilema esculentum, assembly GCF_013076305.1. The sequence continues at coordinate 8,819,436 of NW_027019640.1, forward strand.
TGAATTTCGGCATCACGGCCTGTTTCTGAAGTAAAATTTGGCTCATTATCCTACAAAAAAATAAGCTGAGTTAAGAATCTAATATAGTATTAACAGAACTCAATCTACCAGGAAAGAAAAAAAGATTAGTTGAGAAAAGCAAAGAATAAATAATTGATGTTTAAACCTGTTTGCTTTTAATTTCTATAAGCTAAATATTTCGTGGATTATACAGTTATAATATTTTAAAATGGAACTCAATGAAGCAAGGAAGTAATTAGGTAAAATCAACTGTGAAAAAAAATTCCACTTACTTTTTCAATGGGCTGGGACATTTCAGTGTTGAAGTCGATTTCATTTGTCTGAATTTCTTTCTCAGCAAGTTCTCTTTTTGTCTGCAAAGAATCTTTCAACTTGAGGTTTTCGGCGCTTAGATCATCGATTTCAAATTGCAAGCCCATTTCTGAATTTGACATCAAGGTAATCCGCTCACTAAGTTGCCTCACTAGAGCTGTTTGCTTAGATAATTCTTCTAACAGCCTCTGTAAAAAGAATCAGACTTAAACAAATGCATGACAGAGGAAGATGAAACTTTTTGAACAGATTTGAACAATCAAGAATTGGATAGGAACATGCAATTGGAGAATTCCAGTTGCATTTAAAGCTGGAATACTGCAAAAAGGAATTACAGGATTGGAAATAAGGTTTGCTCGTATGTAAAAAGCACATGTAAGTTTTGAAATTACTCCTGTTTACTGTGGTCTCTTGCTGCATGCAATAAAAACAAATTCAAAAAAATACAACTGGTGGACGCAATCGCAAAGAGAAGCCCTCGATAAAATCTCAAAGAGAGGCACTCTTCATTGTAGAAACCATTTTAAAAAGTAAAGTGAAACCAAAATGTTGCAAAACTATTACTCATTTAAAAAATTGTGTTGCATATAATGAAGTTTTTTTATAAACAAAAATGACAAAATTCTTATAACTTATCTTTTCTTGAACAATGCAAAACATACGCTACCTAGCATTTTCTACTCTGAAAGGCAAGCAATTTTCTGTGCATACGAGATACATCCTCTGTCTAGATTTTGAAAGTATGTTAGATTAGCTGAAATCGTGGCATCAAGGTGATTCCATCTTACAAGTAACATAATTCAGTTTGAATGTCACACCTCATTTTCTTTTCTAAGATGATCGACCTGTTCTTCAAGCTTCACTTTCAATAAATCCTGGAAGAAAAGAGAGGTTAAAGGAAAAGCAAATAATATACCAAACTAATGCAAAAAACATGCCAAAGATTGGTGAAACAGTAATAGCTGCAGGTTGTTGCCTGTTTTCAACAGCCGATTAACAAAACAGTTTTTATAGATTTTACGATTGTATGATGATGAACGAATAATTTTTGAGTCAAATAAAACAATCATCGAAGCAACACTACAGTTAATAAAAACATTAAATATGTCTCTTTGAGTCAATTCTGCAAAATTTCCTCTGTTCCTCGCACCTCTGTATTATCTTCGTTTTCATTTTTGTTATATGTAGATTATGCTAAATATGTTTATTAATCATGTTTCGTTAATTCACAAGGCCACAGGGCTGCAATGTATTCTCATGCTCCCTGTGGTATCATCTTGTAATAAATGTAAAAAATACAAGCTTTATTTGCCAGTATTAATATGCATACATGTTTCGGCTCTGTCGACTTTTGTGCTGGTACAGACTCTGCTTGGCTGGTCATAGTAAAACGAGCGGCCATCTTGTTTATTGTGGTTTTGTGCTTCGTTATTTCATCAAATGCTTTGGCAAGTTTGGCCCTGCTTTCCTCCAGACTGCATTGCTGATGGTTGTTTATTCTGAGAATTCGATTTTGAAAGAGGCTTGCCTTTTGGACTATGTGGGAATATGATTCCGTTAGACTTTTTGGGAATACGTAAGAGCAATATAAGTCATAGAAAAAGTACTGGAAAAATAAGCAAAAAAGGATATGCTTAGAAGAGAAATTAAACGTAAAGATGTGGTAATTGGCCATACATTCCAACTGTAAAGAAACCCCAAAAAAGTACAATTATTCAGACATTACTGCAAAATGCCTAAGTTTTTTTTGATATGATTACAGATAATTAAAATCGATCAACCATTTCCTATTAAAGTACAGAATATTTCTAGAATTTTGGTAATTTCAATATACGATAAGATATTGTTTTTCGGCTTCAAACGTTTCAAGAACCATAGATGGAGAAGTTGAAAATAGCACATTATAAATTACTAGTCCCCCTACGACGCCCGCTACGTGGACAGCCAGTGGCCCTACTGTAGAATATTCAGATTAGCCTTGAAAGACAAGAGTGCCATTAACCTCGATTCCAAAATGAGAAAAGGTCACGTGATTAAACGGCTTGCACTCCTGTGCGAATTAATAAATTAAGTAAATTTCGCCTGTTCTCATATTAAACAGCGAAAAAAGGGCTAGACGGTGAATGAAAATTTATATCCAGGTGGAGATAGAGAGTAACAGGAGGAGATAATTAAGAAATAAAAGGTAAAGAGATAAGAGGTAAAGAGATAATTAAGAAATAAAAGGTACCCTGTTTTTGAGCTTGACCAATCGGATATTTTGAAATTTGCATTCTATAGGCTTCATTTCCTTTTTCAAAATACCTTCTGAAAATTAGCTCTAGTTGCAATAGTACTATCACGCCAAAAGGAGTTCTATAACTGGAGTGCACTAAGAACAATAAAAAGCATACGTGGAGGGTTTTCGATTTATCTCTGTTCATGAATACTTGAATCATCGAATCATCGATTTATCTTCTGTTCATTCGAATCGAAGGAATGGGTGAGTTTAAATCGTTTCTGTTGAAAGGGCTCAGATACTTCAATCAATACCATCGAGGTACTCAGTCATTTCGACACTTAAGACTGTATACTGTATATTATAATTTCAGCAATTGTCAAACCTGCAGATTCTAGCTTCATCAGTTCAGATCGAATCTGATCTCTGTGCTCCTCCACACTTTTGATTTTATCTTGCAGAGCACTGAATTGGTGCATCAGACTTTCCTTCGCAGCTGTCTGCATGTCATAGTGACACTCCTAAAAGATAATAAACACAATCAAATCATAAACATTGGCAGCATTTCTAGAAATGCATTAGGGATGATTTACAAGCAAAGAGAAAAGTCCGTCTTTTAGATGATATTAGATATTTGAGAACGTACAGTTACTTATATTTCTAGTTATTCTTGCTAATTTTTAAAGTAAAGAATTGTAAAGAATGTGCCCGCATCACAGGGGTAGCCATAGAGGGCAATGGCCTCCCCACTTTTTCATGAAAAAAGATTAAAGTCAGCTCAAACAGTTTTAAGAATAGATGAATAGATGAAAGATGACAACAAACGAATTGAGCCAAAGTCCATAAGTAAAACAGAGTTAGCAAAATGTTTGTCACAATTGGGGTTAGAGAGAGTAAGAGGAAGCTTTCATTACACTGCTGCCCCCTCCAGTTTAGGATCAGAGGCGCGGGTCCTGAAAGAGATAATCATTTGCTGTCTTCCGTCGTAGCTTGCAGATGTTTTATCTCAGAATAACCTTTGGTTTAACGAGCAAGAGGGGGCTGGTTACAATATGACGTTTGTGTTCCCATACTTTTGATACTGGCGATAACGAAAAAGCTTACGTTGGACTGATCCTACCAGAAACGGAATTTCGGTTTTCTTCTGTCGTACTTACCTGTTCCTTCCATTTTTTCTCAAGGTTGTGCTTAGCCAGCTGCATAGACAAAGAGAACCACTTTATACCATCAAAAGAAAAGCATAAATGTGAAGTGATGGAACTGTTTGTTTTTATTTGTCATTACTTGAACCTAGAGAAAACATAATGTCTTCTGCCTTTCCTGAAAAGTTCTTTCCATTAAAATACTGTCAGTGGCGGTTAAGCACCCAACAACAAAATATTACCTTGATAGCTAAAACCTTGATAGATAAAAGATAGCTTGAGACCCGTGAACAATAATTTAACTGTCTTCAGTTTGCTCAAAACATTTGCTGTTTTCAAGCCAGTTCTGAATTCTGTACCACAAAAATTGCTTACAAACAATTTTATCCATGTTAGGTGAAAGAATACGTCCTCCTCATATCCAAAAAAATAAAATAAATGTGATGAATTTTGTTTGTAATGAAAAGCTTCACAACGCCCAAGAAGCCAATTGAGCTATGCACATCCTACTGCGTGAAAGGATATACTTCAATCAATTCCCAAAATACAAAAGGAGAAAGTTAAAATGATTTTCAATGGGACCTGAAGAGCAATAACTTCTTCTTTCAAGATCTTCATTCCTTCATTTTCACACTGCTGATGAGCTGTTTTTCTTGTCTGCGATAAAAAAATCAAATTTTAGGTCAAAACACACACGAAAGAGCAATTAAATGGCATAACGATGGTAACATTATCAAAGGCGAAATGGGGAAGCAGGCAATTACCTCAAACTCCTGCAAAAACATTGTCTATATAAAAAATTAGCTGGGTGGCGGTTTGTCCTTTTTTTCATAAAATTAACCTGGGGAAAACAACACCATACGGTATAAACCAGGGACATTTTCGCAAAAAAGGGTGAGGTCTCAACAGCGTTTCAAGGACTTCACATGCAAGTCTCCCACTCAACGAAAGAGAAAGCAAATTAGATCAAGTGTAGGTGATGCATCACATGTTTTGTTAGTTAATAAGCATTATTCAAAGTAATAATGAAGAAAAATGTATAAAAATCAACAGAAAATATTACCTCTAAACTTCCTAGTCTTTCTGAAGTTTCTTGCAGCTCGAATAAAATAATTTACAATATGTTTATAATTGTTTAGAAGGGTAGGGCACATAAATAGTTAGAGTAAGAGGCACGAGAAGCTACTTTGCCAATCAAATACAGAAGTTACAAGAAAAGCTTTAACAGAGGCAAAATATTTGTAATGTACGATAATTAAGTAAGACCTGTAAGACATTTCATGCAAAGTTTTCCTGATGAATTTTTCTACTTTTCAGATATCAGTCAATACAGAAATATATCTCTAAATATCTGAATAAAAAATGTGCCATCGTCTAAATAAGAATTAAAATTAGTGTCTCTTCACTATGAAATGATACAACAATTTGTGTTCCAGCACAGATAGAAAAATAAAAGCTAAAAAATCATATTTTGTGCAGAAAATACTTGCTCAATGGGTGCAAGGAGAATTTAGGAATCTAGTGAGTGCAATGAAGTTCAACAACACAAAGCTGTTTGACACAGACTCATAACAATTCCAACAAACAAAGATCTTCCCCACTTGACTGCCTATAAAGTAAAGAGGCTTTATCCCAGGATAAGAACGATTATATGTGTGATTGGATCTTCTGTATGATTTCTACAAAAGTTCAGTTGCATTGTATATAGAGCCATAAGACCTCATTTCTCAACTCATTACATCAGTTCTCACACAACTTTAACAAAAAAACGTCTTAACTGGTTATGTGGTTTTAACTAAAGCAAGGTAGGCTGGAAGAAACATTGAAAGTAGTGTGTGTCAGGTTTTTACCTTCCATTTATTTTTATCAGAAAGATGTGTCCAGGAGGCGATCATGTAATGTTATTAGTGTTTGAATAAAAAGGTTGGGAACTTATCAAGGTGTGTTTTAGCCTTTGGCAAGCGGGCCCAAAGATCGGAGTTTATGGTGAGCAGACTTTGTGCTGGGCAGTTGTCGTGCATTGAAACAGCTTTTCCAGTACTTCGTCTTCGACATTGAAATAGCCATAAAAAACACATTCCATCTCTAATCAGACGGTAAAAAGATGTGCTCTGCCTAGCGAGCCTTGATGCAGAGAGGAGATGATGAAGAACTTTACAGCCCTCAATTTAACAGTGCTTCCACTTGGAAGGAGTTATCCTTTTCTTCGGAAATTTTAGCCGATTGGAAGAAAAAGGAAAGGAATTATAAATTAGAAAGAATAAACAAAGATTCTCTTAGAGATTGGGATAACATTTCTGATTTATAAATAAGAGAATAGTGTTGTCAGTCAGTAAGCAGGCCAATCACATTGGAAGTGCTTCGAGGTTTATGCAAATGTGGCTAGTAAACTGACTTGGCAACTTCAATGTTGTAACGAAAAGTTTCGAAACTCAACAAGGGAAAGTTTCGAAACTAAACAAGGAAAAGTTTGAAACTAGACAGAAGAAAACAAGTTAAAGAAGCTCGTGTGCTCAAGGCAACGCCAGGAACAATTTATTGAGTAAGTTGAAAGCGAAAATAACGAGTGAAGGCAATTAATCTATATAAATCAAGTAATGGGGAAATCAGAAGAATTTTTGTCCATTTTGGAAGGAATTTTAAGCAAATAGAAGGATATTTTCGGGAAACTGATCAAGTAAAAAGTGGAAGCACTGAAGGTTTAACATAGTAAATAACTCGATTCAAAGCCATTTTTGTCATCTTATTAGTTTCCTGTGCTTTGATGAACACAAACGAATAATTGTACAACAGGCGTGCGGTAAAACGCACTTCCCTGTGTGGGGAGGCGTGTACCAACGCGTGTGAGTGCGATGGTGTGGCACTGGCACTGGTGTGGTTGTCAATCAATCGATGAGCAAATTTGATCACAGCTTCAAAGTTAGAAACATAAGACAATGTTAGATTAGGAACAAGATGTTAGAATTACTCAAGTTAAACTGCTTGTTAAAACCCCCAACATATAAAATCATACAGCTTGATGAAGATATAAGTTGCTAAAATTGAACAAGTATAGAATACCTACATTCCTCTCAGAATCGGCTAATTTGTGAACCAGTTCTTTAATCTTTTTCTCATACTTATAATGCAATTCGTCCTTAAATATAAATTGAGAAATTATTTCACTGAGATTTTTAAATATGATGACTTAGAGATACATGATAAAATATTTTTGGTTAATTCTATTAACTATTATTAATCATATTTTCATTAATTAAAATACAATTGGTATATCAATCTTATCTGGTTTTCAACCTAAAGCATCAAAATTTTTGTGTAAAATCATGAAGGGAATTTGAGCAAGGAAATGAAGACCAACAATTGGATGTATTTGATTTTATAGCATTCAACAATTAGAATTAATTGTAAGTAATAAACATGAGGAGAAAGTTAGATGTGAGGTTTTTGGAAGAGGCATTAGGAAAATGTGTGTTTTTATACATGCTATTACCTGAACAGTTAGACTTATATATATGTGTAGATTTCTTACCTTTTCATGACATAGGTCAAATTTTACTTTCAGTAATTTGTTGATTCTGTCAGCATTTTCTTCTTCAAGTTTCTGTACATCAGAAAAAAGTGTTGTTAAGCAATTACTAACTGCTGATTACAAATCTTTGAATCACTGAATAACATTTTGGTTAAAATTGAAGAAAACAAATTGGTGCTAAGATTTCCTTTATAGAAGGTGTGAGAGTCATCATAAAGCTTATTAAGGAACCCTACAACTTCACAACCAACATTTGTCAATGCTAATGTCAATGAAAAATAGTCCCATCTCATGATGGTAAAAATGCTAATTTTTGTGCCTGTGTACTTTTGAAATAGAGAAATTAGGAGTGAAAAAGAGACAGGTATTTTTTTCCTTTGCAAAGTAAAATGAGGCAGGAAAACCACAGGTAAGAAAATCTTGTGGCAAAATGTAGTTTATAGTGTTACATGAAAGAAATTACAAATAACATATTGCTCAGTATTTAAAAGATAGAAATAATAGTACAAAGGAGTTACAATAAAGTTAACATTGCAGGAAAAAGTAAAATGCTGTAAAATAATCTGAAACATGGCCTTCTACTTACCCTTTTAAGCCTTAACTCTTCTAGTGCCTACAATAAATTTTTTTGACTATACAGTGGACTGTTTTTGTAAAATATTGCCCATCCAGTAATAGTGCTGCATTAAAATAATTGAGATCTGTAGGGAATTTATATCTTATCAAATGATTTTATCCAAAGTTATATTCTTATTCAACTGAAAAGAAACAACATGAATATTATCAAATTATAACGTAAAATGATCAATTTCAAATGGATATATATATTTCTTGGAAACTTGACTAATTAGGAAATGCCAAGAAAGAGGAAAATTATGCTCAGTGAATTACAGTAACAGCTAGAAACCTGCCATTGTAGTGATAGAATTTCACAGAGTTGGGAGAATAATCTAAATAACCGCTTCTTGTATAAAGCAGTAGTACATTTAGCAGAAGGCTGGTTGATAAAACCAGTTCTAGTGTTTGCAGATATACGGATGATTCCCAAATGTTTGTGAGAAAGAATGGTTTGTAAATCAGTGAATCAAAACTAGATATCTAGATTTTCTCACCTCAATGATATTGTCCTTTAAAACCTTTGAAAACTTCCCTTGCTTAAGTGAATTAGCCTCAGAATCCAGTTTGATGTCACCCATCATCTAATGCAAGAAGATATACTTGGTGACCTTTTGCTCAAGAAAATGATAATTTTTGAACAATTTCTGAATTCTACACAAAAACAATCCTGTTTGCATTGCCTTTGAACTAGGTTCTCAATAAAAAGAATTAAAGCAAAACGAAGTGGGGCAGGATATCCTATCAAACATGACTTGAATATCACAGTGAAATACTGCAATGGAATCTTTTGAAACTTACCAGACTGGGGTTTGCCATGATTTTAAAATCTAGAAAACAGAGAAACTACAACACTCCTTGCAAAATATGATAGCTTCACTCCCCATATATTTTCGCGAAATTATTTATGGGCGTGGCAAAAACACAGTAGTATGAAGACCTCACTTGCCTTCTTCTGCAGAAACTTAGAAGAATTAAAAAATGTCATTAAAAATCAACGTGCATAATCATAATCAACCCAGTTTCGCACCTCTTGGACGCCGATACGTACCCAAACCCTATCCTTATCTATGTAACCACACACAGAGGTGCGAAATTGCAAGCACTAGGAGGCCAGTTTATGTTCTTTATGAAACCAACTTACATATTGGCTTGAAAGAGCTTAAAAATAGCAATTATTTATTGCAAATAGCTGATCAAACACTAACCATAAAGCTGCTAGGTAACACTTTCTTAGCTCCCTTGCAGATGCATGAAATCGATGCCTATTTTATTTAGTAGCTCGCGTCAACATTTTGGCGGGAGAAAGCAGCCTCGTAATCATCATCAACCTAGAAAAATGCTGACCATAAGCTCCCTTACAGGTTGGCGACCAATATCCGCCAATAACAGATAAAAAACCTTTAAAGGCTGTTGCGTAACCGGCACGCTATAAAACCAGCATTTTATCGTACTGCATGAAAATACAAAAACAGTCAATTTCTCAAGAAAACTACCGCTAAGCATGTATGTATGTATAATAATCTTTAACGTAAATTACAAACTAAGTTTGAAAACTTGTTTTCAGTTTCGCAAGCATGCCGGTTGCGCAAGAGTATTTAACAGAAAGTTTTGAAAAAATAGGTCTTTAATATTTATTTCAGGTTATCAAACATAAACCGTTAGCCAATAAGGGTAACATGGTCTTCAGAATGTTTTAGCATTGTCAGTCATGGCGTTCTCTCATCATTTGGATCATTATTAGGTTGTGACGAAGAAACAATGGCATTCTTCCGCCGACTAGCAACACCTTGTTCACGCAAAAGTTGCAAGCCATACGGCCATGAACTTATGCACGAAAAAAAGAAGTAGAAAGTTAACATGCATGTAGAAACCAGAAAATACAAAGGCATGGGTTGGCTGGGCAGGGTCGAAAGGAAAAACTTTTGCTCTCCACAGTCCAACTTCAGGTTGTCTTATAACGTTTGAGGATGAAACTATCCGAACATAAAGTTAATATACCCATGATTACTATTCTTCACAATTTATTAGATTGGGCAGTTTCGAAGCAAAGATGAAACAAGTTTGTAAAGAAACAGCATAATCTTGGATTTTCACTAGTTACAAATCACAGCCAATAACAGTCACTAAATTACCAGGTTCTAATGACTTCTTCCGCGATTCACAAGTTGCTTTGCAAAAATCACCATACGAAATGTTTAGCGACTTAAGATCATCACTTGATGTTATAGATATCTATGTAACTTTCAAGAAAAGTTCTTGGTTCTATTGTTTCTGACTTTTCGTGTGAAATTGCAAAGCTTTCATACTTTTTAGAACTACAAAAATACCCATATTTAATTAAACGACTGTATAACTTAAATTAAGATAGTAAACTATTCAGAATTTATAGTTTCGTCATGCAAAATCAGTGACAATGGAAAAAAGAAATTTTTATAAATCTCTACAAAACATGCTCAAAATACCATCATTGTCAAATATCACGCAATAACCCTACAATCAACCAGTTAAATATTTGTAATTTTACAAATGATAGCCATATTGGCATTTATCAAGGCAGAGGATACGAAAATGTTGTTAACATTTTGACATCAAGATTATTAGGCCATCTTACGTTATGCTCAACTAAAAACTGATATTCCTAAATGATATTACTACAAACACTGCTTTGATAAAATCAAAATATCGACAGATGTTTCAGCATAAACATACATTGTTATTTGAAGTAAAAATACGAAATAAAAGCCATAAAAATACATGTGCATTTAACAATTTAAAGTATACAGTACAAATGCTTAAAACTACATCACAATTTGACGTGGCGGTGGCCTGCGATTGCTTACAACCAAAAACAGCCAATCTATAAACAAAAGAACTTTCCAATGAGCAAAAAACATGACATGACAATACAGTGCTTAGAAACAAAGAATATTGGCCACAAACATAAAATGGCTCGAATGATTATTATGCCCTAGAAGCCTCAGTGTTCAAAAGTTGTAGGATAGATACACGGGATAGAACGTACAAGGGCATACAAATACCAGCCCGCTAGATGCTAGATTTGAAAACGAAAGTAAGAAAGATGAAAAAGGAGAAGAAAATTAGCAAGAATTATAGGAACAAGGGGAAGAAAAGAAGAAGGAGAGAATAGAGAAGAAGGAGAAGAAGAAACAAGTAAAAAAGAAGAAGGAGAAGAAGGAGAAAGAGGGATAAAAAGAAGAAGAAGTAGTGGACAAGGGAGAAGAAGAGGATAGTGAAGAAAAGGAAGAAAACGAGGATAAAGACAAAGATAACATAGAAAAAGTTACTCTTAATGTTTGCATACCTGTATCGAACTGTGTTTCACCATGCATTACACAGGAACTACATAATTTCCTGGAAACGTGCCAAATTTCCCAGTTCGCTCACAAACACCAACAAACCAACCATCATCGCATTTTTCAAGAACAAAAACAATGTCACCTTCAAATAATTCGATTTCGTCTTCACTCATTGGCGCATACCCATAAATGGCTCGATTTCTGTAAATAAGTGGCACGACAATTAAAATAAAACTTTTTTGTTACAATGAGGAGGTAAAATGACACAATATCAAGCATTTGAAATATCCATGAGTGTTTTGAAAATAATGGAAATCGTAAATCAAACACTCTAAAAGTCGGATCAAAATTGGAAGGGTTGGAAATTTCAAGGCAATGAGAGCACCATCCAAAGGTTCTCAAGTCAAGAGAAATCATGCAAAGAGTTAAAATAGGGGAATATGAGGAGAATGACATTCAAGCAAACACCCAAAGGACAAGGATCAAAAATCTTGCAGAGGATTTTGAACCAATTAAAAACAATTGGTTACATCGACAGCCCTGTTATCATTCGACCCATCCTATTCTAATGTCTAAAGATTCGTTTATAAGGGTTTAAAAACGGGTCACAAAAATATGGCTTGAAAGTTGTTCTTAAAAGAGAGAATGTTAAGTGGGGTAAAGCTCTTTAAGAATTGATATAAAAATATGGAAATCCCGGGAAGTAAGGGTGTAAAAGGTTAGCGGACAACTTCGTAACTTAACGTAACCACAAGTAGGTTACAGAGTACTACGGGAACAAGACTTGATTAAAAATAACAAAAATTTATCAGTACCTTTCTCCGCTGGGTTCATTTTTGACTAAAGGCGTTTTCTCGGGCTCGTTTCTGAAAAAAATAAAGGTATATATCCTATATATAAGGATAGGTGGATGCAGATCAGCCGGCTGTAATGCATCGTCGACCTGGATTCATTGATAATTAAGTAGTAAAGTTATGTCATCCTGAAGAATTAATTTTTAGGATTTCTGAACGTTTACTATATTACTGAAGGTATTTCAAGGGGTCTTTTATAATCTTCATACGTTAAGACGTCATTACTCTTTATTGAAAAATTTACCCAAAGAAAAGATCCTTTTGATATCATTATTACAAACAAGAACATCTTGCGATTAAAAATATTTCTTGAAATGGTTTCATTATGCATAACAAGTTAAATGTGAATTATGGAATATCTGATCGGATAGCAAAAGAAAAATGCAAGGAGAGTCTACATTTAATACGTTGTACAACCAAGCAACAAAAAAAGTAACGAATGAAAAGAAATTATCCAACTAAGCAACAAAAGTGGTCCAGAATAAAAACATTTGTGATGCAGAACTTAACGTGTTACTTTAAAAATCAACGTCAGGAGAGAGCTTTGAAGAAATCAGTGAAAATTGCGAGAAGCATTAGAATTAAGGAAGAATATCTTTAGGAATTTGTAAACTTTTTGCGACATCATTTCAACAAAATCATTCTTTGGTCATCATTACAGAAATTTTTTAGCACATGCCTCGTTGAGATGAAAGACTTAAAAAATGATGGTATGGAAAACAGTTTTGATTAAAGACTAGAGAGAAGAATGACAAAAAATTGATAAATAATTCTTTCTTTGTGGTAAAGGGAATTATTAAAATGGGATAAAAAAAATAGGAACGAAATTTAAAAACATTTTTCATTTTGTTCCTTTGCTTTTGAATATAATTACATTAGTAGATATTTTCATATTCTGTTGCAAATACTAACCTATTGTTGACAACCTTTCCGCTGTGAATACTTTGTGATGGCTGTAAGTAAAAAAATATCAAATAAAATTAAAAATGGGCCCTTCGACTTTCATACCTTCAAATATATTTCAGGGAACTCTGGAGAGCCTTGATTTACGACTTGCTTACTAAAAAGTCCTTGACGACACAAATTAAACATATATATAAGTTGATACTTGAAACTTGCAAAGGGCTATAACAGTTTAATTTTACATGTTTTAACGTCTTATACATTTTCCATGGGAATTTTAAATCATATTCCTATTCTCTTATCTTGAAGTGTATGTATCCAACCAAACTGAGCTGAATTGGAATGTCAACGTAAATGCGTAAAGAAAGAAAAAGAATTTGCAGACAGCTTTATAATGAAGTTTTGGTATTGCAATCACACTGTAAAATCTCAAAACACTGTTGCACTTATCTTCTAAATTCATAAATTTGCTAATACTTTGGGCCCACCACAAATTAATAATTTAGGCATATCCCTTTGATAATAAAATTTCTTTACTACATAAGGGAACTAGCCTCTGTTTCCAGTACCTGTTGCTGCACTGGTTTCTTTTCCTCGCGATGTCCACCATTCGTAAGATTTAATTCTCTTTTTTCTTCTCTAGCTATCTGTTTCGGTTTTTCGCTGCTTTTTACTAATTCACCAGACATGGCCGGGGCGACTTCTGTAAAACAGAATAAAGACACATCACTTCAATAAAGCTTATTTAAATATTACTTTAGACGATCAAGGGCAGTGTAACACAATAGTTACTGCTGGGTAGAGTCATGTGATACAGCACTCTTGTTCAGCTAAAGTACAACTATATTCCTTCTTACAAGTGCTTTCTAACAATAAGGTCGTTAACCCCAGCTACAAGCCCCAAAAACAGTTATGGATTAACCAATCACATAAGAGGCTAAATAATACGATAGTTAGTTGTGGGATGCACTCAGACATTACGTAATGGTTTTAAAATATCTTCATATTTCTGGACCATTCTATAACTTATTCCAGTATAACATGTAGTGCAACTTGTCTAGAATAGTTGATATAAATTTCATTTAACCTCTACGTGATGATTGGCCAATAAAAGACAGATAATGACTTTGCTTTACTATGGGATTAATTTAGTTTCATTATGTAGAAAACATTGAGGCTTTATTCTAGGAATATTTTCATGGTGTTGCTTGAAAAGCAAAATGAGTTATTCATTTACCGCTTTTGATGATTCTCGGCTCTCTTAAGATCTAAAAACAAATAGAAAGACATTACATCTTGAAATCTAGAGAAGCACAATAAATTAAGCGTTCAATTAAACATATTGTGCCGATGACGCATGTGACTGTAAGAATACTGACTCAACAGTCACCGCAAAGTACAAAGATCAGTGGGTTAAGTTGGTCCTGGTGCTGGCTGGACCGTAGCCCACAAGTGGTACAAAGATAGCCAGTTTAAAATGCATTAGCATTTCTTAAACACAGACTTATAAACATGGCAACAATGTTGGGCCCATCACAAGTCAATAGTCTTGAAGAGAAAGTCATTACAAAGGGAACGAATAAAGACTTAGATAGAGATGTTTTGATGTAGATTTTTTCTAATAACCGAGTAGAGATGTTAATATGCAGGAAACAATCTGGGTTGTAGCAATCACAGGCGGACAATTTGTGATGTCTATTTCAGGGAACTTTCCATTTAAGAAGCTCGCTTGCCAAGGCAAGAAAGTAACGAGACTTTAAACAACATCATTGTCCAGCTCTTACTATAAACCAAATAAAAATCAATTTAATAAATGGTAAATTGTTTTAACAAAGATTTTAAAAACTTACTTCAACGTAGTTAACTGGAAATATCCCAATCTGGTCTTCAATTTCACCCTCATACCAGTTATCATCAAGTTTTCGTAACAACGTGATCATATCATTCTAAATAAACAAAATGCCAGTGAAAGAATATTTGACATAAATTACAACTTTACAAAGAGAAATGGAAGTGAAATTGGATTTAAGTTCCTTCTCTACATAAATATACACAGTGGACTAACAAAGGATGCCATCATTATAACAAGCCCGGATGTACGGTTGTCCGTCAAATAATTCGTGATTCAGCATTTCTCAAAGTAGATTAGCCAAGTCTTTCTGCACAATACAACACGATAATTAATTCGTCAACACACATCCACAATAACAAACAGTAGAAGGAAGACATTTAATATGCCAAACTGACAAATGCAACTGTGGTCACTCCTCGTTTAGATGCTAGTTAGAATAAAATGATTAGCCAGAAAAATACCTTTTTGAAAGAAATCTCTTTGTCATTCTCTGCTTGAAACTTGTACTTTGCCCTTGCGATACCCTCCTCTATTTGAATCGTTCCTGCGTCTTCTTCTTCCTCTGGAGGTGCTTCTTTAGTTTCAATTATCTGTTCAAAACATTGAAAATATCAGAACTTCCTTGGGTGAATTGTGCTTTATAAACGACACAGGAAAACTCTTACGAGGGCTCAAGGATAAAGGGTGTTCAGTTCCGCTAACCGAACATTGTTTAAAGTCTTTAAAGAAGAAGCGATCAAGTTAAACCAAGAAAAAGCTAAGCTTATTCCTCGTAGATGACAGAGACCTGAAAGGGGCATGGTTGCTGTAATATTGCTTTTAAAGAAACTAGAGGGCACCTTGGCAGCAGAAAACTTGTTCGTTCCAATTTTAAGATAGTTGTTCCATATGCAAAACAGTCCATGGAGAAAATGCGCGGCATTAATCACCTAGACCTGGCTAAGCGAACTGAAATTCTGGGTTTAGAATATAACTCCGGCAGAAACACTTCTGTGTTCTACTACTTGTAAAGATTGAAATTCGGTGAGTGTCATTCATTACATTGGTCATTGTAATTTAAGGTGTATTCAGTAAGATATTCAAACCAGACACGCTACATTTTGGCATTTGTTGACTACTCATTTTGCAGTACTCAGTACTCAAGTTTGCCTTGAATAGTGATTTTAAAGCCCTAACATCTCTTTTTTGAAATACTAAAGCTTGTAATATTGTTCAAAAATGAATAAAAAATAAATTAGCTAATCGGACGACAGCTTCTAGTACCCTTTATAAGGATGCAAATTATATTCTAAAAAAGGTCCTGGTAACAGGGTATCAGTAGGGTGTATAGTGCTAACAAATAAGAAACCCCCTCCCAAGCTCTAAAAACAAAGCTTAGAGTAAGTCAAATGCAGTGTTTTAATGGGACTCCAAATGGAGAAGTGAGAGGCTACAAAAATGAAATAACCCTCGACAAAAACAATACATGTCTAGTTTAGTGATAAGAGCTCTAAAGTCCATCATACTTTCCTTCAAATAGAGACAGGCATTTCTCAGCTCACCGACTCTATTATCAAGTGACCCTATATGATGGTTACAAAACCAAATATAAATTGGCAAATTAATTCAAAGATAAAAGATTTTTGTCTAAATCCCAAATAATTAATTATTCAGTGAACGGAAATCCAAAAATCTCCTAAAGATTTTATGTTTTGTTGCGACTTATCTTGCGACGAATTTGTACGATGAGATACAGAGGAGCAAACAAACCTGAATATAGTTGGCTGGGAATATTCCAACCTGACCGTCAACTTCGCCTTCGTACCAATTCTCGTCTATTTGTCTGAAAACCGTAATTAACTGACCTTTCTTGAAACTAATCTCGCTGTAAGAAAATATCACGTGATTTAAGGAGAGCTCTTACTCTGAATTTCTTGCCAAAAAGAAATCACAAAGACATTACAAAACGGGTATAAATGTAAAATTACAGAGAAAAACTTTTCTGAATAGGCGGTATTAAATTATGATGAGGAAGGCCCTGAAGTTTTTAAGCAAAAAGGCCGAATATTACTCCTTTAACTGGTACTGAATTATGACTAGAGGTGTACGAATTGTAAAATTGAAGCATATCACGGTACGTGGATGGCTGTAACAAGAAAAGACATAAAATACTCACGCTGGTGATTGACTGCGAAAGGTGTAGATTGCTTTTGCCTCGCCTAGAATTTCATTTTTTGCATTGTTCTGCTGCACCATGGCTTCCATTTTTCTGCGATTGTTTTCTTCGATTTCTAGAGCTCGTTGCATTTCCCTTTCTCTCTGCAACTGAATTTCTTTTTCCCTCTGAATCCTCATTTGCTCATCCCTCAACCTTGCCTGTTCTCGTCTTTCCTCTTCAGCTTTCTTCCTTGCATCATAGCTCATTGCCTTCAATTTCTCCTCCTCCTCAAGCCATTTTCGACGCTCCTCCTGCAGCATTCTCAGTTCGCGCTCTCTTTCCTCCCGCAGCGCCCCTTCTGCTTCAGCCTTTTTGCGCAGTTCTAAGAAATCTGGTGGATTATTATATTCAAATTTCGCTGGGTTTGTGAATCTGGTATCTGGGGATCGCTGATCAGGAGCCTGATATGGCATACCCTGTAGAAAAAAATCGTCTCTGATTACAAGATGTATCAATAGATGCTCTTTTTAACGGCTAACAAAAATTTGAAATTGAACCAAAATATGAAGATTCAAGTATTCTTTACACCATCGCATCGTTTATCGCAAGATAAAAAATTCGATGGAAGGGTGCCATAGATTTAAAAATTCGCGCTCAGCCTGAATGTACGACACACAAACCTCACTAGTGCCGGACCAAATCGATAGAACACAAGCAACAGTTAAAAAAAGTTCAGCTGAGTTCCAAAGTTTTTGTCACTGTGTGGAATAAACTCAACCAGAAATAAATAAGGTGCCAAAATTTGGCCTAATGCAGGAATTAACTACTCTTTTCATTGCATAAGTATGACTTGCATTCTGAAGTCGCATTTAATCAACAGATACAATTTATATTTGCGAGTCAAAAATGCAATTTTCGAAAGTTAAATTGCTTTTAATTTCCTAAAATTAATACACAAATTAGAACTCAAATTTTTATTCATTAACAATTACAATGTGATTTAGAGCCAAATAGTCATTTTATTTTAGTAAATAGAATGATTATCAATATGTTTAGCAGGGGCCCACCAAGTTGAAAGAAGATATGAAATGAAACAGATGCCTTCAAAATCAACAGATGACTTAGTACCATTCACTAATATTCACATTTGATTGTCGTTTTCTCTCACAAATGGTATATGAAAATGACATTATCGATCAAAAATGCGATTAAGACCAACATACAATAGAAAGACGGGAGAAAACATCAATAATAAAAAGTACTGTAAACTCAATAGGCCAATTGATTCCAGTTTCAGATAAGGCCTAATCGCCTCTTACCCTCAGGCCATGAACAAGCAGGCCAAGCAACAAAAGACATTAATCCACAACACCAAGACAGCACGCGCGTTACAATCACTTCAGAACAGGTCATCTTTAAAGAACCTTAAAGTTTACACGGATTGGTACTGCATTGAAAGCAAGGCTCGAACGAAAGATCAGGAAAACTTAGGGACCATTTAGCAAATAAGCCTTCGATCAAGATTAAGTCCTTTTTGTTGCTTGTAGACATTATTACATTATAA
This sequence comes from Rhopilema esculentum, assembly GCF_013076305.1. The sequence goes on from NW_027019640.1 coordinate 8,837,903, forward strand.
ACTACAAACAGTTGTCACATTTAACGTTGCAACAATTCAGTATAAAAAAGACAACGGAATAATTAAACATATCAAACAAAACAAATGAAGCTGAATCAGATCCAAATGAACACAAACCACCGAAACCACGTAAAAACCAAATTGCACTTCTGCAAAAGTTTCAGCTACTAGTAATATATGAACGACTGCTTTTACATCTACAAATTCATGATTTTCCACACTTTTTATGCTGAATATAGTTCAATTATTTACCTCATCAACCTTACAATACTGTGGGACTATATCTTCATCAAAGATTTTAAAAAAGCCTGAAGGTAGAGCTCAAAAGTTGATCAAGTAATAAACAAAATATTGTATAAAGATTCAAATAGAGTATATGATGAAAAAGAACTATATGACGAAATCCTTTAATCAATAAAGGGATACGTTGTAACAAGCAGTTGAAAAACTGGTAGTTGATAATAAAAAGTAATAGGGTCGATTAAAGCCAAACTCACAAATATCAGAGGCATGTCCAATGATCAACTCAAATGCAACTAAATTAACTTTCTGTAACAGTTGAGACAAAAAATAACAGAATGTCCAAGATACTTCGAATGTCCTCTGCAGTGTGATGTAATGATAGGGTGCGAAGTTGGACCGAGCACGATCGCATTTGCAAAGTTCTTCCAACTGAGCGGAGATTATCAGCGATATTTTGTAATACAGTATCCAAAACAATACAGCTTAAACGCGACAGAGGGCTTAAAGAGATTCACATATTTATTAAAACCATTCATATGCTCGATCGAACGGCTTAATTCTAAGTAAAATGCATCAAAAGTTTGCAGCAAAGAAATCTCAACTTATCTATGAAATTAATTTATTCAATAGATAGTCTAAGAGTCACGCCTCTTTCCACCTATTAAATGCGGTGTGTACAATTAATTAGCTAATTGAAAGTTAATTTTAAAGGAAATTAAGGCCCATCGAGCAAAATTAAATATATATTAAAATATGGACACAATAACACGTTATGTCAACTCAGTAAAACTATGGACTCAGTTTTTCTCCTGGTTTATATTTTGCTCCCTTTAAAATTCTGATAAAAAGGATTTAAACTGATTAAAGATGTAGTTGTGGGACTTGAGAATTCGAGATTTGAAGACTCTGATAGAGATCAAATGGAAGGTTGAGAAGCAAAGTATAACAGCCAGTAGCCAGGATCTCCTCAGAAGGTGTCATCTTACCGGCAAGAAAGAAATGTTATTGCAGACAATACCAGTGCTATATATTTCAATAATAAGTGTTGAGTGTCTGGATCACAGAGTAGAGTTGGCCCTACCTATTGCTTCCTATTGACAACGAACTTGGTATAGAATGAGAGTATGCAGATAAACAAGCGGGTTCCTTGAAATTAAGGATATTAGTCGCTTGCAGGCCGGCCTTAAGGTGTCACAAGTTATGTTTTGGAGCTGGACAGTGACAAGGGTGTAGTACTATAAGGCATGGCAAGACAACATGCCTAATGGGCCTGAAAAGTCTAATAGAAAAAAGGGCAAAGTTTGTAGGTAGTTGTAAGGCCTTGCATAATCCTGAATGTAAACAAGATTTCATGTATTATCAGGTCACTGTTTAACAAATATCCCGATGTCTTATATGATGAGTTGTTTCACTCTATGGTTGTGATGCAGAATCTCGCGAAGGTTAAGATGCGTCTCGCATAAAACCGAAGCGTTTTTATTTTGTCATGGCGTTCTTTATCTTCGCTTCTTATGCAGAAGCAAAGGAGAGTTTTTCAGTCAACAAGGAAAGTGTTGGTCGTAGAGAGACCCTGAGTACTTGAAAGACAGACAGGCTAAGTACTTGGAAATACTGTAAAGCCAGCTAACTTAGTGGAGTCCTTACAGGTAAAATCTATAGAATAAGCACTAATTTAGACGGAAATTCATAACGGGGTAAAGAAAACAGTAAGTATCAACTTTATCTACAAGTAATAGGAAACACAACGCACAGGTGATACAGTCATAATGATTTCCACCGAGACTAACAGACCGTAGCGAAACCAAGGCACCAGCTTTTCAACCAAGCAAGTTGCAAACTACACTTGAAGACATGTTTACAATATATTTTGAAAAAACTGTCACAATAGCAATCATACTTCGTCAGCAAAACAACTTTGCGAAGTCGAAATGAGAAGCTCTACTTATCAGGTGCTTAGCCAGGCTTGAAGGCTTCACACACTTTATCCGTCAATCCAGCTTTATCGAGGGTCCCGCCCTGCATTTATTTCTAGCATAAATTGGGCATCTTTTCATCTGCATTTGACATTCTCAGATGTTGCGCTCACAAACAATGCAGATGGAAGCCCTAGGATTAAATCCCCTAAGTTTCAATTCTAAAAATAGGTTGGGTAGATTTGGTAGATGTGATCTAAACATGTTTGAACTTCAAGCCTTTAGTCTCAGTTCGAGCTATTCAGATACACTCTTTTTTTATAAGAACAATTTTATAAGAACACGAGCCTCAAAACTGGTCAAAAGTTAAGAACAAATTAAGAACAGGCTGAGGCTGAGCTTCTGCAAAATGCAATTTTGAACAACGTTTTTTTTAAAATCGAGGATTTTTAGCGATGTGTGGAGGCTTTTTCGGTGAATATTCAAATTTGACAGCAAATTAAGACTGTCTCACTCACTTTGTTGGCAAATAAGGCCTGAACACCTCCTTAGAGCGAAAAAGCTAGCAATAGCACTGCTTACACCCTCTTAATTTAAGAACAAAATAAGAACAATCCAGCCTCAGATTTTCGAAAAAATTAAGAACAGTCTACCTGAACTTAAATTTACTGGTTCTTGTAAAAAAAGAGTGTAACTGCGCAGTGTAAGTCCGCGATAGTATGGAAATTCAGAGCAAAGGCTCAAAAGGAAAGACACTCTTAATGATATAAGGATTCAAGCCTGTAGCTTACTCTAAAGGTTAAGTTTCAGGTGGCTGTTATTCGTAGCAACGGTTATATGAACTCATTTACATTTTGTAATTTCGAAATGCTTACCTTATTTCCGGACAAAATATCATCGCTTGATCTAGAACGCGCATGGACAGGTTTGACAGCGGATGCTTCGTCGGGCTCTGAAATTGAAATAGGATTGCATGACATATATTTCACAATCGATACCATCTGTGTAAGTATCGTGTTAGTACTTAGGTATGGATGACTCGGATGTCGCGGTTTTTGAAAAGACGGACTGTGGCTTTCGTATCAAAGTTCTGAGCAGCATTATATAACAACTACCGGGTAGCAAATGAGCAAATACCGGATTCGTTTTTTGAAAATACTTGACAGCATAGTTGCAAATACCGGGCAACAGATTTGCAAATGCTGGATACAAAAGCTGCGAATACCTGGTAGCAGATTTGCAAATGGGTCATTTAATGTCAAATCACCAAGGCCATGACACCCACCATCTCAGATTTTGCTAATTTTCCCATATTGTGTACTAACTAATAGGAATAGAACATTCTGCAAATTTCAGATCATTATCTTTGGCATTTTTTGAGATATCCGTAAATGAATTTTAAAGAATTTGGAAGTAAAATTCTAAGAATCCGCCATTTTGAATCTTCATACAGAGGAGACTACAAAACTTACTTTAATACCTGAGAAGTAGATTACCAGAACGTATCCTATTTAACTCTAACAACTAAATTCATCTATGAGGAATCCAAAAATGATGTCAAATCGCATGTCTGACAGAGACAACAGCAGGGGTTGAAAATCTGAAAGATTCCGCAAAGACTTTGGTATCAAATTTCATTTTGTAATTTCATGGTGTTTGACAGGTAGCACCATAATGAGATTTGGCAATTGGCTTTGAGACATATTGAAGTACCAGAACATAAAATTCTGACTTGGTATCTGTTCTCATCCCAGAGCTGTGAGAATTTAAAATGAACGGAAAATATTCTCATATTTTTTGCACTGAAGTTAACTTTTTGATGTAACTTGTCTGTTTTTGGACATATAGCTAAGATCATTTGCAGCTTTATCAATACATTACAGGTATACAATAAGCATAACATTATTTTAAGGTGAAATTTGTTACTGACCGCCTTCGTGCAATGGATAATGAGATGACCACACCCACGTAACGGTCTTATTTCTCTTATTACCATACCCTAGTTTAAATTTGATTACCCAGAGCAAATAAAAACCTGGTAACAGATAAGCTTAAACCAGCTGGACGATTTGTAGCCAAGAAAACATCGTCAAAGCTGCAAATAAATTTGCTTTCAGATCCCGGCAGATCAATACAAATGAATTAAGATACACCAGAATTTTAAGCCAAACCACCTAAATAAAACAAAAGAATACAGTAAGGCCCCTCACATAAGAAACTGTTCTTTTTCTACTTAACTTAAGAACTTTCTTATAGTTTGGGAGTATGCTTATTTAAAGGCTAATAGTTTTTAAAAGTTTCTTAAATTTTTCAAGGCAGGGTACCAGGTAAAAAAGGTACTCTACTGAATGATTTACCATACAAATTGCACTTTGACCACCTCTGCTATTATTGTATATTTATTTGCTTAAAGATTTATAGTATTCCGTCACTCAAAAATTAGCTTAACTCTGGCACCTAGAATAAGTGCATTTATAAATGTCTTGATATGAAAGACATCCAGGAACTTTAGCCTAAACCTTTATATTACCCTTTAGCCCAAAAAGTTTCTTATAAACCAGAGGTTTAAAGAAAATATTCGAGCCTAAAAGATTCTCAAAAGTGATTTCTTATTTGCGGGGATTTACTGCCGGTAAAAAATGATCCTATAAGATTTATATAATATAATCATAAATAATAGGAACCAAAACAATGAAGTTACAGAATTTTGAATCAATACCTGCAGCTAATCCGGCAGCCGGAATCTGACCACCTTTCTGAAACTCTCTGTACCAATTTGAATGGACCGAATGGCGTTTCTCTCTTTTTTCCAGATTAGTCATTGCTGAGTTCTTGCTCATATCGTCTACACGAGGCAAAAGAGCGACATGAAAACGAAGCCACACAAGTAAACAAACAATGGTCAGCTGAATATTTCGTAAACTTGACCATTTCCATGCATTTCATTACGCTATCTGGCACATTTACATATACAGGATTTTTATTCAATGCTAAATTGACACGACAAGCAATTACCGTAATAAAAAAATGCGGAATCTTTCCCAGGTTAAAATTGCTTAACCGATGCTTTAGGGTAAAACACGTAGGCCAGTTTGTCAAAGAGCATCATTAAAACCTCGCTATTCAAGCACTTAGTTAGTCAAAATTGTTGGAAAGGCAGCTTACCTTTAGTCTTGGCGCTCTCGGGTACGCTTTCACTGAAACGAAAACATTAAAATCATTGACAATGGGTTGAATAAAAATAAACATTGCGACAAAAAAGGTATCGAACATATACGACCGGTATAAAACTAACAAGTTGAAGGATATGCATAAGGTGCATCACCTTATCATGAAATATTCCAAAGCACGCTGAAGCACAGGTTTACTAAATTTGTATAAAGGACAAATTCCATCGTTCATTGAAAGTTCATTAGACAAACAAATAGTTTTATGAAACTAAATAACAGATTATAAAAAAACTCGTAATCCAAGTAACAAAAGACCTTTGGTTAAGTGACATAAGCTTATTCAGATTACAATCAAAACGTAAATATTGAATCTAACTTGTCAAACTGGAACCGATCGATGTGAATTGATTTAGGCCGAGGTCGTCTTTGGCTTGAATTCGGTGATAGGTGTCGAGGGGACGATGCACCGTCGTAGCGCCTGAAAGCCCCCTTCGCAGCGTCGGCAGTGAGGAGGCGACCCAAATGAGACTGTCCTACAAAAAATCAACTTCAGGTTTATGCTGGAGATCAGAGTACTAAGAGAGAAAGAGTGGCATGAATTCCAATGTTGCTCATACGAAACAAGGGAAACAAAATAAGAATAAGACTATGTGGAACAAACCTTCCATGCTTTTATTAATCTCCTTCTGCATCTCTTTGTACCAATTTGGGACACTGCCTGGTTTTCCTTTCTCATCCTTAAAATAAACGCTTGTCTTTTTAAAGATTGAAACAAAACGTACTTAAACTCTATCCATTTATTTTTTAACGATTTGGCGTCGCTCAATGATAGTATTTTTCTACTTGCGCGTAAAAAGGGGGGAGTGTAACCACAAGGCTATCGCAGTAAAACAGCACAAAAGCCCCCCCCGTCACAAAGTGATGGTAATGTGTAACTGGCCTGTTTCAATAGAGAAAGGTCTTAGAAATTCACCTGACACGCAGATAATGGGATATGTTCTCTTGTACAAATCTGTTTCAATGAAAGCAAATATTTACGTAACAAGATAATGGAAAACACTAGGTTGCAGGTAAGGAGATGACTTTAACTGCTGATAAAGTAGAATCATAACACTGTCGGTGAAACAATATGGCTACATTTACACGGGGAGTGCCAGTGAAGTTCCCCATAGATCTGTTCCAAATGGAAAAGGGGGTAAACCAAGCATTTCAACGAGAACAGTTTTACGAAACTCTCTTTCAACGTAACTTTATAAGGAACGATAACAAACAAGATTGTTTCACAGGTAGACCCATAGGGGTATGGTTATCAGTTGAGTACCGAAGGGTTCAAATGGAAACAATTGAAAGGCCTAACCATAACAGTTTTGGAATGGCTCAGAAACAAGTCGGTCACGTGCATACACTGCCTTGATCACCGTTAAAGAGAAGACAGATCTATAGGGGGAGTACCTACCGATTTTAAATTTCGAGGAAGCGTCGCAGACCGATTTTGCTCCATTGTTTTTGACTTTTTACCAAGCGATCTTGGAAGAGATGAAGTATATGACTTGCGATAATCTGGATCTGAAAAGGAGCACATATCGTGTGTGTCAGCTGAGCCTGATATTGGGAAGAGGGCAAAAAAGAAACATAATAATGACTGAGTATGGTGCTTATAAACAGTAGATAAAGAAAATCGAACTTTAACAACAAGTTTCGATCGGAGAGAGTGACTCTCACAACCAGAATTCAAACCTGGCGACGTGTGTCATCGACAGCCTGCTCAACTTGACCAAACCAACCGATAAACTATACTGAATATACAGCACTACTGAATACAATCTCAACTTAACTCTGCAAAATTACGACACGAAAACTTACAAAGCTGTGAAAACGTCCACTTATTCAACATCACAGCCTAAGCAAGCACAATTAGACAACTATTTACCTGATCAAACTTACTACATTCGCAACAAAAAGTTGTTTCAAGGCACGCAAGGAAGCTGTCAGGTCTTTTGTTATTTTGTCAGTTTTCGTCTAGTTTGTTTTGCATGCGTTAGCTCAACAGATGGGTTAAAATGTGAGAAATGCGTTGGAAACATTGATCAAAATGAGGTCCTAGCGAACGATGCCATCGGAGCCCTTCATTGGATATTAATCTATAACAGGCCATCGAAGCCCGATGACAATACAAGTATCTTTATGTGGCTAATGGTGTATACTGGATTTAAAAGAATTATTAGTGACGGCGTGAATGATAATGAATATAGTAGCCCATCGTGTAAGCTCGAAGAGGTTAGCAACTTGTACTCTGTAAGATTACAACGGAAATTGTTGATAAAGAAATCACGCGAGGTGTCACTTCAAAATGTAATTTGCATAAAATTGTCTGCCCCGAGCCATGACTTGCCAAATCGTCAAGAGCATATCCAGTTTTAAAAATGGCGGAAGCTGCTTGCCTGCTTCAGCTCTGTTGGATTGGAGATGTCTTAGCGCACTGTTTACTGTAGAAATAAACGGCATATCTACAGCAACGTTTTCGGGCTTGCGATCTTCAAACATTTCGAAAGAAGAGTTTCCACTGCTTGTAAGTCTGAAAGATGAATTCATCTCGAAGTTTAGCAAATGCTATGAAGAATTAAGACTAATTCATTGGAATTCAACCATTCTAGCTAGTTGATCACCATTGCTTTAAAAATCGTTTGCACAAACAACAGAGAATTAAATAAAATAACCGATATAAAGATAGCTATATCAAGCCAATGACTCAGGTCGTTTAATGACAAAGGAATACGAACTAAAACTTCCAGTAAGTAAATTCGCCTTAAAGAACATCGCTTTATCCGAAATTTAAAAAAAAGTCGAAAATTCAAACACAACAACGACAACAACACAGCAATATCTAGTCACCTTCTCCTACCCCTTCCACTTGGCTGCACCTTTTCAAATCCACGCGGTGATGTTGGAGCCTGCGGAGCCTTTCTTTTTCTCTCTTCAGGATCTGCACAGAATTTTGAGGTTTTCAAACTCCAGCCAAGTGCGTTCGTAGTGCAGATGATTACAAGAAAATGTGCAGGGTGCAAATCATACCGTGTGCAAAAAATCGTGGAAAAACTGGTGTTGTAGCGACAAGAAGAATTTGCGCATTTAAAATAAACAGCTTTGTTGCACAACTTAAAGCAACTATCTTGCTTTTGACAACCGGTAGCAAAATGAATTTAATTACGATTAAACTTATACACCTCATGACTCAAAATTCTAGAAAAAATTTTCTCCTCGGCTTATCTGAATGAAAGAATAAGTAAAGAGACACTACAGAAATGAGTAGAAAACCAACAGCTGTTAGTGTTGATAGCCCAAATCATCAAACTAATAAACTTTTGGTCTTAATTTTATGACTTTGCAACAGCACATTGCAACATACGGCCCAAGATTCCTGGAACAGACATTGCATGACACGACCCTGAAATATCTTACTCTTTGTTGGTCTCATTTTGTCCCAATCTACTTTATCAGCCTTCAAGAATCATATATCCTCTTTCATCCTTACGTCATCTGGCAAGATTGCTGTTTATGGGAGCTCTTTGATTGTCAGGGTAAGAAAAACAGAAACTTGATTCCAATAGACTTCTAGCCAATTCATCAGATTGAAGGAAAAATCACCAGGTTGAGGAAAACTTCAGCGCCATCCTCGTAACTAGGTGGCAACTAAAATGCTGACGAAGAAAACTTGACATCCATTTTGAAAAAGTAATGACTATATATAACATAGGAGTGTTAAACAAGCGTCGACTGTGAATTATTATCTTGGTGAACGAATGTTAGTTGGTGACGAGCATGATTAGCTGTTTTATGGTAGAAGATGGCTGTTGATCTGTGAGCCTCGTTTTCGTCTTCGCTGTAGTCATGACAGTAACCGTTGCTGTTCCAGGTGAGTAAAAGGAGAAACATATCTCTTTAAGACGATTGTAACGATTGACAGCGCTCTTAAATGAGGTAGTGGTCAATCACAGCAAAGTTTGAAAGCTTTTTAATGATATTAAAAAAAGCTAAGCCAACTGTCTTTCACCTGATGTAAAGATTTATGAATATATTGATGCTTTCACATTGAAGCGCAAACTGCTAAACACAAGCCTTCCGTTAACATTATAAAAGCTAATGAAATAATGTACCAATCATGTTGCAAAAAGATCACAACAATGTTGTCTGTCCAATCCTGTCATTTAGTCAATGAAGACCATACAGCTGTGAAGCTAACTAGAAATCTCAGTAAACTTCCACATATAGAAGACAATACAGTTTTTCAATACAAAAACTAAAGATTTCAAGTCTAAAACTATACACGACCTTGAAGTACTCTAAGTCATATGAGAACACTTTGAATCTCGTAATAACTTAAAACACTAGACAACTCTGAGAACAAACTCTGATATCAAATTATCTACAACAACTAAAACTAGATATCTGAGAAAATAAGTGAGTGAAGCTTTTTCTTTCGAAAGTAAATTTTGACTTTTAACAACAAAATCAAGGTGATTAATAAGTTCATTTTGCTCCGGGGACAGCCTGAAAGAAGCTTTTATTACGGAATCTGATTTCAGATTCATTTGTCTTTGCAATAACTTCGATCTAAGTTCAGCACACACAAAATTCGAGGAGACGTTTAATGATATCATCACGCAGGTGGCAACAACAACTCTCTCAGCTAGACTTTATAACATTTTGAACATTGTAAAATCACCAGGTAACAGTTATTTCTATCTTAGTTTATCAGATTTCTGATGCATCGTTACAACTATAGCTTCTAATCAGAAGAACCAGAAAAAGGTAGCCTTTAAATCAACCGTTCTGTTTCAAACCTGTGCATCCTATGGATCTAAACCGAATGTCGAGCTAGCAAGCGTAAGGTCGTTACTCTCGTAATCACTTAAGCTGAGACGACTTGAACCAAGTAATCAGTGAGCTATCTGATCAAAATCTAATGAACTCCGTGTCCTAGATATTCTATTCTTGTTTAAATCGGACAGCAACAAAGAGCTGCGACTGAATATGTCTCCAGACAGGTGGCAAATCATAAACATTCATCGATAAACAATACCAGTCTGAGACAACTTTCATGCAATCAGATGGTATTAATGATAACAAATATCAGATGATGACAACCAAAAATTAATTCAGCCATAACCAATTAAACAGTGGATGTTTTGAGAAAAAATTTCATAACTTGGTGAGTAATAAAATAGCAGATGATTTGTAATCCACTCTTTTGCTGCCCAACCAAAAAATTAATACTTTTCGCTCAACTGAAGCCAAGAACAATGATTTTGCCTATTGAAGACATCCTTCAACTAAAATATTACTGAGCTAAAAAAGTACTAAAAATACTGAACGGACGAATACTGAAAAAGAGTAACGATCATACTAAGAAAACTGCTACTTTTACGTAACAATTCAGATCATCAGCCGTAATTACATGACATTCTTGTTAACAATACGGCAGTGAAAGATCTTCTCCTTTGAAAGATATCTGCCATGCTCTGTATTTTCAGTAGGTAAGCTAACTGCCAAGTGTTTTAAACCACAATTTAACTCCATAATTAGAAACCTAAACAAGATAATTCAACACTGATGTTGAATTGAATAGCATCTACAAGTCTGCTTTATAAAGATGACATAAAATGCCTTACCTTCAAGGGGGTCCTCTGTGACATATTGCCCAGGACCTGTCTCTATTGCAATAGGGTCTGGGATCCTTGTAACGTCATTGATAATGTCTGGCGACCATTCGCTAGATTTTCTCTCTAGAAAAACGAGACATTTAAAAACTTTCTAAGAAAGGACACCAAATGAATCTACAAACAAGATAGATAAATATTTGATGAAATGCTGAAAAAATATAACCAGAAACAGAAAGTATTTAATGTAATACATGATTAATCTATACCTTTATCAGTGTATCCCTCATGTGTGTAATTGTGATAGTCATTGTATGCTGGTGGGCGGTTTGTGTCCACATACGTATTCTCTTGCTTATACTCAATTTTTTCTTGCCCACTCGAATTTGCTGATGATCTAAAACAAATGATATTAGTATCAGTCGACACGAGTAATCAACGATCGATCATTATTGACTCAAAAATCAATCACTGATCATCATCATGATTGTCATTATTGACAGCATCATCATAATCACAAAACAACCAAATCATTGTTGTGATTTCGATCGATGTAACAATTTTTGAGCATTGGTCAAAGAGTTTTTACATGGCGTTTATGAAAAATTTTTAGCTTTAAGGAGGAGCATCTATTTAAAGAGGTTTCTACTAGAAAGGGATGTTTATTAAAAAAATGCTTTTTGCAAGATAAAATCAAATTCTAAATCAATCCACACTCAATTGAAATAGTGCAAAATTTAATCAATGGATTAAAAATCCTCCTCCTCTTTATCAGAATCAATTTCAGTTGACAAATTCTCCTCCAAATCCGAATCTGCTATCTCAAATTGATCCTCTTTCTCTACTTCATCACAAGATTCAGAGGCTTTTCAATTTTTCATAGCCAGCATTACACACCTTATTTCCCCTCTGAACATGATATTTCTTTATGGTCTGAACAGTTAGGTGACAAGGTCAATAGGAACGTCAAAATAATTTTATGATGATGCCTATTTCAACATTGCTTAAACGACAAAAAAACACAAAATTGGTCTTCTTGCAATATTTCTGATAGAAGCCCTTAATGGAGGATGGACATTTATTTCATAAATTGGTTTATATATTGCTTCTTTGTCCTCCATTGGAGAGTGGTGTTTGTTAGAGAGAGGGTATTTGATAGATCAAATAGGGTACATTTGTTTTAGTGTATATCCAAATGAGATCATTGAAGAGGTTTCTAAGAAAATCTGATTGGCCTGTATCAACTGAATGAATGTGACATTGAAAGACTGTATAATTTAGCCTCAATGCAGACAAAAGCTTCAATTGACAAAACCTAGAAAATTATTGAGCCAAGTCTTAATCTTTGTGGCTAGAAATCCTTTTTGCAATTGAAAGGATAATGTGTAAACAAAAAACTTTACAGAATTACTTCAGTAGAAATTGGACAAAAAGCTTATTCAACCACAGAAATTACTTCACTGAAAAGAAATAATCTAGAAAACCATTATGGGTGAGAACATACTGACAGAGGTTTGGAGGAGACATCCAAACAAAAGATTGAAATTGTATTCTAAATCTCCATATCAAAAAACAAAACTTCTCTTAATACTCAAGATGTGCAAAGAGACATGCTTTGTTGGACAAAGAAGCAATATATTTATGACCTCTTAAACATTCGTGTTATACTATGCATGAATAAATTTGTTTTAGCCTCAATATTTATGTAAGAAGCCATAAATTTTATGTTAGGAGGCATATTTGGTGTGATGCAGGCTCTTATTGAATAGATGAAAGAAAATGCATTGACCAGTGCTTAATATTTCATTAAATTTAATTTACTTTAAAATTCTTTTACACAACATGGATTTTCCTTGTTTTTTGCTTTGTTTCTGAATATTATCTTTGAATATTAGCTTGTCCTTATAACAAAATTGAGCAATTTAATAGTGCAACTAAAAATTGAGCAAGTTCAAACAGCAAATAAAAAATTTGCACCAAATTCAAAACAGGGATTTAGAAAAAGCTGGTATTTTGCAGAAAGGCTCACAAAATCAACAAGTCTGTGTTAAAGTTTTGTAAATTTCATGGCAAAGGGTAGAATACTGTGCACTCTTCCTAATTCATACAAATAGTTGCAGAACAATTCCTATCCTTGTCCTCTAATCTTAAGTTGAGATGCTTTGAAAGTATTCAAGTTAGGCCTGCAAAGACATAATTACTGGGATTTCTATCCAGCATCGTTTTTGTGCTAACCATTTGAGATCATACCATAACTGCTAACCATCTGCGATCATACCATAAGTTTTAGGATCATACCATAACTGCTAACATATAAAAACATGTTTTCATATGTCATGGATTCTTTTTCATTTTCCTAAGAAAATACTTTATGAAAATTCAAAAACTGGACATAACAAAATGTACACATAAAAAGCTGAGGGGCTTTTCAAATTTTAATAGTTTTTTGCATATAGTTTAAAGAACTGTATTTCAACTTGCAGTCAGCAAGTTGCTGCAGAAGCCTGCAGTCTCATTACAGTAAGTTATGAGTCCTATATATATTGAGTCCCATATGCTGCAGTCTCACTACAAAGCCCATTAATTTCATTAACTTTTATTAAAATAGGCACCCAAATCCAAGCTTTGAAGCAAAAGATGGTAACAAATAGCCTCTTGAAAAGTTTGCTCCAATTCAAATTTGATCCTCATTTAAGAAAACAATTTTAAAATCCCCTGTTTTTCTTGCAAGACTTGATAGTTTACTTTATATGAATACTAAATGCAAAGCATTGATTACCTGTAAAGAACCATCCTTAGTTCATTAGCTGCCTTTTTTACAACAACTAGAGCTTCTGTGTGATAAAGTTTTCCAACGTCTCTTCCGTTTATTTCTAAAATTTCATCATTAAGTTTCAAGCCAGCAGCTTCAGCCTTTCCGTATTGCTCAAGCTGGAAAAAACAATCATTGTCACAAAACCAATAAACATAGGAAATTCAGCAGCTTACTCATCTATTAGATGTTCTAAACCCAAGGATGATAAATAGCAAGCAGATATGCAATGTTTCCATACTTAAAAGATAGTCATCCAACATTCAACAAAATATAGAAAATCAGATGGTAGAAAAAACCTAACTAGTTTACAACCTCAGCCATGATAGATAAGAGTCGAATGCAGGGATGGACAATTTGGTTTCATGTGCACTGGGACAAATTGTGCATATTTGCAGGAGACTGCCTATCATTACACAGGGTAACCACTGGGTGGCCAAATTTATGTAAATGTCTAGCAGCTTCACCAGAGTTCCATTTTGGGAGACCACAATCCATATGATGGAGATCACTTAAAAAGCTGTGCTGGTTTCCCAGCCAGGGACCACCTTTTTAGTATTAAACAAATTTGTAGGCTACATGCTGTATTCCAAGGCCTCTATCTTGCAAATGAAAATTCACTTTAATGAGAAAATTCAATGACAATATTCCATACCTGTTTAAATTTATGAATGCAATATTACCTCATCAGTTAAATTAGGTGGTTGAAATAAGAAGCAGGGAGTCTTCAAAAATCTTGAAACTATTTCAGATTACAATTAATGGTGACTCACAAAATTTTAAAACCTAAGTAAAAAGATCAAATTAATATATAAAGTTGTGAGAAATCAACAGGGTAGAAATAATTGCAATTTATATAGTGACATAAGAATAAATAATTTGAAGTTTCAATACAATTCATTTCTACATCAGTAATTCAAATTTATTGCCTTATTCCAAAAGTTTTATTTCATAAATAGCATGATTTTTGTTGCAAATCAAGCTACCATTACATATAAATCTCCCCATTGCAAATTTTTTTTAAGTTGTTGCTTCTAAGAGATACGAAATTGAAATAAAGAAAGATTTGGTGGTATCAAGCAATGATGTTATCTGTGTTTCCAGGAGACAGGGTAACCACTGGGTGGCCAAATTTTATGTAAATGTCTCGCAGCTTCACCAGAGTTCCATTTTGGGAGACCACAATCCATATGATGGAGATCACTTAAAAAGCTGTGCTGGTTTCCCAGCCAGGGACCACCTTTTTAGTATTAAACAAATTTGTAGGCTACATGCTGTATTCCAAGGCCTCTATCTTGCAAATGAAAATTCACTTTAATGAGAAAATTCAATGACAATATTCCATACCTGTTTAAATTTATGAATGCAATATTACCTCATCAGTTAAATTAGGTGGTTGAAATAAGAAGCAGGGAGTCTTCAAAAATCTTGAAACTATTTCAGATTACAATTAATGGTGACTCACAAAATTTTAAAACCTAAGTAAAAAGATCAAATTAATATATAAAGTTGTGAGAAATCAACAGGGTAGAAATAATTGCAATTTATATAGTGACATAAGAATAAATAATTTGAAGTTTCAATACAATTCATTTCTACATCAGTAATTCAAATTTATTGCCTTATTCCAAAAGTTTTATTTCATAAATAGCATGATTTTTGTTGCAAATCAAGCTACCATTACATATAAATCTCCCCATTGCAAATTTTTTTTAAGTTGTTGCTTCTAAGAGATACTGTGGAAATTGAAATAAAGAAAGATTTGGTGGTATCAAGCAATGATGTTATCTGTGTTTCCAAAAGAATACAGCTTCAGAGTTTAAAATGGTTTAATAGAGTTTAAAATGGTTTAAATGTTTCATAATTTCATAAATGTCCTTCAGTACTGACAGGTATCATAGTGAATCTTAGAAACTGCCTTAAAATAATTAATTCAATCATAGAAGATACTTCTCATAATAACATTTCTAATACTTATTGTTTTATCTACAATATGTTGATACCACAAAATGTTTGGATATAAAAATGTGGAGGCATTAAAATTTTCTATCTACAGATTGTGGTAGCTTCCAGTCAACCAACCAACAAACATCTTGTTTCATAAGAAGGTACAGGATAAGAACACTGGCATCGCGGTAAGTGAAAGTACTAGAATTTATAATCTTAGATTAAAAAAAGTACTAGCATTTCTTCTCTTAGATTAAAAAAAAGAAGAAGATGAGGAGAAGTCAAAAAGGTTATTTGTTATAGCACCCAATTTCCCCCCATCTTAAACGTACTAAAATCACCAACTGGATTTCTTCAAATGTACTTGTCGACGAAAATCTATCAAACTGCGATAGAGTACGTACTGTAAACGTCAAACTGGTATTCAAAATACGCGATGATGAATCATGCTGCGAGTATGAATGATTTGATCGCAACAACAGAAGAGATTTTAACTTTGAGTATTATTATCATGTCTTCTAGAAAGCTTTATCGGAATATCACTGATCATCCGACAAACCCGTGCAAAAGCAAAGAAATTGAAATAAGCGCTCCTGTGTAAATATAAAATCTGACTCTAACATAATACTGTTCAAACAAACAGATCTGCCCATAACTTCTCCTTGATTGTACAATTATTCAAACGTAAATAACAATTCTTTTGAAGTAAACGGCCTACTCACATCCACATCCAACAAATCAGTCCAAGGCGTTAAACTTTAAACTAGTTGTCCTGTCTTGGAACGCCTGTTATAAAATGGGCCTAGCACTGTGTTGCTATAGATTTAAACGATGGAGGGCTGTAAAGTTACGATGCAAAACGACAAGATACTTTATAGCTACTTACTTTGGAGATACGTAGAGGAGTTCCAAATTCCTTTCCACCATGTAAGCGAAATCCCCAAGGTCCTCCACCTTTCAAGCAAACTTCAAACGAAGACATTGTTTTGCCACAAAATGCTTACACTCCAAACCCCAAGACTGTTATGTCCATGGAAATCGTTACAAGAAGACTGCGGTGGATGGTAAGAAGGGCGCGCCTCCCCAGAGATATTCTAACGCAGCAATCCAACGGTGTGTTTTGACGGAGAGGGTGTGAAAAAAGGGAAACTTTTACCCCCATCCATCTCAGGAAATAGAAATTTAACCTGACTTGCCTAGTAAATTGTCCGTTAATTATCCAAAAGCTAAATCACCCAGGGCACATCCTTCTAAGTTTAAAAAACATTTGACTTCCTTGATGTGGTTTCCATAGAGATAAATTGATGCTTATATCTTATTTCTAATTCATAAATTATTGTTGAAATTTTTAAAACTTAAAATGTATATATCATTTTCATAGTTGGTATTTTTTTAACAGCCCTTTGAATATTAGTCCTTTTGAACGAGGATACCATATTTACATCGAAATCAAAACAAACTTTGCATTCTTTTTAAACGATTTATCTGGGAAACTGGTCCAACCCTTGTTTTTAAGAAACTAAAAGAAAAATGTGATAAGTACAGAAACAAAACCAGTTAAGCAAATGTTTTCACGCGGGAAACAGTATTGTAAACAATATCTTGAGCAACAGCCATGGCACAACGGTTGTCTAAACACGATCTGCAAATCAGCTTTGTATACCGCACAGACTCAAAGAATATTTGTATTTTGAGCCTCTAAGCGGGTCTTAACTGGGCTTTGCTCACAATTCTGTACAATGGTTAAGAAATCAACAAATACTGGCTTGCACATTTAGCATGACTAATATCGTGAAAAAGATAAACTGAAACACAATTCTGAGGCAAACAAAATAAATTAGCATCTTTCTGTAATTTGAAGTTTTCCTTACAATGAATCATGTAATTATTTTGAGTTTAATGGACGATGTTGATATTCTCTAGGGTCATTAACGACAGGCTTGATTTGTAAGTCACGGACATCAAATAAAGAGCTTCTCCTATCTCTATCTCATAACACTCAAGGCACTTCTTACGCGAACACGTGTTTTATAAGCAACTTACAACCGGGCTTAGTTGATTTTTGGGAAAAAATTGTTTTAAGAGCTGGTTGCTGATAATAAAGCTTTGTCCCATATGAAATCCTACTTTCCGAGTAATTCCTTAGTTTTCATTAGAACCTAGTAGCTATTTTGAAGCTTTGAAGAGAAATAATTTTGTGATTAAAACAGAACTACAATAATCAAGTAAATAAAACACAAAAAGAACATATCCCACAAAATAGTCTTATAATTCCACTTTCACTGTAATATTTCACTTATCCTAAATTCTCACACATCTCAGCATCATACTGTTTTAATCCAACTATTGGTCTATGTGGCAGTTGATATTGATACAGTTTGATACTGTGACATATGAGAATTTAAGACAAGTGAAATATTGATGGTTGTGTTTCTGCACGGTATATGATTGGATTTCGTACATTCGTACATTCATAGTTCATCCATAAAAATGAAGATTTCGTACATTCATAGTCCATCCATAAAAGTGAAGATTTCGTACATTCATAGTCCATCCATGAAAGTTTCAAAGTAGTATGATTCCTATGCTAAATCCTTAATGGGATGAAATCGTCACTTAGGCCAGCATAACCCTCACCAGCTCTAGCTTTGTAGCTTCAGTACCTTCAGAACCCTTATCGTAGCTTCAGTACCTGTGTAATGTGTTCCCTAAATTGGAAACAATTTCAGTACCGAGTTGCATACAAAGGGATTGCGTAAAGAAAAATAAGTTATAACATGAAATAGCGGATGAAATTGCGGAAACATAGCATACTGGATCCATCTTCAAATTTTGCGGTATCAAGGACGTATTTAGAAAAAATAGTGTGGTACATGATCACATTTGAAAGAGCCTAGTCTGAAAAACTTACTTGGTACGAGGTCTATAATACCAAGGGGTTGATAATATTTGAAGAGTTGGGGAAAAATGAGAGGTAAATTTAGCTATTATTATTACAAGACAGCCTTAACAAACAAACAAAATAGAAACTACCTGAACCAAAATATAAAAGGGTGCAAAGGCGGTCCTTATATCCAAAGCCCCACTTGCAGAAATAAAGTAACTAAGTAATTTAGGCCACTTTAAGGCATTACGAGGGTTCAAACATTTCTAATTACCATTTTTGAAATGCCAAGATAAATCACTGCAGCCGTGGGAATGAAAAAATCTGGATGAGGAAAAATGTGAAGTATGTCTGACAGCATCAAGAAAATTTACCGCATACAGTTGGGTCTTAATTTGCGGAATGTCCGAGGTAAAGACGATTCAATTTGGTAACTTTAGAACGGGTAATTGTAATCTAGTTTATCCAATATCCAAGGAACAAGATACAAGGAGGAAAATAAGAGCTGACCTGGTACACTACAGGAATCACGTCTTTTCTTTTCATTGTATTGTCAGTATAGTAAGGGATCTGGGACGAAAGTTTGAGGGTACGTAACAAGTTGTCTTCAAACAACAATTCATAGAATTAACAGAAATGTCTAAACTATTAAAACATTAAGCGAGGCAGCTCTTTAGAGGAAACATTTTTTGCACCAGGATGCCTCATACCATGGTTACATTCGCCGCAGTACTTCAACTAAATTAGCGATAAGAGTAGAGTCCTCTATTTGTAAAGTCTGCAAGCAGACTACGACGATAAAAGGTGATAAACAGATTGAAAAATTATACAGCGTTTTCAATTTCAAAGATAACATATGATACAAAAGACATCTGACATAAATTAAATGGTAAAAGCCATATTATCATACAAGTGCAGTAAAAAAAGTGACCAGTTAACGATATTGTGCTACAAATGTACAAATTTTATCCGATAGCAACTTAGCTACTAACAGCTTGATGAAACACATCGTTTTGATTATTCATTCTAATACACCCGGTGATTTACTCTAACTTAATCCTGAAAATCTGAGAAGCAGAAAACTCTAAATTACAATTTTTAACGGCTGAAGTATTATCTTAAGGGGAAAACAACTTTTAACATCCTTCCTGGTTGCTTGGCTAACCATCACCTATACGATGGTAAAGGTGTTTGCCAAGGGTTTCGCAGCATTCTAAGGATCTAGGGGTGGCAGCTAAATGCTTGGTTCAATTTCCAAAGGGCTTGCTGAAATTTAAAATTAGGTATGAAAAGGGCTTTTGCTTAAATAAAAAAAGCTTCAGACAAAGAGTTCATAGTGACAGATGAGATGACAAAGAGACATAGGTAAAATCTGCATGTTAATGGTGAAAACCTTGGCACACGGGTACCTATTTAAAATTTCATAAAAAAGACAGAAAAAACTGTGCCAAGAGGAAGTTGGCTAGGATTATTTGACATATGCCATCAGATATAATATAGGGTTTAATTGTTCTGTAACCAAAAAATACAGTGAAAATATTTTAAATAGCGTGAAAACTTTGAAACTAATTGGCTTCTATATACGATAACAGGCTTTGGTAACTCGTACTTTTGCTAATTTTGATAACAATAGTTAAGCTAATACTGCAAATCAGTTATGAAATTATCTACCTGGCTTCAATAGGAATTTATGGCCTATATAACACAATTGATCCTCAATGATACCATGGCGCTACTATATAAAGGGTGAATAAATGACATTACAATTGTGCATCGAAACAGTCAATAAAAACACTATACTAGAGAAAGCCTATGTTCTATGTATTTATGAAGGGCACATTTCAATCGCACAGTGTCAGAGGGCTGGTTCTCTTTCAAACCCTCGCATTGAAAACGAGGGTACTTGGCCTGTCGACTGTTGTTTGACATTGATAATGCCTTGCAGTTTAGATTGTGATTCGGATACAGTCCTAAAGAACCTCGTGCCTCGTTAGCGGATTCTTCAAAACCTTTATGAAAATCAATACTTTCACGGAATATCGATCTCATTTCATCGCATTCTTTATTCAACTCGGCCGTCTGCTTGAGTCGTCTTGCTTTTGGAGACTTTCTTTTAACTGTTTTTCCAAAGTTTAAATTATTGCCAGCGTCGAGAAGATTCAGACTTTTCTCTCGAGGCTTTCTACTATGTGAGCGAAACAAATTAGAGAAAGAGTTGCTCCCGCCCACTAAAGTTCCTTCGCACCTAAATTCGCTTTTTTCCTTATCAGTCATAATATCTGTCAACCGAACAAAACATTTCTTAGTGTAACTTTCGATCATATCTCCGAACTTCCCCTTGTTTTCCACAAGAAGGCAAATGTCACATTTATATGGATACATATGCATTTCAAGAGAATCGCCACAGTATTTGTGAATAGCTGAATGCCCACATATCTCACAACGAAATAACTTCCAACGCCTAAAAAGTAAAACAAAATGTAAAGGAAGCGGATTCGTACATCTACCAGAAGGGGCAAACTAGAACGCTTCAGAAAAATGATACGCTTATTCTATTAAGTGGGAAGAGCCCAGAAAAATTGCGAAATCGCGTTTGAAGAAAGGAAGGAAGGCCAATGGAAATAACGGTAATTAAAGCACTATGTCTGAAACTGGTCTTCTTTCCACTATTTTTCTAGGGATCGTTTTAAAAGCTTTGAGTATTGTCCGAAGGAAATATAAACACTATGCTGGACTCCGATGTGCAGTCATAAAAAGTTTTTACCTGTTGAAGCTCCTTTTAAAAGAAAGGCCTAGTAAAGGGCCCAGTAAGGAGCCTTGAAGAACATGCATAGCTATTATACTAATTAAATGACACACTACTTTTAGCTGTACACAAAAGCAAAAGATACCAACCCCCATTGACCAAAATGCTGCCTTCCTTTCGGGCAGTAACAATGTCTGCTATCACAACGACGGTTCACTTCTAGAAGATCCGCATAAGTGACTCCATCTTCCCAAAGAGCATCTCTAAAACGAAGGAATAAGAGAAAAATTTAAACAATTGAGTGCAAAAAGATTTTATAATATATACTACCCTCAGACCTCATTAATCTGCGCTGCAGGCACAAAGTTCATCCTCAGGAATTTCTGCAGGCACATTTCTGAATCGATTTTTATTTACCTTTATTGTATTACAGTCATGTTTTATTCAAGCATCTTTTTTGCCATTGAAACAGTTTGCCACAGAAGGTCCTTATTCTAAAGGCGCCATTTGATTCTCAAAATCAAGTTCGCTGTTTGTTTCTTTTCCTGTCTTATCTCATGGTGGAAGAAATCATTAACAACTATTGTATCGCTTTCTCTCAGAGTAATATGTTATCATTTGTAAAACTCTCTCGTGCATGAAGCTTTTAAGTGAAGCTTTTAAGATATGGAGAAGCGTTTTTACTGAAGATGTCTTTATTTGATGAAATCGATAACAACGATAGGGCTACTTGACAATCCGAAACAACCCGTAGATAAAAACTGGTAGCATTTATTATGTCAACTGTTCAGTTTTGCATGTAGTTACATGTAGTTAATGATGATATTGATAAGGTATATGCTTTTGACAAACGTAAGTTGGTGTAGCAGCACTGAGCGTAACAGGGAGGTTCTCAATTTATAGGGTGCAATTTATGATTATAAATTGCTCCCTATTTTACTTGCAGGCACATTTTTACTCAGCTTTGCGCTCGCAGGCACAAAATATTATTAATGAGCCCTGGCTACCCTTTACACGGTGACATCTATATACGTATCACGTGCCAATTTCGAGTTTCACAAATTTGGATTGTCTTTACTTGGTTTTGTTGTGAAATGTTCTGGTGGAATAGCAGTTATTTGTATCGTCAAATTATGTGCACCTGAGGATGAAACTCGCTTTGGATATGAGAGCTTTCACTAGTCAGGACCAGGGCAATAAACGGAATATTAAAAAAAAGAAGCAGCTCATTTACCTTTCAGGGATGTAGATACCATAAATTTTCATCTCTGTTAGGAATTCCTTTTCATTATTGCAAGTTGGACATCGAAAGAAGTATCCGCTGGACAAGGCGTATTTCTTAAAAAATAGAAAATATACCGATTAAGGCTATTGCGCAACAGGCATGCTTTGCATGGTGAAAAATAATGTAGATCTGCGCGGAAAAATACCTTTATTTCACATTACAGCAACTTAGGGTGTAACACTAGATAGGTACTCTTTTCTATGCCAAAAACCTGGGAATTGGATTCAATTTTCCTGTAAAAAATTGGTATAGATAGGGGTATTGAATTTTTGGATTTGACTAGCAATAGTCTTAACAAAGGGAACGTGTGTGGAAAGGGATTTAATACGTGACAGAACAATCATTGAAGGTCAGAAGTCTGATCTTAAAGGGTTTTGTCATACAAGATATCTGGCTGTGTATGAAATCGGGCGGTTTAGGCAGCTGCTTGTGATGGCTGTTTTAAAGAAAAAGCAGAAGATGCAGATGGGACAACTAGAATGAAATAAAACAAACCTGTAAGCAATCTCTGTGAAAAAAACTATCTTTGCAACATGGTCCTTTTAGAAAACCACCAACCACATCATCATTCAAGTCCTTCTCTAGACATATCGCACAGCTCATGCGCGTCACTATACTCTTTCTTGGTACTTTCTGGATGGGCTTGTGATCTTTACAGAAGGCACTGAAATGTCAAAAAGCAAGGTGAAAAAATATATTCCAGCCAAGTTAAGTACCTCTACAAAAAACATACACAATCAAACAGCCGTCTCGACTACTTCTCACATCCACCTTAAAAACGAACATTGTGAAACAAAAGAACTAAATCACTGGATTGAAAGTTTGCTCTAAAAACCAGCTGCCAGCGGGGAAGAGATGCGGGGGCGGGGTGAGGAGGGGGGTGGATAGTGCTAAACTGATTAA
The DNA here is from genome assembly GCF_013076305.1 of Rhopilema esculentum. The sequence goes on from NW_027019640.1 coordinate 8,861,463, forward strand.
AAACTAATACATCATCTACATACCAGTTTCTATAAGCACTCTGTGGCTTCCGTTATGGTCCAACAATACTCCTCTCCACTCTGCCTATCAATTCAGACACATTCACATGATACACACACACAACACCATGGACACGATCTCACCACAAGGTTCTCTACCATATCTCTCACAATTAATAAAGCGACAATACCGCCAGAAAAACTCTTTTGCTTAAGCTTTCTTCATCTCTTAAAGCCCAACTACTAGAGACTGCCACAATAAACCACATATTTCAGAAATAGCTACCCACACTGAACACATCTCTTATCATGTTTACATCTTATACGTGACAACAGCAAAAACACACAAACTAAACTCATCCTATCCTACCGACAACAACACAGAACATGATATTCAACCTCCACAGTGTCCATTATCATGGGCCATCCACCAGATAGTGGTATTTGACTTTTGCACGCCGAGCATAACAGAAAATCCGACCAGATTCCAACACCTATTGTCTCTTGCAAATGCGCATACCGTCTTAACCGCGAGAAAGAAAGATACTTAAAAAATCATTATACTTATTGAAACATCGCTTTTGAGATAATTCATGTTATTTTCTAGAGAAATCCGGCCCAATGCTCAGGATAATCAAAACAATCTCTCACCTACAAACCCAGTTTTCCATTGTCACATCTCACAACAATAGAATCAAGTACATCGATCTTCAATCTATAAATCACTATCACACTTCTACATCTAGATTCACCAAAACCAATGAATTGCCTCACGCCCCAAGAAAAGCGACGCGATGCCAACAAATTGCATATAATAAGTACCTGACAACATTAGTCACTAGCTTATGCTTACACAAATATCTTCACAAGTTTCATCGAACAAAAACTACCCAATAAATTTTGCATTTAAGGATTTAATGGTGTAACTGAAAGATTTCATTCTGTACTCATTCCATAGTTATATCCCTCTTGATGCACGCAACAACATCTACATAGAACAGCTTAAAATATGAAAAATCCATAACAAGAGTAATAAACCTCACCATGACGCTTGTCAACGATCTCACTCTTTTTATAATCATTTATCAAAAAACCAACTACGCAGATCTTCATGACCCACTCCTCCACTTCTTGGGCCTAAACCTAGATCACTAAAAACTGAAAGAAAAAACCAACATTTAAAACATTCCAATGACACACAGCATGCATAATAGTAGTAGACTACCATTAATGGTTCAAGATATCAATCTTGAAATCTATAATATCTATGAGAGGTCAAAGAGAGAGGCTGAGTAAAATCCGTATTTTGTTTGGCTGGAATCTGATGGCAGGCAACAAATATTGACAAGGCATTTGTCCCGCCAAACCAAATGGAACTTGGGTACCTGTGCCAACAAAATATTTCTTGGTGACCCAAGGAGCCAGGGCATGGGCTGCATGCATGTGATGGAAAAGGAAACATATTCAATTAACAACCTTGTTGGGGCATTTGAAAACGTTTCGTAATCACATTAAAGGTAAAATTCTTTACCTCTAATTTTGAGTAATCATCTAAAACTTATTCAGCTTCAAGCTTCTTTACCCATAGCCTTTGGATAAACCTTTTTAAATTGATGCACGGATTGGCAAACTTTTGTGGTAATTTTTTCCATTACCTTTGATACCGCTAGCCCTCTAGCCCACCTGCTCTGGCATGCTTTTATAAAGTTTGAGGGATTTGACTGCAAAAATTGCTAAAGATGTAATTATTTACATCTTTTGTAACTTTTCACAGTCAAATCCCTTTCCACAGAACAAGAAGAGATAACTCTTATGGAAATAAAGTGACAAGATAAACTCACCAAACAATACTGATGGACAGATAAATTTGACTCTTGATCTGAGAAAAATTTTCCATAAACAGGGTTTGGAGGTTTGAAGCAAAATACACACAACTTTTTTTCTAAAACAGAAACAACACAAAAATAGGGAGAAAGTGAGATGCATAATTTGAAGTACAATTGCTGTTATTTAGACACTCTTATCAATATTTCATTGCATTATGATTGTTTTTCCATGCACAGAGTTGGCTTATGAAAACTGTTAGAGAAAATACCAGACGTCCAGGCTGCTATAAATTTACAAATAAAGTGCTGCAAGGTGTGTTTCTTAAAAGAGATAATTGCTGCACTCCATGGGGGGGGGGGCCTTTATAAGAAGTCCAAAAATTACAAAATATGTAATAACCGGCCAAAAGCAGCAATCAGCAACACATACAGAGAGGATACACAGCAAGACATAAGACCCATCTCATATGTCAAGGTGCTGAAACAACAATTTTCAAATCTGTAGGTCACAAATAAAAATAAGATCGGGGCCATTCGAAGCTGCAAACCTATAAGCGACATCTCTATATGCTGCAGTAAGAAGAGATATAAAAGGCCATGTAGTTTATGGGAAAAATTCTTTATATTTTTATCATCAATTTGCCATTTAACATTTAGATAATAATAGTCTGTTTGGACTCGGTTTTTTTAAAAATATAGGAGTGCTATTTTAAACAAAATTTCTTTGCTGGCCCTATTCAGTAATGTAGCCAGGGTGGCAAGTTTGAGGGGGCAAGATTGAGTTGAGCCAAGGAAAATGGGGGGGTCAAAACCAGGAATGGACTTAGCAGGGGGTGTAGGGAGTGTTTCCTTCGGTAAGTTTGGTTCCATTCGGAAAAAACCATTTTTTGGTAGTCAGCAGTAACAAATTAACGCCAAGATTCTACTTTATTTATCTCCATAATATCAGTATTTATCTTCTTATCAGTAGTGTAGCGGGGGGAGGCAAGGGGAGCGGCCGCTCAGAAAGTCGGTGTCTGAGAAAAATGCAAATTTGCAATAGAATTAGTACCTTAAAGGGGACTTTATAATTCGAACAATGTTAAAATGTTTTTAAAGACTGCAACAACTGTAAGAAATATTCTGAATTGTATTTCAAGCTTATCTGAAGGGCTTATTTCTTTAGACAATCTCGATAAAATAGAAACTAAAATGCTAAAGCGCTTCAATCCTTAAAAAAATTGGATTCTGAAATGCTTGTCGGGGATTTTGCTCCAAGGAGAAAAGAATTAGTTTAAAACATTTTAATCCTGTTTGTTATTTTTAGATATTTGATTAAAACTGTGGAGAATCAGTTTTTACATGTAGTGCGTCCTTGCCTTACACAATTCAGAATGTAAGCGTTTGATGAATTGTCAAGGAAATAGGCAGTTGTAGATTGGGGTCAGCTACAAAAAGCCAGATATGATGTTGTATAAAGCGAAATTGCCAAGTAAAAAGGCCATAGTTTTTCCAAACGCTTTTGCAAAGTGGGGTAATTTCCTAAATTCTTAACGGTGTGAATTTTTCCTTGTTGCCCCTCCAATCTTCCAAACCTGGCTACGCCTCTGCTTCTTATCATCTTTATCTTAAGGTTAAAAACGGAATTTTAAAAATGGGCGTTTCCATAATTTACCAGTGACCTGAAGGGTGTGGCATCAAAATTAGTGTCTAACACCACCCAATCATTTTTGCTTAGATCTGCCCCTGGTCAAAACCCCATTGAATGACAGAAAATGCACTTTCAAAGAGACTTTTGCCATTGGGGGGCATCTGCCCCTTGTGCCTCCCTTTTGCTATGCCATTGGCCCTTTCATTTGGAAAATAACATGCAGCAAGCTCTTACTATGATTGTATTCTGTCTTTATTTGCTTTACACATTTTCAAACTCTAATGATTTACATTAGCAATCTATACTTATTGCTAAATCCAATTGTGTTTCTCCTGCATTTTTCTGTGGTATTGGCATTTCCCCTGCCTAATTCTTGACAGGACCGATGTTGCCTTTTGTTAAACCCAATGGAAAATCTCTGGTGGAAAATCAGAAATTTGTTAACCAGACTCTCTTTATAAGCAAACAGTAACCTCACCAACTCTTTTCATTTTTTAGCATGTCTGTAACTGAAGGAGTATCATGAATAGTATTAATATTATACCAATCTCTCGTTTATTGTTTCCAAAATGTATGGCCTAGTATGAACGAGTTCTGGCCAAGGGGCAACAGGAACCCTTGTTTAGCATGAAGATATTTCACAAAGAACTTACCTGCATCAACCTCCATTACAAATAACACGATCGATGCCGTTGCTAAAGTTCTTGCGAGACTTTTATCAGTTTTTTTGTTATTAAGTCATGGAGGAACTTTCGCGTGCCAGAAAGGCTAGCGATCGATTCTACTCGGTTGATTTTTCAAATTGCACCACCGCAGTGGTACAAGAGGTGCGGTTGGGGTAGCGTTCTCACAACGACGAATTTGTCGAATAGAAAGGTGATTGTTAATGCCCATGTCCTCTTTAGTGCCCCCTTTATCCACAAACTCTCTTTATTAAGGCTCTCTATAAAAATGTCCAGGGCTTTTAGTGGGGTTTTCATCAGTACATGAATTATTCCTTTATAAGCAGCAGACAGGGCCGCCGGACGCAGGTTTGAACAGGGGGGGCCAAAACGAATAAAAAGGGCACGAATATTTTTTTCCCGAAACTTTAGTAAGGGCCAAAATGGTACAGATCTCACGGAAATTTAGTCATTTATAAAAATAATTACATACGTTGGATATAGTGAAATTTATCTTTGCTGAAATCAGACATGGCTATGTACTCCATTTAGAGACCACGTACTCTTAATTATGATTAATTGTATAGCTTCCCATCTCATGGCCTTCAAAGCATTTTGAGAGTGTAAATCTCTCTTCCATGTATGATTTATACTTCTATTACAATACGCTGTACTTATTTTCCTTATAATTTGCATTGTAAGTGGACTTGGTCCTGGGTAAGAAGCAGGCACACATCCTTCTTTCATACTTGTGGCAGGGGCATTATACTCAACAAATGTTCAGATTTATTGCAACATACCAACGAATCCAGCCCAAAATATGAACTGAATGGAATTTTTGAATTCTTAGTCTCTATGTACTTCAAAGCGAGTTCCAGTCCCTATCTCTTTCTAAACAAAGTTTCAGCCCCATTCGAATAATGATTTTAATTTTCTTACATATATATTTAAAAATTTAGCCCCCCTTGGTATTCGCACCCTCCCATCCCCATTTAAACACAAATTTGTTCGCCTCCATAAAATTTTTCATAAGCTACAAATTTTATGGATAAGTCATCTTCACACAATCGGCTGAAGGTGCGGACACATTCTTCGCTGCCATAGCAAATTCAATTTGTAACATTGATTAGGTTTATCTCATCAGTCTTATGAACGAACCAAGTTTTTAACTCTCCTTAAAATTAATCTGGGCGGCTCAGTCAGAGTCAGTTGGTCAAACGTATAACATGTGAGTTCCGAAAATTTGAAAAAGCTAAAATTCAGGGACATAGAATCTTAAAAATTAGGTTGCATTCTTAATCAGTAAGAGGAAGCACAAAAAGGGCAGGAATTTACTGATATGATGATGCAGATAATTTTTTAGGTAAATCAATGGCATATTGAAGTACAAAAAACTTTGCAGTCTCTGCTCAAGCTTAAATATTCTCAGTGAAATAAGTTACAAAATTTTTGTAAAGGCACATAATAGGGTACATTTTACTCAACCCAGAATCAGAGATAGGGGTCAAGTTTTTACTCAAGATCACACACGATATACATTGGACCAACTGACTGTGCCCACCGGAGACTTGATCGGGACTTTCACTAATGATTTTGTTGCTGAAGACATACTAGGGAAATTTTCTCGCGAAACTGGCAGTCTCCTTCGCAGTTGATATTGTTCATCACAGGAGCTTGCGCTTCTTGCATCAAGCCCAAGTAAAAATTTAAGGAATTTTCAGTGAATGGTCCTCCAACAACGTCCAGAGTTATGTTATTTTACTTAGTTTCTAAAGGCAGAATATCTGGCAGTGAAAAATACACGCAATATATTTTTCGAGAAGGGGCACTCGTTATACTTTTTGCAAGCAGGGGGGCCTGTGCCCCCGTGGCCCCCCTGGCTCCGGCGGCCCTGGCATAGAGAGTCAAGATATAATGAACCTTCTCTCTTTAACTTCTTATATTTCCATGAAATTCTCAGTAAAACATTTCCGAAAACCAACGATATACTCTAATGCCTCTCCGTTAAATAGCAAGAATTTTACAAACGCCGTGGACGTTACTGGTGAAATAGAGGATTTGCCGTACATAATTTTCAGAGAAACCTTTCCTTCACAGTGCCACAGTGGTGGCGCCAGGAGAGGACTGGGGGAGGCTACAGCCCCTCCGTCGGAAGCATCTAACTCCCCCATCGGAGGAAATTTTAGGTTATTGTCGGAGCAATTTTGACAAAAGAATGTACGAAAACTGCTTTTTTTAGTCATTTTAGCCCCCCTGTCGGAAGCTCCAGCCCCTCTGTCGGAAGATTTCTGGCGCCACCTCTGCAGTGCCATCGGAACGAAATTCATATTGGGGGGTGGGGGGAGGGGTGCCCATTGTATTTCTTCTCGTTCAGTACACTGTTATAAAGGAAACATGCTACAGTTCGATAACTATTGGGGGGCCCCAGCCCCTTAGCTCCCCCGCTTCCAACGGGCCTGCTTGAAAAAAGCATCACGAAGGAACTCAACGCGATTAACATATGCCTACATAAAGCAATAATGAATATTTCTTTGTTATTTACACGATTTTTAGCATTAAAAATGAAATTCAAACACTGGAATCCCGATACAACGAACCCTGGATATAACGAACTTCTCGGTAAACGAACTTCCCGGTGTAACGAACTTCCCGGTATAACGAACTTCCCGGTATAACGAACTTCCCGGTATGTCTGGTCCCTTCATCATAATTACTCTCGATACAACAAACTTTTTATAAATTTTTCATCTGTTATTTCTATTTATTCATTTTGCGTGTTCATTTATCACTTAATCTGGTGAGAAATCATGTTTATAATCGGCAAAACATACCGATGATACATTTCAAGCACTGGTTGATAGATTCAGAGTATAAGATGAAAATTTGATTGCTTCAGAAATTACTGCAAATGAGTAGTACGTTGACAATAACGAATACCTCTTTACATATGAGAATGAGCGACGACAAACATTTATTGAGAGACCCAGATGGAAAACCAGAAGAAGACAAATAAGGATGTGAAGTAACTGAAGACGTCATTCAGCCGCCAACTAGAAGTGAAGTGATACTAGCTTTGTCAATCTCTTGGTCCCAAATAATATGATGAAGATAAAGATTTTCATTTAAAATGACTAATCTTTAGTAACATTTGAATTCAGCTTGGTTTTTTGGAGTTAAATGTGCACAGAAGTTAGAGATAGCATAAACAAGCCCATCGCAGGTTTTTAGGCGTGAACTGCGAAAAGACCTAAAAAACGTTTTCTCCCGGTTTAACGAACTCCCGATAGAGCGAACTATTTTCTGGTTTTTCAGAGTTCGTTATATCGGGATTCCACTGTATCAGAATAAGTAGCACAGAACTGCATCGCTAGTCAATGTCAATATACGGTTCAACCAAGGCAGATACAGGATAACCATTCTTCCCCAGGGGAGTAACTCAAACTTTTTATATGCGGGGAGGTCCATCTGCAGTTATCAAATTTCCCCTAAAAGTATCCAAAACAAACTTTACAGATCAAAATCATCAGCTAAAAAGTGCCGAGAAGTGGTAGCTGAGCCAATATTATTAAAATGTATATTGTTAAATCAGGTACCCAAAAATATTAGCCTGTGCTCCAGACCCCTAACTTGAAAGTGGAGGTCTACTTTCATGTTAGGGGTCTGGGACCCAGGCTAAAAATATCAGATCACAAGGAAAATTCTTCCCATAATTTTTGGACGTACATACATAAATTGTTCAAGTGAACCCCTGGGCATTCTGCAGACCTTTGTTTAGGATCACAGGCATTGCAATCGAAACATTCCGTGGTTAAATCAAAGAAGATGACGATAAAATGAACTCGATACAAAGCTTTTACAATTAAATCACTTTATTATTACATTCATGATAGTTAAGATTTCACAAATAACATTGTTCAAGACGTAATCATCACAAGCAATTTGTGACACTAGGCATAAACAGCCATTCACTTATTTCAAATCATCCAATTACGACAAAAATGAAATCAATTTAAAATACGACTTTAGTATAAAAATTTGACAATTACAAGTCAACGAATACTCAAAGTACGATCCTCGTAAGAAAACCAATGATACAACAAAGCCGTTTGTTATTTGTAAACTGATCAACAGCCACTATAAGATCCTATGTCGAAACTCTGCAAAAATCTGAACAAAGGGTTAAAATTATCCAACACCAAACACAATATCGACCTTAATATTCTTATCCATTAGAAGAGGCTCCGCAACGCTAATCATGATTTTATTGAAAATTAAATTATGGAATTATTTAGCCACGTGTTTTAGGATCTTAGACTGAAAAAAATCCAACAATGTGACGTGGATATCTCATTTTGACATTTGTTTAAAATCTCCAGTTCGGTTACATCCAATACGCTGAAGCTACAACCGATAACTATTTTCAAAATAAGCACCATTTAGGGCCATTTCTTAATCAAAAATATGTTTGAAAAACTGAGCACTAAACTTGAAAAAATACAGACTATTTTATTCCCTTCCTTAAGTCAGCTGTGCCTTGCATTTAAAATCACACACGAAAACCATTAATGGAAAAAAATTGCTTAAAAAAAGTTTTAAAAGCTGTCGACAATGTAAAGCTGAAAAATTTGCAGTAATATAAACAAAAGCGTGCGTCTTAATATCTTAAAAGTGAAATATAACATAGATGGTTAAAACAGTAAATATCAGAATAAGGTTTAAGGTTGAACTATAAAAAACCGAAAACCATAGTTTCGCTAGAGAATTGTGTTCTTATCAAAAGGCGTGTCCACATTGGCGTTGTTGAGGGGGGCTATTATTTACGCAAATGCCTGTAACTGCAAGTAACCAAGATAAAACATATTAAATTTGGTGCTACTTTCAAATAACAATTTATACTCTGGTGTTGTTTTGAATTTCATTGTCCTTCTGGTATTGTTTTGAATTAGGTTAACATCTAAGCATCTCTGGGTTTAAAAAAAACCCTATGAAAAGCACAAAGCTGGTTTTGCAAATATGTCAAGCAAAAATTGTATTGAATTCCATCCAACAGAAAAATGCTAATTCAAAACAATGCCTTCTATTTTCTGCATGTACCCAATAGACCTATCGCACATTGAAGCAAAAACTTAAAGATGCTCATCCCTTTAATATTTATTAGCAGAGTCATGTAGCCTTTTGTAGACTTAATATACGTAAAAATCTTGGAATATAAAAGAGTATGTTTTCTTGGACAAATAATAGCAGCCTATCTATAATTTTGCAGGCAATTGAATATAAGACCTAAATGTTTTAATTCGAACGATATGCATACTTTCAATGGGTTATAACATATACAGAAGACTTGGAACACATAACAAATTATGTCAGCTGGTGGGTTAGATTTTATGGAAACTGCTAAATGTAACTCAGGTGCCGTGTAAAATATATTGGTAATGCCTGGTAATTTAGCAAATGTATTACGCTTTATATCAAAAATTTAATTTAATTAACATATTATTGTCAACATATCATTGCAGCCAACACCAGAAGAAACTCTGTTAATTTGAATTTGATGGAATTATTGGGTGTTTAAGATCGCCGATAATTTATCATAAAATGACACATGTTTGACATAAAACTACAAATTTAAACTATTTTCTAGAAGGAATAAAACTATCCGGGGATCAATCGCAAAGCCAAACTGCCTGCACTAATAAAGAGTCGTTTTTGCTAAAACAGTTGACAAATTTTAAATTAAGATACTAATAATTTTACTACTTCATCTAGAATGTACTAGAGACATTAGTTTTTCGAGTCTTATAAATAGTCCATGTTTGTCATCGCATTTGAAATATGACACTCCATTGACAGAGCCATCATTTTTACCTAAAAAAATATGATTGAATAAAATAAAATATAATATAATATAAAATAATATAATATAATATAATATAATATAATAAAACATAATATAATATAATATAATATGATATGATATGATGTATGATATGATGTATGATATGATTTATGATATGATGTATGATATGATGTATGATGTATGATATGATATGATGTATGATATGATATTATGTATGATATGATATTATGTATGATATGATATGATGTATGATATGATATGATGTATGATATGATATTATGTATGATATGATATTATGTATGATATGATATGATGTATGATATGATATGATGTATGATATGATATTATGTATGATATGATATTATGTATGATATGATATGATGTATGATATGATATGATGTATGATATGATATTATGTATGATATGATATTATGTATGATATGATATGATGTATGATATGATATGATGTATGATATGATATTATGTATGATATGATATTATGTATGATATGATATGATGTATGATATGATATGATGTATGATATGATATTATGTATGATATGATATTATGTATGATATGATATGATGTATGATATGATATGATGTATGATATGATATTATGTATGATATGATATTATGTATGATATGATATGATGTATGATATGATATGATGTATGATATGATATTATGTATGATATGATATTATGTATGATATGATATGATGTATGATATGATATGATGTATGATATGATGTATGATATGATGTATGGTATGATATGATATGATATATGATATAATATGATATATGATATATGATATAATATGATATATGATATATGATATAATATGATATGATATGATATGATATGATATGATATGATATGATATGATATGATATGATATATGATATATGATGTATGATATGATATGATATGATATGATATGATGTATGATATGATATATGATATGATATTATGTATGATATGATGTATGATATGATGTATGATATGATGTATGGTATGATATGATATGATGTATGGTATGATATGATATGATATGATATATGATATAATATGATATATGATATAATATGATATGATATGATATGATATGATATGATATGATATGATATGATATGATATGATATGATATGATATGATATAATATGATATGATATGATATGATATGATATGATATGATATGATATATGATATATGATATATGATGTATGATATGATATGATATGATATGATGTATGATATGATATGGTTACAGAGAAGCTGTTCTATTTTCAACAAAACAACTATACACCAAAACAACATTTCTACGGCCTAAAAAAAAATCTAATAATGATGAGACTAAATGTGCAATTTTAAGAACTTGTGCTTTAGGATGATACCTTTGTCAACGACAACACGATTAAGAAAAACGTAAGCTAGAAATAATCGTATTAACATGCAAGTCTTTGTTTTCATGCAGAAAAAAAACAACGCATGCAGGAGATGTATAAGAACTAGAGTGACTCACCATTCGGGCTGGTTAATTCCACTCCAGCCCACATGCCATCTGCAAACTCAGTTTTTCCAACAAACCGCACCTGACCGGTGTTATCCCCGCCAAGATTGATCTTGTCACCGATTTTTAAGCCTTGCGTCATCTCATCTTCTACTAAACTCTCCTCCTCCTCGCGTGACAATAACTGACCTTCCTCTGCTATCTCGGCCACGACACGTTCGTTTTTATTCGAATTAATTTCAATACTGTTCCTACTTTTATCTTTATCATTAACGTCCTGCTCCGTATTCTCTGACAACTGAACACTTTCTCGTTCATTTGAATTCTGTTCGTTTATATCATTCTCTGCAAAATCATCATCTGGTCCCTCAATAATAATAGAAGACAAATCTACGCTATTCTGAGAGATTTCAACGGCCTCGTCTTTTCCTAAATCTTTGTCGAATAAAGCTTTTTGCGATTTAAACGGGGATGTTGGGCTATCATCCTCAATGAGTGGGTGCAGGACTTTTGAAACTGGCGTACTGGACAAATTATTGGTATTCAAGAACTGCGTGTCTGGTAGCCGAAGTTTTGCTGGCGGTGACTCGGCCACGATTTCGCGAGACTGGATCAGGCTAGTCGATTCAAAACCATAGAAACTGTGTCTGTTCGCTGGAATACGAGGTCCTGATCGATTCCGCCTAACAACAGCCTCTCCTGCGTTCATTGATCTTGAAGCGAGCTGTATGCATACACAAGACATTAGCAAAATGATGGATATAATAGATATATATGCAATTGAATAATCAGGGAATAGCTATAGCTTGTGTGAATTCATGAAAAGATTTGTTTAAAATTGGCAAGACATGTCTGAAGTTACTATCAAGTGAAGGAAGGTCTATGGCACCTGAAAATTTCCAAATATTTAGTTAAATATGAATTCAACAAGATCAACATACAAGCACAATAGTTTATTAAAGCGAGAAATGAATTTACTTTACGTGTCTTAGAAAATAATAATATTTTATGCAATTTTTACACTTTTCAGTAACTTACAGGGACTTCTAGCTCATTTCTCCTTTCCTTTTCTGTCGATTTACCTTCGTCTTTTTCAGCGAGTTCAGAGTTTGACTAAAGAAGAAATTTTAAAAACGATCAACAAACATTTAATAAGAACAAATGTACTTTATTTTGCTCAACATTGAAACGTATTTAGGTCCAAAAGTATAGCCTGCAGACAAGATGCTATCATAGCCTGGTTACCTTGCTTGTGAAAATTGCCGCTGCTTTGGAACCAAAAAAATGAAGAAAGATTTTGGCAATCGAAGGCAAAGGAAGGACGCTCAAAACAAAAAAGATTTTAGTCGGGTATACAAATAAGGAGGCAAAATAGTCCCTAAAAGATCGTTAAATGCTAAAATCCCTTGGAAAACATTATGCATTGGAAGAACAAGCTAATTCGTCATAATAAAAATCAATCTTCCATTGGGTTACAACACAAACTTATGCACTGAGAAACAAAACTGAACAGAGTAGTTTCAACTTACGCCAAAAGTGGTTGAAGCTTTAAACAGGTTGGTGAGACTTTGCTAGAAAACAGAACATAGAAAGCAGAATATCAGAAAAATCTCTTCTTAATCAAACTTGAAAAATTTAAATACAATCTTGGAAACGAACTTTAAACAGCTTCATTTTATTAAATCAACAGCACACGAAAGACGATAGAGGTTTTCTGGAAGTGACTGGCAAAAAGAACTTAAAGATAAAATGTAGTAGACTCAGGAAACCTGTTGTATTGCAGCACATTATAAAATATGATTTCTGAGAATCAACTAGCAACTGAATAGCATTAACGTCATCCATATAATAAAGCAACTTGACCATTGGAGCTTTTGCGTAGAATTCATTAAAATAAAATGAGTAAAATAACGTCCTTTCAAGTTGTAGAAACTGTTGACTACTGCCAGGGATGTGGAAAGCATTTCAAAGTTGGGGACTGTCTCAGAAAAAGGGGCACTCTCCCTGGTGGCTCAGGTCCTTCTGTCCCTCACTATGGCTTAAAAAAGGGCATTAACATGTTACCCAACAGTTAGACAGCTTGCAAAATACTTGGTAGTGAAATATTTGATAAATATATTATGAATACATACCGTTCGATTTGCATTGAACAAATTCGGCGTGCTTGCATATTTCTTGAGTGATTGATTAGATCGGCCAACTGTTGCTAGCTTCTCTTCCAGCAAAACTCTTTGCCGCAGCTTGTGCAAATTGAGAATATTCGTTACACGTGTTACACCTTTATTGTACTTTTCAATTGCATCTCCGTCGAATATTTCTTGTTCTGACGTCATAGCATCGGCAGCCTTGCGGGCTAAGTCTTGACGCTCCTCGGTTTCTTCGCCTGATTGCTATTTTGATGTTAAAAAATCATTAATCTAATGCCATACCATTAAGAAAATACAATACAATAAAATAAAGAATGATCGCTGAATGTAAGGATCACCTGTAGCGCGCAAAAAAGAACTATAAGTCACATGATTTTCATATATAAAGTTCAGAAACAAGAACTGTTTGCATACATAAAAGGGCTGTACTATTGTATATTCCATTTACAGAATTCGATCAAAGGGCTATTATTTTATGTCTTGTTCACACCAACAACAAAAATACTCAAATGAAGATTTGGCAGCAACAAATTTTGACGTACGAAGCAACCATATTATAACCTTTTTCATAACAATCAAGAACAACTTGTGCTGGATATAAATACTCTATTGCTGCTGTAGCTGCCAAGGAAATGATGCAATGAAGTAGCAACTTCAAATGGCAGACACAACAATAGAAGAATACAAAAGAAACGAGGGAAAGTACAATAATTAACTCAATGACTCTACTGGGGGTAGAACTATTGCTACTTGATTCTGCTAACTCAATAGCAGAAAAACACTTTTTGAAATTGACACACGAATTTACTCGGCATCCGGTAAAAAACACATTTGCTTTTAATTTTTGCTTTATGTTGATTCCAAAATTTTTTGCACTTTTGATGTAAAAAATGTTGCTTGAAAGGTTCAATTGATATGTAATCACACTGAAATGTCATAACTATCATTTTTTGTATTAAAGTTTAATAAAAATAATGACAATATCGGTCTTACCTTTGGAATATGAGAAACCAACTGGAACGTTACACCGTTTCTTGACAACACGTTCTAAAAAAGCGATTGATAATTGTAAAATCTCACGTTTTGAAGCTCGACTGTACTTGACTTTTTAAAACGGAGAACAGGCGAATTTGAAACCAGTCTATGATTTTCAAATTAACAGATTTAATACAAAATATATCTGATAATTTCACATTCATTTGTCTAAAAATTCTGATGAAATCTTTTCCATTAATTTAAGAGCAAATAACTGCATTTACCAATATTGTTAGTCTCTTCTAAAGCTACGAACTTAAATACAACAAAAGTGATAGCGTTGTGTTTCGTCAAGTGAAACAAACTTGAGAGTATGGACTTACTGTGGGTCGAATAAATCTCTTCATAAGACTTTCCTTAAAGCCTTGCTTCTTGTAGATCTTAACGCATATTCGTTTCCTTAATACCAGATCCATAACTGCAGGGCTACACAAACGTAACGTAACCTGCGAAGGAGAAGTTAGCCATATTCAAATATCATTGGGTACAGATACGATCGGGGGATACTGAAGTGGCTCGAGCTTTCAATCAATTGCTGGCCAATCAATGAACGTGTGAGTGCTATTACGCTTATTGATTGGTCAATTTTGATTGACAGGTGGCTTAAGCCATTATAGTATTTGTCAATAGCACTTAAGTAGCCAAAATGAATCTTATACCCTGTATTGAACAAATTCCTTTAAAAGTCTGCACAAAGATAACGAAACTGGATAAAATAAACCAAAAATAAATATATGCTGGATAAAGAATAAGTGCCACAAGATAGCGGATAGCCTTAACAGTAGTAAGAGAAAATATACTAGGTTTAGAGACAGTTGGCCGGGCAAAACAGCCTTTTAAATAGTCGAGAAAACAGTATACTTCTGAATTTTGTTCTCGAAATTTAAAAAACAATGTAGCATATGAAACCATTCACTTAAATAACAGAAATGGCAATAAAGAGTGTTAACAGACCTTGACAATCAAATAGATCCTTTCGTTGTTCTGCGTGACTCGGTTCAAGTAGAGGGAATCATGCATGGAAGAGTCCCAGGAAGCATATGCAATAACTTTCTGCTGATCATAACGCAAGATGTTGAGGTCAATCATTCGATCTGGTTCCTCTAGCTGAATCAAAGATTTGAGACCTGCTGGTTCAGGCTCCAGATCAGGGCAGCCTCCTAAGACATTCTCTGAAAATAAAAGTAAATCTTCACCAAACTATATATAAAGTCCTCTAAAAACACGCAGGAAGAATTCAAACGAAGGAGTAACCCAGCAATTTGATAACATCTTCACCGCACCCATTGCAAGTATGGAGCTAATCTACTATGCTTGTTATTTCCATTAAAGCCTTTCCATTGATAATTGGAGATAAATTGGAGGTGACAAAATTTTAAGGAGATTTTCAATCATACTCTTATAATGAAGCAGCTTTGTATAAAATTGCCCCTGCAAAAAGGTCTTTTTAGCTCCAGGAAAGACCCGCAGACACACCTCAGTAAAGTCAGTGAATGAATTTCAGGAGTGGTATCGAAAATTTGTTAAGATCATCGAAAAAAAGGAATTTGTAGAAGAATAGCCTTGCTTAAAATATATTCTAATACGTACAAAACATAAAGCTAATGATATAAGAGAATTTTCACATGTAAATTTTAGCAAAAAAGAAGAGAAATATAATTGAAATAAGATTAAACAGCAAACGTACCATCTAAATTCAGAAAAATGAGCGGAATGTGCTTTTCCATTCCAGGACACGGGTTCCTTGAGAACAAAAATGTGAGATATGAGTTGTTTGAGCTGTTATTATAAACACACACTCTTAAAAGGGAGTATCTTGAGATCTGGCAAAGGAGGTTTCTTGAAATACTTTTAATTTTGAAATACTGGTAACATTCCCAATAGGCAAGCGGCACTGATTGGTCAACGTCAACAGTCATATTCTCGTGTTTCTGATTGGCCTATTTCGATCCACAACTGGGTATATATATTTCCTAGCGTAGAGTTTTCGGTCTATGTTCTGATGTTTTAAACTCTGAAGAGTGTCAGACGAAAAGCTTTAGTTTACTGAATGTTTGCTTTTTTCAAAGCCATTTTGAAATACTTTTATTAACAGCTGAATATGGTAAAAACATACCAGTCAATAGGTGCTCCTGGCACACCACTTCCGGGGGCAGGGCATAAGACATTGTTTCGTTCCTCTGTCAGAGAAACCCATTGGTCAATTAATAGGCCTTCTCTTTCCTTATCAGCGACACTTTTATCTGTAAACAAAGCGAGAAGCTCATCATCTACAATATACTTGAAATTTTCAGACTCAAGAAACCATAGGCACGGAACTATGATGGTATACCAATAGGTCTGCATAGAACGTATCGGTCGAGACAAATCTAATCAATGGAAGAGCAAGCCAGTAGATGCCAGCAAAGTGATGTCATCCAAGGTAAGTTTTTACAAAATGATCTAATAATAAAATATGGAAATAATCTTAACATTTAAAGATCAAAACCTTATACAAAGCATACTCATTTATCGATAAAAAAAACTTTTTGGATTTACCTTTTTTATTGATCAAACCTTGTATTTTTTCATCCAGGTACTCTCGTCTTTTCAAAAGGGAACTGGACCATTTATCACGCAATCTATGGAAAAACGGTGCGATTGATCAATTTTTTGGTGCAAAAAAGGAGTTGTTGCTGGGATGTTCTCAGGAAACTATGACAGAAATTTCGAAGGAAAGCTTAGTCGAAGACAGAAATACCACTGCATTATTCTGGGCTGATAGGAAAACGCAAGGTAGCTCTTTGACATCAATGTAACTAATAACTAAATCATGTATCAAGTCACGAGACTTGAATACTGGGAGAAAACAGTCTTCTTCCATACCTTTAAACACATAAACATTAAACTGTCAAGGAAAATTTGAAATGCACCCAGTATCGATACAGCATAGCCAAAACATAAAAATAAGATTCTTGCATAGGTAAATGTATTCTATTCTTCTTGCATAGGTAAATGTATAACTTTGCCTTCAAAATAAATATCACTACACTACGGTGTCTGTGCTGTTTCTACTCCCTTTGCTCCATGTTTACCACAACTTAGAGCTACAACTGAGAAACTGAAAAAAGCGATAATCTTCCTAAATTATGGTTGTTGTTTTTCTTGCAGACAAATGTCGATAGTAGCTAGCAATGTTATTGGCCACTACGCATGTCATTTGAAAGATAAAGGAAGCAGAATATGTACCTCGCTAGTGTAATAACTATTATAGAACTTCATTTAACTGAGCATGATTTCCTTAATCTACGACGTTCAATATTACGACAAATCATATATTGTAAGGGATGGTTCTATTTCAAACCTTTGCAAATCACGTTCTTGGTAGCTGTCTAGGCCCTTCTGGATTTTCACTCGAACTTTGACACTCCCAATAGCTATTCCTTTAATTCGTTCTAACACAACTGGCAGCTGACCCTGCTTTGGAACAGCAACCTGCACGACTATTCGTCTAGAAAAGCCCTGCCTTAGCTGAAAGACGCCACCACATTCAGTTGCATCCCTGGTTTGTAGTTCAACTGGAGAGTACGTCCCTTGCTCGTTCAGTTCGTGAATTTCTGCCCAAAGCTCAATCTTTCGGACCAGCTCATTCCACCTACACGAAAAGATTCAAAATCTGGTTGAAAATTACATCGATGATCAGGTCTATTTAATTCAGATTCAACCTATGTCTATTTATTTACATAATCCAAACAAGAAAAACAGATATTAATGTTATTAATGTTAGAAGACAAGACAGCCTGTAAAATATATGTTAGCAGACACTCTTCAGAATCAGATACGCGCCAAGTTGTTTTGGGTTTGTATATAGCAGGATGAGTGTTGGGCTAAATTGAAAAATGAATAAAGCTCAACTTGATGTTATCCGGAAAGTCAAATGAGTAAAAATTCCCAAACTGCTCAAAATCAGCTCTATATGAAATTAATCAGCCACGGGTATAAAATTAGCACAAGAAGGGATTTAGAAAAGTTGACGAATAGGGTTAATTGTATCAGAAGTGAAGAGCGGTTGTCAACGTTGTTGCATACAAGCAAAAACAAAGAATAACAGAGGACTGCAAACGGATCAGGCAACTGCTAATTAAAAGCTTTTAAAGCGAATAGTTAGTTGCATTAGTTCGTTAGAGTGTTATGAAAATTACTGTCTACTGGGTTGTTATTAAATATTAATTATTAGCTGTTTTTATCTACCACATAATAACAGTAGACAAATCAAGTAACCGCATCAAAAGTTGTTATGAGTTAAAGAAAGCTTTGAATAACTACACTAAAACTAATCCGACAAGAATAATTAGCAATGGTGATTTGGTGAAGACTGCTGAATCCAAAAGCATCAAATTCCATTATACGTAGCATATATGCACAACTTAATGGAGTGGCCACTCCAGAGTTTCCTCAACCGAAGGCATTAATAAGGGACAGTCATACTGGCTAAATAATATTGGAAGGTTTAAGTAAATATTGCTGCCTTTTGAAGTTAACACTCTTCAAATTTCAGTAGCTCAGATTCCTTTAACTAGAACAACTGTAAAAAGTCTTCTATGCTGAGGCTATCGCTAGCAAACACTATCAGAAGATCGGGCCAGTTATCAGATTAGACAGTACTAGTTATCAATAAGTGTGTAGCATTTTGTTAAATCTAGTAGGCAAAGCTGCAGTCAGTCATAACTCTAGACAGGTATGTATTTTAGAAACTATGTCATGAAACTACAAGTTAGAAGCGTCTTTATAAAATATAGAAGAAGATGCACTGCCTTGCATACTTATAATGCCGAAACTGAAACCTTATAAGTAACACAAATAAAAATTAGTATAGATAATATCGAAAAACATCAGCACTACCACGTGTATAAATCACAGACAAGCTAAAAATCACAACTCAAAATTAACAAACTTTTGTTGTTAAAAATCGGCAGAGCTCTATTTCTTAGTGATATGAAATTAAAGAATCTAAGATGCGATCTAATCTCATGAAACAAAAAAGGCAAGATCTTCAAGGGCTATTATTATTTTATTAGAAGGTGCAAAAGCAGTAATGATACAAATGATGATGAAGTGAACAAAATGAGACTATTGACAAAAAGCATTAGGAAAAGGATTCTATTAGTATCTCAAAAATTGTGGTGTGACGATAACGACAAGGCGGAGCACAATAATTCACGAAGCTAATTATATCGAGGAAAATTTTCAACATATATTTTCAACAACCATAATCAAATTTTCGCAGTAAAAACAGCCTCTAGACCAAATAAAGAACATGAAAAATACACTTGAAATGATTCTTCCCAAATACAAAGATAGATACAAAGAAAAATGAATTACGACTTATAAAGAACACAAAATCGCATTTGGAAATAGGCCTTGTAAAAATGCTTCCATTATTAAAAAAAAATAAAATACAGGTAGGAACAAATGAAATTTTGAAAGAAAAACTAAACTAATTTTATAAAATAAACCAAGAATAATCAACATCCAAAACAATTCAAAGAATGCTATAATAAAAAAATGAATAAATACACGCGAACGGTAAGTATAAGATAAACACAAACACAACTAAAGGCAAACCCCAACATATTACAGATCTAAAATTACCTTATTCGATGTATGACTTGAACTTTGGGTAAAGTGCTTGTGTAGATAAAACAAAATAAGCACTTATATAAAATGACAGCAAAGACATAAAAATCATAGCACAAACAACGATAGAAAACATAATCAAAAATAAAGACACACAAAGGTCCTAAATCTTCACAGAAAAAGTTTCTCGATTCTTGTGTGGGGAATAGGCCGAGCAACAAACATCTAGAACCAAATATACCGTATTTCCTTTAATGAACGCCTCCCTCTGATAAACGCTGCCCTCTATTGAGCGCCGCATCCAAAATTTGGAGTTTGTAATAAACGCCGCGGCGTCCTTTTGAGGAAATACGGTATTCTCCAAGGATTACGGGTAAAAGAAACCAATTAAAAAATCGGGACTTGCAGCAACAAATTCTGGTGTAATGTTTTCCTTAAAATAGGAAGTCCTTCAGCTACAACTTTTTGGGGCCTTAAAAAGTAACAGGAAGGTAGAGAAATAAAATATAAGTAACAACAGGAGCAAAAAAAGTAATAGCAGAAAAAAAGTTTTATATATTTAATATTACAATTATTATTTTAAATGCAATTCATTGACGATTTAACAAAAAATCACACCTCTATAGGTTTAAAAAATCACACACCATTTAGAATTTATCAAAAAAAGGAATTGTTTTAATTTTTGCAAACAAAAGTATTGATTTGTATTTAGCACAAAAGTTGGTTGGGGTGAATTAAAAAAGGCCACATGCAGCAAAACTTGATACAGACAAAAGATGCCTCTAGACAGCAAGCATCATCACAATAACAAAAGGACAAAGATAGAGAATCAAAATGACAAAAAAAAGATCAATAAGTAAACATTTATGAAAGGTTATCTTTGTGTGCAACAATTGACCACAAATCAATTGTTGTTTATTAATTGCTTAATAAAATTTATCCAAACTTCCTGCTTTTCTATCGCATCTTCTCCTTAATTCCAAAATGTCTCAAATGAAACTGTCACCTAGACAACTTTAAATGACGCAGAGTCTTAAATAATGATTCACCAGGGTTTATCATCGTCATCCCCAACTGAAAAAATCCTCGAAAAATATAGTTGTGACATAGCTATTTACTTCATGGACTCGATATGACCACATTCATACCAGCGCAGACTGTCAATCGACATACTAATTTGTTCTTGAAAACTGGCACCTTAAGGTCCGACGCAAACTTATTCATAAAACCATAAAAAAATCTGCATTATTTTGAAGCACTTCTAAACTTCTTTATTGTAAATTAGAGGGACTGTAGCACGTTAAGGCTAACAAGTGAGAAGTAAATCCCTGGTGTTTTGCCCAAACGTCCAAATATCCAAACATCCAAACATCCAAACACCCAAACACAAACCATACAAAATAATTTAACGTGTTGTGGTGTTATGAAAGATTTGATGGACAAAAATATCTATCTTTCAAAGATAGATAAAGAAAGATAGTTGGAGAAATCAGTTGTCGGAAATGCAGAATGCAGCGAATTCATGACACGGACCACAAAAAAGTATATAAATAAATGAACAAGATATAAAAATATTAAGAGAGAAAAATGTCAGAATTAGGAGAGAAGAAGACGGAAGCTAGGGAAAGAGACGGTGGCATGAAAAATGGCCTAAAACCTAATCACAGCTGACAAAGGTTAACTCACAGATGCAACACATGGATACAAACACAGCTTTCTCAAAAATCATTATGACGCTGAAAATGTAATGTCATCAAATACGGAAGTCGACCACTGGTGTCTGTTTCATTGTCATGCTACTCTCCTTTTGATCAAAGCTAACAGAATTTACTTTAATTGCGTACAGTAAAACCTCCATTAACAGAAACCTCAATCTATCGGACACCACTCAGCAACGGACATTTTTTGTCCCAAATGGTCAAAACGATCTTAAAGGGATGTCTGTACAACGTACTCCTCTAATTAAACAGACAATGACACATGTCCAAACAGTGCCTGTTATATGGAGGTTCTACTGTACTTCCAAATTTATCATAAACGTATTCAGACTACCAACCTGAGCATTACCGTTTGAAGATGCTTAAAACTCATCATTATAAAAGTTATTGTGACCAATTTGATTTTTTTGATATTTTCTTTTAACATGTTGATTAGATTTACAGGGCAGCTTGTCTTAAATCTCACAATACTTTTATATTTCTCAAAAAATTTTAAATGTTATTGTGACAAAATGAAATTTTAACCCTTCATCAGGAAACAATTACTCTAGAATATCGATTTAAGGGAAAATGTAAATTTTAGAGGAAACAATTTTTTTACACTAACATAACTACTTTTATTGAAAGAAAACTGATCTTTAAAAACTATAAACATTTTTTAAATAAACGTGAACTTTATAAATATCTATTAGCCGTCTGCTGAGTTGTCATTATTTTAAAACGTAAATTTTTATTTTGATGGTTAAAAAGGATTTTAGAGTAAGGTAAGGCACACTTGATAAATACCTCTCCGCTGGTGTTTTAGTGTCATCTTGGTCAGTGGGTATTTTCCAATTGTATCTTTCTGGCGACTCGTAACCCTGACTTCGGTTTCCATATACCTCTATGGCCAAAGACGATTCAGAAATATACTCGAGAAAGTCATCATTTATCTCAAAGTTGAAGATCTGCAAAAAAATCAATAAGTACTTGAAGGTTCGCATTTAAGGACTGCAAAAAGCAATAATTGACTGAAAGGATCGTGACTGGGTACAAAGCGATTGCCCTCGTTTAGCAAATGAATACATCAAAATTTCTAGGATATTAATTTCTAAGACATTATGCCTATTTCTAATATAAAATTTATAAAATGAAAACACAAGGTAACAATTTGCTTTTAGTTTGATTTCTAAGACATAAACTGTCACACATATTATTCACAAATAAGAATTCTCTGATGGCAAACCTAGTTTCGAAACGTTTTGAATAAAATTACTTATTAATGTCTCTACCATTCATGTCTAATATTTTTCAAGTTTATTTCTGTTGCGTCGTGTCTTAACTAAATATTACCTTTTATATCTACTAATAATGATTGCCAATTAACATCGATTATTAAATGCAACCAATATGATGAATATTAAAATTATCATCGTCGCCTGTCTAATCCTTCCGTTCATAAATAAATGACGTCTGAAATGTAACAGCCAGAATAGTTGATTATTATCGTAATGCTTCTCTTGAAAAACTGACAGCGTTAGGCCATCCTAGATAGCATTCGTGTACACGGCAGAGCTTGAGTACAAAACTGGTACTGCCAAAACATACCTGTGAATGTTTGAATTGCATTGCATTAGATTTGGGCACACCATCAGCAGATACGGCTACATTGATCGGTGGAACGACAGTCAGAGGTTGGTCGTACAGGTTGTATTGGCAAAAGACGTAGTTACAGAGAGTTGGTGGCAATCCAGTGGCTTCATGAATGGTTACCTGTGTAAAAACATGGTATGCATTGTTGCAGAAGCAGAGGTACAGGACACGTGACTGATCTAAGTAATGTGTGGGCGAGTAAAACCTAAGTTTTGAGAAAAGGCCAACATACGAGGTAGAAAAAAATTCAAATGGTAGCAGAGGGAGAAAAGGGTTGAAGGTTTCCAGCTGTCAAAGAAAAACATTCCCGATGTCTTAAAATAATAAGTCAAATCGTATTTTAATGAAAACATATATAACATAATTAGTTGATCAAAGCAAATATGAGTTCATGAGCGAAAATAAGCTAGATGAAAAAATGTGAAAAAATGGGCAGTGAATTTCACAATACAAAGAAAAATTGAAACTACAGAAACATGTTTGCTCACCTGAACCTGTATCGTTCTTCCAACTTCAAACTGTTGTTCAACATCAGATTCGCTGTCACCCGATGACTGACTCTCACTATCACTCCCGTCTGTTAAATAATTGATAGCACAAGTTGAACCGTGCATCGAGCACAAGAAACGAATTTGCAGTCAATGAATCCCTACCACTACACAATCACATTAAACTATTAAAAATCTAGTATCGAAACTACAAACACGAATATTTAACTGCAATCGTTTTCTTTGCAGCTACTTGTAAAAAAAATTTAATATTTCCAGTAGTTAGTTTGCGGTTCCAGATAGTCTTAAGTCAGATAAAGACACCTAAAAAAATGCAGGCCAGAAATCGTATCACTATGGCTTTGTGCTAACACATCTTCTTGCTTCGATATCGAAAGATACTCAAGTGGCTCAAGTGGTGCAAGTGGCAAGCGCCATATCAACCATTGACCAATCAATAAGCGTATGAGTGGCGTCACGCTTTTTGATTGGCCAATGCTTGATTGACAGATGGCCTAAGCCATTTTAGCATGAGTCGATTGCCTTTAAGGAGAGGACGAGGATTCTATAGAATCTCGTAGACATTTCGCTTGATTTTTTTAGAAACTTCTTCTATGACGCAAGTGAATTTATGTCATGAAGAGAAACATTCTTGGTGCTATAACAAGGGTGTTAATGATTGTCAAGATAAAGGCGTATTTGTTTCAAGGTAGCTAGGCCTTCCTGGCTCCTTTCCTGATTAACGTTACGTGTGCAGCGAGAGAAGCTCGAAGAGTTCAACCAGCACGTATCTGTCCACTGAGGCAAGAGGCAGCATTGATATCCATTACGTTATAGAAGCGACTATAAATCTTAGACTTATATATATACATACCATGAAGGCGCCTTATGTCAACCATGAGCTTCCCACAAACCTGCAAGGAGGATAACCTTGTGAAAGGATGAAAGACAAGAAAACTATTTCTAATTTTCTTATGACCTCTTTCAATTTTCAGTTTTGCTTTATTGAAATATCCAGGCAACAAAAGATCCAGCATGAGTGATGCAATAAAGTGATTCGATGAATGATTTACCTCTCCTTGTTGGCTGATGATTGGGGCAGCATAGTCTAATGGGACACTTTCGAACAGACACTCGAGCCATATGGTGGCAACACCAATCAGCGTATGACATTCAACTTCATAAAACAGTCCATCGTCATCAAAACTATCGCTGTCCTGTAAACGAGAACTCGAGTTAAACATCGCAAAATAAATGTACAGATAAATATGTTTAAATTAGTAGTACCCCAGATAACTCGGATTTTCATTAAGACCAGGGGCGGATCAAGAGCAAATTTGAAGGAGGGACAGTTGGTAGTGGGGGCGCCAATTTTCAAAAACTGGTTACGAGAGTACGCTGTCTACAACATTCTCAGATACCTTTACAGAATAAACAACATAACTTTGAGGTAATCCTTGAAGCAAATTAACCTATCGGTCCCAGAACCTTTTTCAGCTGATTCTCATTCTTCAAAAGGGGCGCAAAATTTCCAAAAAAGGGGCGCCAGACTTGCTTCAACTCGTTAAGGGAGGGGCAACTGCCCCTAGTTGCTCCCCTTAAATCCGCCACTGATTAAGACGGATAGCATTTCAAATTTAATTATATTTTTATTGGACTACCCTAGTCAAGTCAAAAGTTGTACTCCGAATAGGTCGGACATCTGCTAAGTCAGACCATTTCCTTTAACCCTTTGAAGGTCTGACTAAAAGACTCATTGCTAACAATGAGCCTTTGCGAGCGTGGAGACGATCCAAACAATGGCAGTAAACTTCTACGGATTAACCAAAATTGATTTCAGACAGTCTGAAAATGCATTATGGGATGCTTGAGTAGCGCAATGGCTCATTGTTAGCAATGAGTCTTTAACGTGACCAAGAGATAGTTATGGTAATGACAAAGCAATTAACATTTAGATTGACCTCGGTTGAGTAGAAAAACTAAATATTTACTGGTCTATACTAAATATAGATCTTAAATCGAACTCTACTTCCAATAGTCTAGTTTTCTTTTTGTTGGAAGCCAATTGGAAAAATAGTTCATAATTATCGCCACTTTAAAACAGTCGAAAACCTGAGGCCCATTAGAGGAGTTACAGGTAGCAAATTTTTCCTATCATGGCATGCCGCTGTGAGATTCTTAAGTTTTGAAACCTATAGTTAATGACGTCACAAGCATAACAAACACGTTTTAATAAATCCAGTCTTTAAGAAGCAAAGACCATCTACTCCGAAAGTGCCCGATTCTTATTCGGCATAAAACTAGCTGAATATTTAGAAATATCTAAAGAAAAGCAAGTGATTCGAAAATAGGTAAATAATGTGTGCTAACTTCAATTTGGCAAGACTGTCTAGAGAAATAATGAGATTTTCCTCTTGTCTAGGTAATTCACACTTTCTTCACCAAACGAAGACACCCCTGCTTATATGTGAATATTTTGCTTTCTGCTGTATTTTAAGAAATTTGCAAAGAGAATTGACCCTTGCCTGCGCTGTGCGTGCATCCGTCCAAAGGAGATAAATATTTTTTGGATGAGAGCATTTTTGTTTCCGGCTACAACTTTTCTTGTTTTGACGTAATTGATTGAAAGTACGAACGTGCGAATGCAGAGATTTTCTTCTTCAACTGAGTGATCAACTGTTTTTTTTAAACACCTATCCGGTTTGTTGGCTTTCTTAGCAGTAAAATGCGAGAATGCCGAAAAAGAAAACAGCTTTGTTCTTCGTGATCAACATGTTTATCTGTGGGAAGGCCGACGTAATACCATCTGCTTTATTAAGAAATATAGAATATTAGGCTATTTGACTTACGGGACTAGCTGAGCTCTCCATAACTGTCTGCTGATACAGATCGCGCATTCCGTATAGTTTGTTCTTCAATTTCTCGACAGACCACACTAAAAACATTAAATAGAGAATCAGTAAATTTAAGTAAAAATGCTTCTTTGCTAATTTATATCAACAAAGTTTGCTTAAGTAATGTTTATCCTTGGTCAGTTATCCTGATACAAAATGTCAGAAAGATATAAACATAAACCAGATATCAAACGTTGCTAGCGCGTGAAGACACTTTGAGGAAGAAGCCAGAACTACTTTTGTTTACAGGGGTACGAAAGGTGAAGGGGTGATAAACATGACCAGTTTAAATGATGATTTGGGAAATTTAGGCTTTCTGAGAACTAACGAGACAGCTGAAATGCAGGGTTGGGTCACAGAAGAGATGAAGAGAGGGCCGTGACTGACAAAGGGGTTGAAATCATAGGAAACAAGCTTTCAATTTAAAAATGACATAACGATAAGAATCTGGTACCTTGGGTTCCGCGTTTGCTATGCTTGACAACTATGGCTACTTCGCTGGTCAAAGGCGTTCTGTTTCCACCAAGACTCAAGCTTGATGTTGGAATCTGGAACGGTTAGAGGATTAACCACTTAGCTTAACTTATTCAACAAAATTACAATGATACGAACAAATTAATATACGAAAAAGGAACGTCCCTAACGATATAAAAACAAGTGCAGTTAAGAAAACACCGTAAAAAGAGATTTGACCAAACGGTCAAAATTCGAACAAATTTTTTAACAAAATATCAGACAAAACTTCAGAAGAATTCTCAATATTTTCAATGTCAGAAGAAATGTATTAAACTAGAATGTTTCCTTGGTTTGTTATACATTCATCGTAAAAAAAAGTTCGACCAGCAAAAACAAATATTTGCTTAAGCGACTGGGTAAAGTTCTTTGGTTAAAGTACCAAAAAGACTTCCAAATTTCGACAAAAATATGATAATCTGAAAATTATTATGTTTATAGAAGATCAACTTGGCAACACTCGGTAAGATGATCTTTTTAGCAGTTGATGAAAAATGATAATGAAAGATCGTGATAACATATGATTTCATTTCTATCAGATAAAAATAATACGAACTCTGGTTTTATCTGTACACTTCCTATCAACCATTTTTTCTATCACCAATAAAACTAAACAAAAACAAAACTCAAAT